>JAAKFY010000025.1:3617934-3627934 GCA_011823955.1 Dissostichus mawsoni
TGATATGCTCTTTACATATGTGACCCGCTCTATCGAAATCAGTCGGTAGTCCCAACGGCTCATTTCAAAATAGACGTGGATTTGCGTACAAAAATAGTTTTTCGGGGTTCGGGTGTTTTGTTTGATTTTAAATAAACAAAGTCTTGGCTTTCAGAATATGAAACTTTTATTTCCAAAATCACACGATAAATACATTTACAGCTTGTAAAGGGAAGATGGCCGCTCTCCCTCGCACCCTGCTGTTCCTCAGCGCCCCCCCCCCCCCCCCCCCCCTCCGCTGACATTATGAATGTAAGGCGTGTAGTAATCATAGATAACACGGCAGGGTCCGTTACAGTTTGTCTTCATCTGATTTCAATTCAACAAAGTCTTGGCTTTCAGAATATTAAACTTGTTTCGGCAAATTCAGAAGATAAATACAACTTTGAAGCTTCGGCTTAATTACAAGCGGAGAACGGAGTGACTTGAGGTCACAGCAGGCACAACAACAGCCGGGGTTTCTCCTGAGTGTTCTCCCCGGGAAACAAACACAATACACACAAACGCAAAAATACACAAACACACACACACACACACACACACATACACACACACACACTCGCGAGCTTCCCCCAGACCAGTAATCCAAATGAAAATATCTTCCCTCCGTAGTATTTTGATCATTTGCTGATAACCAATCAGATCGATGGATTCCAGAGAAGTGATGACTCGTGACAGTCATTATATAATGTGACATATTTTGCTTAATATTTGGAGTACAACAACAATCCTGATATCATTAGAAAGCTAGGAATCTCCTCTTTCCAACAGTGTATACAACTCAAAATGTGTTCGGGTCAATGCGACTGATTTTGATGGAGCAGGTCACATATGTTTGTAACCCATAACTCTGTCATATATATAAGCCGCTAATATCAAGTGGAAGTTTTGTAAGTTATCTTTTGCCAATAAAATGCTAAATGAATCATGTCTCTGTTGTTTCAGGCTCTGCAGCACGGCTTCTTCGACTTCGAGACCTTCGACGTGGACGAGTACGAACACTACGAGGTAAAAACATCACGTTAATGCACTGGTACCCCCCCTGCACCAGCTGCTCTGTGAACCATGTGCACACAGTGGAGCCTGCAGAGCTGCGTAAATAATTTAGTGAGAAAAAAACGTCAAAAGGTCAGCGCAGCCTTTCAGGAGGTTTCATTAGGACGAACGTCACAGCAGACTGACTCAGATCCACCAGACCCAAACATTCAGGGGAGTCATTATGCCATCATTGCCTTGTGTAAATTATGCTGTAACAAAAACAATAGCCCAAATTAAGATGAATAAAGTAAATGAAATCTAATTTAAAGGTCACCTATCATGCTATTTTTAGGCAATAGCATATGTAGCGGCCAAAATCATATAGAACTAAAACAGCCGCTGAGGCACTAGTTAGCGGATCTTACGCAGGGCAATGACCATCCAAGTCCAGACAAGAACCTCCATTTGTGCATTTTATTCCAATAACAAAGTACAATGAACAGAATATATCTGATATATGATAATATGTTCCTATATCTCTTTTCCTGAAGCCTTTCCTATGGCTTTCCTTTGTGTGGCTTGAAACACCCTGGTAAAAAACCGTTTGCCTACTAGTGCTCTGGCTCCCACCTCCACCTGTCTCCAATATATACCATTACACCAGTTGCTCTAATCACAGTGCCCAAACATGCCTTCAAAATAAAGCATAGAAACTACTTTAACTTACGACACTAACTAAGAATACATTTACAATAAACACTATAAACAGCAAGAAAATGAATGTTAAACTATTACATAATATAAAGAGATATATAGCTCCAACAGCATAGGTCTCAGATATATAACAATATATAAAAAACATGTCTATGAAGTGTTTTGCTCCAAATACCAAACAGATCACCCATTCTAGCCATGTCTCATATCCCTCTATTTCACTTCCTGTTTCTAAAGTGCAGATTTGGGGTATAAAGCTTTAAAAAGGAGGGGGCTGAGCTCATGCGGGACCCGGCAGCTACTGTCTAAACTAAATACTGCCGTGATGAAACGCCATATCATGGATTATCAAGGATTCTTTCTGAAACAGTATGGAGCTCAAAGGCTTTCTCTCTTGTCGGTTATACCAGGGGTTCCCAACCCCCGGTCCGCGGACCGGTACCGGGCCGCAGAGGTGTTACTGCCGGGCCGCGAAATAGCTGTGAGTTTATCGTAATATTTGCAGAATTATAAATATATAAAAATATTTTATCATAATATTTTTTTTCAAAAAGTGTTTAATTTTCGCACCTATACCAGTCATATTATTTCATCCAGTAGCCTAGTTAATCTTTCACCAGAAAACGTTGAAAATTGCTTTTATGATGTTCCGAGAGATTCGGCGGCTCAGCCTAAGGTCTCAGCCTCTTGTGCGCACGAGAAAGTTACCGGTACGCCAGGAAGAGGAGCACACAGGAGACTACCGTTTCATTGCAGACTGTTGTGTTTATGTGGGGAAATGGCAGTGCATACATTATTTGAGATATATTTCAAACTCGGACTTCATTTTAAGGACATGTCGGCCAGGGGTGTAGAGCTATTTGTTTAAGCACCGGATTGGCAAAACAGGAGAGTCTGTAAACCAGTCTGCCTTGATCTATGAATTCATGTCCGGGACTCTCACAGTATCTGCTGCCCACAGCTGTTTTATAGAAGGAAAACCTCCTTCACTTCATGAAATGGCTGCAGCATCAGGAGGCAGCGGGACGTATACTCCGCCTCTGAGAAGTGCAGCACCAGCGGGTAAAGAGCTGTGCCTTTTTACGCACCGCCTTCGCTGTGTTTACCTTCATCAGAACAGCTTAAGAGTGACTGCAGGCTGCTACGTGTTAACCACACACACCTCTACACACATCGAACTGCCCGATTACTCCCCCTTTTATTAGTTTTATGAAGGAGATGTCCAGTCACCAAGGCGCATGATGTGTGTGTGTATGTGCTCTGCTCAGCTCAGCTCTGTGTGTTCGGTGTGTTTGTGTCTGTCCGACACCGGCATTTGTTTTCAAATGACCATGAACAGTCATTTACACACATCTGGCTAACTCCATAGGTAGCCTATATGCGGGTGTTCCCAAAATAAATTAGTTTAATCTTAATCTCGATGTAGTGCTAAATGCTGTCGGAGTGCACCGGAACGAACGACACTATCATAATATCTTCTGAAAACAAATGCCAGTGTCACACACACACACACACACACACACACACACACACACACACACACACACACACACACACACACACACACCATAATGCCTTCTCCTCGTTTTCCCAGCATTCACTGGATTATCCGTAAATCATACAAACAAACCAAAACGTTGATTTATCTGTTTTCCCGTTTTGGTTTAAAAACTGAATAACGTCGGTTTTTTGGTTTTTTTTCCGAAAAACCAAAAAACGACACCGGTTCTTTTTTAAACGTTGTTAATATGTTTTGGATGCATATTGTTCTAGTATTTGTTCAGGCTGTTACATACAATTAGCCTCTGTTGCTACCTGCTGGTGGTGAGTAAATATTAAAATCAGTTAAAATTGACAACCGGTCCGCGATTTTTTTTTAATGTATCTGCCGGTCCTTGGCACAATAAAGGTTGGGAACCCCTGAGTTATACCACAAGGTGAGTTCCTTTTTATTTCCTGCTTCTTCACAACATGCTCTCCAGTACAGGTTAGCTCTGAGTGTTAGCGATGCTAATGTAAACACGTCCAAAACAGTCGGGCATTGTTTCTGATAGCAACTTTCTGATAGGGCCGTGGGTCCACATTTCAGATATTACGTCATATCGGACGCAAATCTGGATCAGCTCCGTTGTTCCGCCGATTTTAGAGATTTGGGTACGGAGGAAAAGAGAGAGGGTTTTATTTTCTGACGCTGCATGAGTTCCCTGACACACCGGGACACACCGGGGACACATGTTGATGTATATAAGACATCAACAAGTGCATTTTGCATGATAGGTCCCCTTTAAAGGAAATGTACTTAAAAGAGTAGAAATAAACAATACTAAAATAGAAACATCTCAAAATAGAAATAGAAATAAACCAGCATTAGAGGAAAGAAAAGAGAAATATACAGATGACCGTGAAGATAAAACATCTATAAACTGTCTGACCAATAGAAACACTATTGAAGGGCCAAATATACACAATAGAGCGTGCAGGGATGATGTATTTTTGTAGTTCGACCCTGAAGGAAGCTGCTGGTTCCCTCGACAAAAGCAACGGGGTTTCTCCAGAGGATTTAGGAAAATAGCTGGAAATAAGATCTGTGGAAACGAACCTGTTTGATGAATGCACCTTTTGTTCAGCCGGATAATCTCCACAGTCTACCCTACTTTTATAATGTTCAAATCATAAATCTAATGTCCAGAAGCAAAATGCTAACGTTATGCTATAAAGGAACTACAGCCGAGTCCAGCAGCACGACTTCAACGTCACGCCAACTTCAGATCCATATTCAAACACACAGATTCTAAATGGAACAAGTTGAAGCGTTTGTTTGAACAGTCTGCAGGAGGCAGGTACTTGCTCTCAAGCAGAACAGTGCAAACTAACTCAGAGGAGTGTTCACGTGTTCGGCGTAATGACGCACAACGTCCTCCACGACTTCTGTAGTCCTATTCAGCCACTTGGTAACAACCATCGTTTCTCAGACACGTCAACTCTTCAGAAATCACCAGTGGGGTCACTGCTGATGGATTTATTGTCCTAGAACAAAATGTGATCCGTCTCTTCAATGCGTCTCAACCACAGAAAAAAACCGTTGGCTCTGAGACGAGGGAACAGGAAGTGGTCAAATGCTGACTCACTTCCTTTAGGACTCGTTCCTGCACCACTCTGTAGGCAGGATATTATTGACATCAAGTGTGCATGGAATGGGATATTCAATTAAGTATAAATAATACATGTACAGTGTGAATGTTATAAGTCCAGTTGACTCTCTGTTGTTCTTGACCCTGTGTCTGTGTCTCTGCAGCGGGTGGAGAACGGAGATCTGAACTGGATCGTCCCGGGGAAGTTCCTGGCCTTCAGCGGCCCGCATCCTAAAAGCAAAATAGAGAACGGTGAGTTCAAGGACTGAAACCTGAAACAGGATCAGAGGATACTAACACTGGGCCTCAGGCGTTCACCTCTTCCTATCTATGTTCCTAAATGTGTTCTACGTCAGATTCATGGCGTGTTCTTAAACCGCAGCTTTGTCCCTTCCCTTCCTCTTATAATGATGAGTCCCTTTGTCCTCGTTCATTAAGTGCTGTTCTAAACCAACGAGTGTGGAGGGGGAGTGGGTTATCAAGACTCTACCAGACCGGTCTCTACCTGACCGGTCTCTACCTGACCGGACTCTACCTGACCGGTCTCTACCTGACCGGACTCTACCTGACCGGTCTCTACCTGACCGGACTCTACCTGACCGGTCTCTACCTGACCGGTCAGGTAGAGACCGGTCAGGTAGAGACCGGACTCTACCTGACCGGTCTCTACCTGACCGGACTCTACCTGACCGGTCTCTACCTGACCGGACTCTACCTGACCGGACTCTACCTGACCGGTCTCTACCTGACCGGACTCTACCTGACCGGTCTCTACCTGACCGGTCTCTACCTGACCGGACTCTACCTGACCGGTCTCTACCTGACCGGACTCTACCTGACCGGACTCTACCTGTCCGGACTCTACCTGACCGGTCTCTACCTGACCGGTCTCTACCTGACCGGACTCTACCTGACCGGACTCTACCTGACCGGACTCAACGCTGTGTGTCCGTCAGGAAACACGCTGTTAACAAACAGTCCCAGCAAATATCCACTGATAAACTGCGATGTTAACAACCTCATGATAACCTCATATGTTTTAACTTAGGATCAAACCTGTGTTTAGTCTAGAAAAAGGTAAATGTGTGCATTTTATTCTAAAGTTGTGTATATTTACAGACTGTTGCAAAAACTCAGAAGCTTATAAACATCAGGTTTAAAACTAAAAGAGCTTTACAAGAAAGTAACACAATTAAAGATGTTTGGAGTTTTATTTTAGTTATTAATGTTAATGTTTTGTCAAAGAGATGCTGATTTGAAACCGTTGTTACATACAGTTACGGCATTTCCTGTTTCTGCCGGAGAGAGGGGAGTGTGTCCCAAAGCTTGCCGCTGTATTTACTCCCTCCATCTGACAGGAGGGAGCCTCATCTGTCACTCCACGGAGTTCACTCCGTCACGGAGCGGGAGTGGGTAGGGTGTAGGGCGTAGGGTGTAGGGCGTGGTTTGGGATTGGGCCTTAAAATAACTTCAGAAGTTGTGAAGTGGAGGAACTTCAGCAGGAAGTGAAACAAGTTCATCTTTAGTCAGAAGAGATTATAAAATAACACTCAGGATTTTACTGCAGGTTTTTACAGAATGAAACGGCCATGTCGTTGCTGCTATTGATACTTCCTACTGTTTCCTCTGTTGCTGTTGTTGTTCTTTCTGTTGTTGCTATTCTTGTTGTTGTTACTTCTGTTGTAGTTCCTGTTGTTGTTGTTCCTGTGTAACCCCTGTGATTATTGTTGTTTCTGTTGTTGTTGCTGGTGATGTTCCTGTTTCTGTTGTTGTTGTTTCTGCCGTTGAAGCTGTTGTGGTTCCTACTGTAGTTGTTCTAGGGCTGCTCGATTATAGCAAAAATCTTAATCACGATTATTTTGGTCAATAATTGATATCACTATTAATATAATACGATTAATTGCACAGCCCTAAGTTGTTCCTCTGTAACCCCCTTTATTGTTGGTTTGTTACTATTGTTGTTGCTGCTGTTTTTGCTGTTTCTGTTGTTGTTGTTTCTGTTATTGTTCCTGTTGTTGCTATTGTGTTACCCCTTCAGTTGTTGTTACCTTTGACTGTTGTTGTTATTGTGTTTTCTGTTCCTGTGTAACCCTGTTGTTGCTCCGCCCCCTGCAGGTTACCCTCTCCACGCCCCCGAGGCGTACTTCCCGTACTTCAGGAAGAACAACGTGTCCACGGTGGTGCGTCTGAACAAGAAGATCTACGACTCCAAACGCTTCACGGACGCCGGCTTCGATCACTTCGACCTGTTCTTCTTAGACGGCAGCACGCCGAGCGACGCCATCACGCGCCGCTTCCTGCTCGTCTCCGAGAGCACGGAAGGCGCCGTGGCCGTCCACTGCAAGGGTGAGGACCACTAAATGCAAAGGTTTAATGTCATATGCACATGAGCTACAGGGTAGAAATCATATAACCCGAGCTGCTCCAATAATGCCACATGTATAATAAAATACAAATAGTGCAAGAAGTCTTTATACACGTAAATAGAATATGATATATACCATCTGTACCTTTTACATTTACCTGTTATTTATTCAGATTTTATTTATATTTTATGAATTCATCTTCTTTATTTCTTATTTATTTATCGCAATTTAGTTGTTCTGTATCTATAAAATCCAGTAAAAACACCATAAGTCTAAAGTCTATCATGTTTTCATACATTTTCCCCACACTGTGTACATGTTGGAAACCAGCACATGAGGGCAGTCTGTCCCCTCAGTGCCTCTGTCTGCTGATCAAGATCCACCACTCTTAATAAGATATAAATATAATGTTTGTTATTATTAGTCTGACATTACATCTCTCTCTCTCTCTCTCTCTCTCTTCCCGTCAGCTGGTCTGGGCAGGACGGGCAGTCTGATTGGCTGTTACCTGATGAAGCATTACCGCTTCACAGCAGCTGAGGCCATCGCCTGGATCCGGGTCTGCAGACCGGGCTCTGTGATTGGACCTCAGCAGAACTTCCTGGAAGAGTGAGTCCATTGTTATTTATCCTCTTCTCACTGTCTTCAGAAATACTTAGAGATGTCACCACTTCCTTTCCCCCGGTCTGGAGGTCAATGGTTTTCCGAATGTGTTTTTTGATTGTTAGCCTGAATGAGACGACTAAACGTCATCACGCCCAACATTAGCCGCCTTTAGCTTAGCGGTGGTGACGTGAAGTCATGTGACCTTGCTGTAGTTCCTTTATAGCCCAACATTAGCCGCCTTTAGCTTAGCGGTGGTGACGTGAAGTCATGTGACCGTGCTGTAGTTCCTTTATAGCCCAACATTAGCCTCCTTTATTTTAGCGTTGGTGACGTGAAGTCATGTGACCGTGCTGTAGTTCCTTTATAGCCCAACATTAGCCACCTTTAGCTTAGCGGTGGTGACGTGAAGTCATGTGACCGTGCTGTAGTTCCTTTATAGCCTAACATTAGCCACCTTTAGCTTAGCGGTGGTGACGTGAAGTCATGTGACCGTGCTGTAGTTCCTTTATAGCCTAACATTAGCCACCTTTAGCTTAGCGGTGGTGACGTGAAGTCATGTGACCGTGCTGTAGTTCCTTTATAGCCCAACATTAGCCTCCTTTAGCTTAGCGGTGGTGACGTGAAGTCATGTGACCGTGCTGTAGTTCCTATATAGCCCAACATTAGCCACCTTTAGCTTAGCGGTGGTGACGTGAAGTCATGTGACCGTGCTGTAGTTCCTTTATAGCCCAACATTAGCCGCCTTTAGCTTAGCGGTGGTGACGTGAAGTCATGTGACCGTGCTGTAGTTCCTTTATAGCCCAACATTAGCCGCCTTTAGCTTAGCGGTGGTGACGTGAAGTCATGTGACCGTGCTGTAGTTCCTTTATAGCCCAACATTAGCCGCCTTTAGCTTAGCGGTGGTGACGTGAAGTCATGAGACCGTGCTGTAGTTCCTATATAGCCCAACATTAGCCACCTTTAGCTTAGCGGTGGTGACGTGAAGTCATGTGACCGTGCTGTAGTTCCTTTATAGCCCAACATTAGCCACCTTTAGCTTAGCGGTGGTGACGTGAAGTCATGTGACCGTGCTGTAGTTCCTTTATTTATTCCAATAATCCCAAATCACATGTATAAATCCCATTGGACCAGGGAGATGCTGCCTTCAGGGACCAGCAGAGAAGAACGACATCCCTGCAGCTCTCAAGAGTAATAAATGACGGAAAATGGAGCGTCGTGTAGCTTTTGTAAGATTTGATTAATGAGCTTAAACAGTTGTTCCTCATTATAAACCTGGGAAAGGTGAAGATCCCTGCCGGGGTGTCGGCTGCGTCCGGCAGTTAGCATGTGTTTGTTGTGTTTGGACCTGGTTCCTTCAGCTCTACTGGGTCACATTATCTTCACCAGAACATTCCCACTGTAGTGTGCAGAGTTCACCCAGAAACCCTCTGTGTGTGTGTGTGTGTGTGTGTGTGGGTGTGTGTTGGGTGTGTATTGGGTGTTATCTGTGTGTGTGTGCTGGGTATGTGTGTGTGTGCTGGGTGTTGTGTGTTGGGTGTTATCTGTGTGTGTGTGTGTGTGCGCTGGGTGTGTCTGCCAATCTGTGTGTTTGTGTTGGCCTCCAGGCCTTAGAGTGGGCAGATTTAATCTCAGATGTAAACACATTTAACAGAAACCAGGCTGCTGGCTACGAGTGTGTGAATGTGCTGACACACACACACTCACACATACACACACACATACATACACACACACTCACACTGCTGCACTGGTAAAAACCTGGGTACGTGCACTTTTATAATTAAGTAGTTTAGTATTTTTTAGGTGTTCAGAAGCAGAAAGATTACATTAGTTTACATTAAATAGATTTTCTCTTAATCATTACCTATGATGATGCACTCGTACGTTTATTTTAAGCGTCTTTAAGCATTAGGAAAAGCGCTATACAAATCCCATTTATTATTATTTGATGGTAAATGATGCAGGAGGACGTAGATATGTTGGCTAATGTGCACTAACTATCTCAGTTATTCAAACTCGGCAAGACTCAATAATACCATTGTCTTTATATATTTATTTATTTATTTACAATTAACTTTTGTGTGTGTGTGTTTGCAGGAAGCAGGCATCAATGTGGTTGCTAGGTGACAGCCAGCGTTCCCAGAAGGCTAAACTGGAGGAGAGGGC
>JAAKFY010000025.1:3630434-3697934 GCA_011823955.1 Dissostichus mawsoni
AAAGTCATAGTCTAGGTGTTGTGACTTCAGAAATAGCCTGAGAGTTTAGGGAGGAAGCTTTTTAGAATCTGACATGAAATAAACGAGTCAAGCTCTCAAATGGGAAACTTCACTCTTAAATAAAAGATTAGGGTTGTTGATCTATAGAAAAAGCTGAGCAAAACTCAGAGGAGCAGCTTGTCACTGCAGTGAGACTAAGAGCAGGCTGCAGCCTTTCCTCACACTGACGGTAACGTTAGCAACACACACACACACACACACACACACACAGCAGGCTGCAGCCTTTCCTCACACTGACACTAACGTTAGCAACACACACACTTCTGACCCCACAGCTATACTAACAGATCCAGTGGAGACACTGTGACAACGAGCATGCTGTTGGTGTTTGTGTGTGTGTGTGTTGTGTTACATTGTGTGTTGTGTTACATTGTGTGTGTGTGTGTTGCAGCTCTCGGTTGGCCTCCTCTCTCAGCGATCTTTACTCCGACCTGGATGACTCCTCCTCCCCCCCTTCCTCCCCCTCTGTGTCTCTCGGCCCCTCCCCCTCCCACATGGCCCCTCCTCCCTCTCTGGGTCGCTATGGTAACGGGGTTCGCGGCGCACATCTCGAGGTGAACAACAACAGCGATGAAGGCCGGCCTCAGGACCCCTACAGGGTCTCCCACGGCGCTCTGCAGGGGCCGGCAGGACGCTACCTGAGCCGCTCCATACCTGTGAGTCAGCAGCAGCAGCTCACACACTCTGACATCACACACACACCTGGAAATCACACGGCAGGATGATGACAATATGAGGTGTAAAACTATTAGAAATGTACAATGAAAACCGAAATAAACGTGTGGTAGACAGTCCTCTAAATTATGTAAACAGGAAATAGTAAACACACAATAATAAGAAGGAATACATTCATTTATTTTAGGGTTAGACAGTTGAAAATAAGTTTCTGTTGCTTTTAACCCTTAGATGCATAAGTGGGTCTTTTTTGACCCGGTGAGGTGGTTTTCTTGAAGTATCTTTGTAATTACATTTTTTTTTTATCATTTCATATTCCAGCTATTCCTCAAAAAACATGTTTTGGATATCATGCCTTTTAAATTTAAATTTTAAGAAATTGTAGTTTTTGTATTTCTACCCCAAGCTTCCATAAGTGGGTCAAAAATGACCCGCATGCATTTTCTATGGGATCCCATGGGAACCTTTGATTCTAATCACCTGGTGCTGTCAGGAATACATTCACTGTAGACCACACAGACGACATCACAAGTGACACCTCTCAGAAAGATTATTTTACACCACAAGATCTGATACCTGTCAGTATAATAATAATAATACATTATATTTTTATAGGGCTTTTCAAGGACTCAAAATCGCTTTACAATATAAGCGAAGGTTAGGGTGGGGGGTGTAGGACTATCAAACTTGAACAACCGGCATGGATTGATGGGGGGTGGGCTATGAGTAGACAAGAGGAGAAGAGATGAGTTTTGAAAAGGGACTGGAATCCTGTGAGGGTCTCAGAATAGCGGAGATCTTTGCATCGATACGTTCAAAACGTTTTCTTTCAAAATGTAAAAAAAATGTCTAAAATTAAAATATAAAATTAAATATAAAATTTCTAGTGTGAACCAAAATATAATACTAAATATTATACAAGTGATTTCTCTTAACCAAAATGACAAACATGGCATAAAAACACATATTATTCTAATACGGGTCCTTTTTGACCCACTCATGGAAGAGAGTAGGGTCCAGTCACTCGGGCATCTAAGGGTTAAATAAACCTAATGTTTCCTTAGAAGAAGGGCAACAGCACGTTAGCTTAGCTTAGCATAAAGACTGGAAACGGTGGGAAACTGCTAGCCTGGCTGACTGCAGAGAAACAACCTTCACACCTCTTACAGCCTGAAGTGTTTAAATATTCCTTTAAATAAAAGACAGAGATTGTGAATGAAAGTTACTCAGTATGTTTCAGAGAATCATTGTTCTCGGGCTTCTGTGCACCGTGATCTTTACTTATGAAGAAAAAACATAAAAATGAGGTACAGTGTATATATATAACATATTTAAAGATAGCGGTCATACTGTGTGAACCCTCCGGTGTGTGTGTGATCTCCTCTCTGCTGTTTCTCTAACTCTTTCCATGCCATGGAGACAGACTCACTCCAGCTGTGACTCTGTCTTCATCGATCTGTTAAAGAACTCACACTAACCCTTCTGCCTCGTTAATACGGTTTTATTTGGTCCTTGTAAACTAATTTAAATATAATAATTGAGAGTAAGAAATGTCCCCATCGATTCCAATTATAAACTCAATTTGTAAAATGCTGCTTTCTGTTATCAGATTTATTCAAATTTGAAAAAACCCTCCTAGCATTTAGTATTTATTTAAAGGGGTTCCCTCTCCTGTAGTGTGTTCTATAGGTGTTAGTGCATGTCAATGGTCTGCAGAGGCTAAAATCCCTGTGTTCCCCCCCTGCCCCACCTGAAACACCTCCATTGGACTCCTTTGTTTATTTCCAGGACATAGTGACATCACTCTGGAACACTCACGCGCCTATTGGCTAGCCCCACACATTGTACCTGATAGGCTAAGGGGCGGGATATCTCTAAGCGGTTGACCAATCAGAAGAGAGCCGGCCAACTAACCAATCAGAGCAGACTGGGCTCTGGTTTCAGACAGAGGGTGAAAAGAGGTGCTGCAGCCGAGGCAGTATGAGAACAATAAGGAGCTTTTTGAACATTGAAGCATGGAGACATGTCCCAGGAGAGATTTGAAACACTGATGAGCAGGATAGGACGCCTTTAAAACAACAGTGGGCATTATTAAAAGAAACTGGCATTGAAAGAGGTTAAACTCTAGAAATTTTAATATTTGGTAGTTATGATCAGGACTGAAGTTGGTTAACAGATTTAATTCTTTAAAAAGGGAAGCATATTTGTATAAAATATTTTCATGGCAGTTTTGTAAAGAAATGTTTTGTCCTTTTTTTCATTGAGGCACGAGGGTTAACTGAATCTTTCACATTTAACTGTCTGTTTATGTATTTCATTGAATCTCACGTTAAACCTGATGTTTCTGGGAGTTTCATATTCAACGGTGATTTTTAAGTTTCACATTAACTTCACTAACATGAAGCTGCTGCTGATCTGAGGAAGCTGCTGACGTTAAACATGATTATTATTTAAATTCTCCTTCCCCTCCTCTGAAGAAACAACAGGAAGCTACGGTCATACTCCGATGCATGAAGACACGATGAACCACAGGTCTTCTCTGACGTCCTGTATTCTCCTATCCCTCATTCGACTTCACTGCATTTATTTTAAAAACTACAGAACATTTAGTTTTTTTAAAGAGATGTCCGAAGTGCACATCAGTCAAAGAGAGCCGATTATTCAAAATACAAAAACGTATGAAATATTCTAAAAGTATTTATTGAACTCTGAGTAGTTGTATTATAATTAGTATTTATCAAAAGGAAAGCACAACAAATAATTTCCTTTCCAATCGGTTTGATATTTTTTTACAGTTTTAATCACTTTATTATGCCCCTCCCACTTCGGAACCCCTCGACCAATCAGCAGTGATACTTTCTAACACATTGGGTGCGTCTCACTTCGGTTATTTTCATTTCCTCGCTCCTCGGGCTCGGTATCACCGGAAGTTGATTTGTCTGCACCATCTTGAGTAGCGTCCCAGTGGCCTTATTTGTGCCGGAGGACCGAGGAGCGAGGAGCGATAATCAAGGAACTACCAGACCATCCTCCGGTGAAATCCTCAGACACTCGCCCCGCCCCCTTACTGTGTATCGCTCACTGATTGGACGATGCAGTGCATGCACTGATCTGGCTGCTGTCAAGACGATCAGCTGTGCGGCGTCATCACAAACGGACGCGCTTCACGTGACGCTCCGGAGGAAACGACGTCCCATTGCTCTTAAAACTCATTTCCCTGCTTCTCGTGGTTTCCTTGCGTCTCTCCGTGCTTCCCTGGTGGGAGGGACTAGACGCAGGGAAACGACGCAAGTGAGGGACGCAAGGAATCCATTTAACCGAAGTGAGATGCACCTTTTGCCCGAGAACTCTGACAGGAAACAGGAAGCTGCAAACTGATTTCAGGATGAAGGAGAAATGTGCAGCGCCCCCTGCTGCTCAACATTATGTGATGTTTTATTTGTTATGTTTTAATGATTTAAAAACACAGTGTGCTGTCCCAGAGACGACCTCTGACCCTGCTCTTTGTGTTTTCCTACAGTCTCTTCAGTCTGACTACATCCAGTACTAAAACTACACGTCTCACCTGAGGACTCATTACCCACAACCCCCTCTGTGTGGGGCACGCTCAAAGGGAAGCTAATAAAGCAGCTCAGAGACTGAAGAGACTCAACAGCAGCTGTGATCACTGTACGCTAATGAGTAGCATGCTAATAAGGGGCACGCTAAGTAGCGGTATGTAAATGAGCAATATGCTAACTAGCGACAAGCTAATGAGCTGTCTGTAAATATGATGTAATCTACACGCGTGTTTTTGGCTGAAGAAGATATATTTAGATAAGACAGATTTTATATTTCTTATTTGTGACAGAAGAAGATATTTTTGTTTCTTTTGATAAAGCGAAGGATCAGCTGACGGCGACCCTCCGTCGCCATAGTTACAGTGTTTACTTCCTGCCTCTACAGCAATAATAACAATAATAATAACAGTAGAAGAACAATAAGGGACCCAAAAGCTGACCGTAAGCAACCTAACTCAGGAAACGTGTGTGTGTGTGTGTGTGTGTGTGTGTGTGTGTGTGTGTGTGTGTGTGTGTGTGTGTGTGTGTGTGTGTGTGTGTGTGTGTGTGTGGTGTGTGTGTGTGTGTGTGTGTGTGTGTGTGTGTGTGTGTGTGTTGTGTGGTGTGTGTGTGTGTGTGTGTGTGTGTGTGTGTGTGTGTGTGTGTGTGTGTGTGTGGTGTGGTGTGTGTGTGTGTGTGTGGTGTGTGTGTGTGTGTGTGTGTGTGTGTGTGTGTGTGATTTTGAAACGAACAGCAGAAACTAAATGAATTCACTTGAGAAAAATGCGTGTTGCTCAGTTTGATCCTGGTCAGACGATGCCTTCAGGCTCCGCGATGCCTTCAGGCTCCGCACTGACTCCTTCGCTTCTTTTAGATTGTTAAGGTATCTCCTTAAATCAGTATTACAGAACAAAGTATATATTTTTCTCAAGTGAATGTATTCCCCTTCTGAAGACATCTGAGGATTTTAAATATTTCTGTTTCTTATTTTTGGGTCACGTGAGAAAAATACATTTCTATTTCAGCAGATATTTTTATAGAAAAAAGATTCAAAGATGTATTGTCATGTCATAAACACAACTACGGTGTCGTGATGCAATGAATGGAAAACGTAGCTCACAGGTTCCTCAACAGTGCAATAACAAGACATACCTTTTTATAAACATCAAATAATAATAAAATAGCAGCTCAGGTGTTTAACAGTCTTATGGCCGCTGGGATGAAGCTGAGTCTGGTGGTTTTTGTCCTGATGCTGCCGGTGTGGATTAGAGCTAAATGAGAGTTATTCAACTATAGATTCTTTATGATGAGTTCTCTGGTCTATAAAGTGTTAAAACACGTTGCATCCAGTGTCTCAGTCCGAGGTGATGTGTTGTGATGTCCAAAGATATTCCCTTTTATGTAAAACAGAGAAAAGCAGATTTTAAAACACTCTTCTGCAGGAAAGAATACTTAATGCATTAATGGTGTATCAAACTATTGAACATTATTTTACATCATTAGCCAACTATTTCTGCAGACTAGCAACCACTTGCAGAGCTGAACTGGTTTTATTTTATTATTTATTATTAGTCTTTGTTTTATTTTCAATTTTTTGTTTTGTTATTTTTTGTTTTATTTTATTTTCCATCCTCTAGTTAAGGTCTAGTCCCCGGTTAGAACAGCTGATCGATCAGTTAATGAAACCTGAAGCTCAGTTCAGGTCAACAACAAGACAGACACAGGACCGAGAAAAAATATCTTCTTAAAGGTCCCATGTCATGCTTTTCTGGTTCTGACCCGTCCCCTTGTGTTCTGTAGCTTCTGCATGTAAACGGTCTGCAGAGTCACAAACCCTCAAAGTGCACCCTGTAGGGAGTGAAACTCTAACACAGAGAAGACCTGTCTATGCTGCCCCAGAACGCCTCGTTGGACATTTCTCTTTTTCATTTGTTTCTTCCGGGAACCAAAATGGACCAATCCGCGGAGCTCCTCACACACCAGGACCTTTAGCGTAAATGTTCAACTAACAGGGAGTCCCATTGACTTGCATAGAGCTCCCTGAACGCTGGTAATAGACGAGTTGGGATGGCGGAGAAATGCTCTCCGCAGACCCATTCTCACAGCGTTCTAAACCTTTTCTTCCTCAATATCAAGCCACACTTAGTGTTTTTTTCGGCTGTGAGTGTTTGTGTGCTCAGGATGAGTTTCGCGCTGTATCGCCGGCCCGGAAACCACACCAGTAAGCCAGATCACTGAGCAGCAAGCCTCGCAACGTCCCGACCAATCAGAGCACACTGGGCTCACAGGGAGGGGGGGGGGGGGGGCAGGAGCTCCAACAAGCCGTTTACACATGCTTTACAGAGATGCTGTATGAGAAACCAATGTGAGTTTGGAACATTGAACAATGTGAATCTATTCTCGTAGACCTCAACAATGGAATTATGATCAGTAGAAATGACCATGACATGGGACCTTTAATATTATAATTTATATTCACTACAAACTGAAGACACATATTTAAAACTTTTAACTTTTTTATTTCCGTAAAAATAATGATGATTTAATAATAATTGAAGGAAGAGAGCGTCCGTTATTGAGCACGATGAAGCAAACAATCAGGATATAATAAAACAAGACGAAAAAAAGCTATGATTTTTACATTAATTTAAAATATTTTTATTTGAAATATTTTTTCTTAAGAGTTTAGGCACATTAATGAACTAATAATAATATGTTACACTTTTAAATAGAAATATCATTAATGTTCGTTTTTTTTAACTTAAAAGCACTTGAAATTTGCAATAACTGATCAATAATATAACTATGAATCAGTATGAGCAAAGGTTAAGGTAAAAAAACGTATTTTTATGAATATTATTTAGTTTTTCTTTAGATCATGTGACGCCGGCTCATTCAGAAATATTTGAATCCTTGGTTGTGTTTCTGTCAGCTGATTGGCTGTTCCAACACCAGCTGACTGCTCTGAGGGCTCTGATTGGCTGAGAGGTGGATGTTGAATGTGTGTGTTCAGATGGTCAGGAAATATTTTCCTATGTCACATGATTCAAGACATTCAGGAGGATGTGTGTTTCTTTCAAGGGATGTGTGTGTGTGTGTGTGTGTGTGTGTGTGTGTGTGTGTGTGTGTGTGTGTGTTGTGTGTGTGTGTGTGTGTGTGTGTGTGGTGTGTGTGTGTGTGTGTGTTTCTTTTTAAAGGGAAGTGTGTGTGTGTATTTCTTTTTAAAGGGAAGTGTGTGTGTGATTTCTTTTTAAAGGGAAGTGTGTGTATTTCTTTTTAAAGGGAAGTGTGTGTATTTCTTTTTAAAGGGAAGTGTGTGTGTGTGTATTTCTTTTTAAAGGGAAGTGTGTGGTGTATTCCTTTAAAGGGAAGTGTGTGTGTGTGTGTGTATTCCTTTTAAAGGGAAGTGTGTGTGTTCATCAGCTGTTTGATATGTATATCAAAGGTTTCTTTGAAGTGCCTTCAACAACAGAGGGCTTTTATTTTTAAATGCCCCCCCCCCCCCGTCCTGATTGGCTGTTTGACTTGATCCTGTTGTATTGTAATGTTTCAGTATTTTACTAAAGGGAAAAGTTAGAAAATAACTTTAAAATAAACTAATTATTCTTCTGATGCCGTTTCCTGTTTTATATCTGTCACAATTAATTCACTAAACTTTAAAGGTCTCCTATCATGCAAAAGTCACTTTCTGATGTCTTTTCTACATCAACATGTGTCCCCGGTGCGTCCCCGTGTGTCGGGGAACTCACGCAG
Organism: Dissostichus mawsoni; assembly: GCA_011823955.1. Taxonomy (NCBI): domain Eukaryota; kingdom Metazoa; phylum Chordata; class Actinopteri; order Perciformes; family Nototheniidae; genus Dissostichus; species Dissostichus mawsoni. The sequence continues at coordinate 3,638,462 of JAAKFY010000025.1, forward strand.
CGTCAGAAAATAAAACCCTCTCTCTTTTCCTCCGTACCCAAATCTCTAAAAACGGGGGAACAACGGAGCTGATCCAGATTTGCGTCGATATGACGTAATATCTGAAATGTGGACCCACGGTCCTATCAGAAACGTTGCTATCAGAAACAATGCCCGACTGTTTTGGAAGTAATATGGTCGGTGTTTAAATTAGCATCGCTAACACTCAGAGCTAACCTGTACTGGAGAGCATGTGTGTGAAGAAGCAGGAAATACAAAGGAACTCACCTTGTGGTATAACCGGCAAGAGAGAAAGCCTTTGAGCTCCATACTGTTTCAGAAAGAATCCTTGATAATCCATGATATGGCGTTTCATCACGGCAGCATTTAGTTTAGACAGTAGCTGCCGGGTCCCGCATGAGCTCAGACCCTCCTCTTTAAAGCTTTATACCCCAAATCAGCACTTTAGAAACAGGAAGTGAAATAGAGGGATATGAGGCATGGCTAGAATGGGTGATCTGTTTGGTATTTGGAGCAAAACACTTCATAGACATGTTTTTTATATATTGTTATATATCTGAGACCTATGTATTGCCTACAAATAGCCTGATAGGTGACCTTTAAAAGATACAATTAATTAATAAAGTTTAAGATTCTCAAAAGATACAAAACTCCTGAAGTATTGCAATATAAAAAACGTGATTTAAATATAAAGTAAATGCAGATTATTCGCTCAGCGTCTGCAGACGGGGAAAGTGAGATTTGGTCACATGACTGGACGTCAGAGACACTGAAGATCAATCAGGAAATCAGTTCATCTGAAACCACTTCAAAGGGACTTCAGATCCTTTGAAGTGGTTTTAATCAAATTTGAAATAATAAATACATTTTTATCACAAGTCAAACATTATTATAATTTGTATAATGCATACTGGCAGAATGTGTTTTTGTTTATAAAGAATCATACATTAATTGTAATAATGTTAAACACTGAAATTCATTTTGATTTTACAACTTTGAAATATTATGGTTCATTTTTTAGCAAAAATACAGGTTAAGTAGTTTGATAATAATACATAGTGTTTACTCTAAAGACAGCTTTAAAATGTATTTTTAAAAAGTATTATCATTATTATTAAATGCAATATCTTTATTCTCCTATTTCTGTTTTAATTTATATTATTTTAATGTAAAGAAACACCTTTTTAAATGTATTAAAAAAAAAAAAAAGTTTCCACATTTTATTTTAAATGTATTATTATTTTTATATAATTTATATTTTTTAAATACAAATAGTTATTTTGTATTTTTTGTATTATATATATTAACTTGAATTGAGAAGACTTGGTTCCCTAAACAGCTTTTTTTTAAAATTACATTATTATTGTGCCAGGATTCAACTTGAATTAATGTGACTTTCTGGGTCTCCTCGTCCGTTAGAGCTCATCCTACTCTTTCATTTTTTACTATTTCTGTTAACATGTTTCATTCTACATCTCCTCAGAGTTACAGGGACTTTCCACTTCACACAAACTGAGCTGTTTCTATTTTACAGACTGAAAGAGAAAGAGACATCATCACCGACTGTTTATAGAAAGCTATGAAGAGAAAATGAAAGAGAAAATGATGTTGTAGTTCCAGTGTGTGTCCTGCAGGGGGCGCTGTGGTCTGCACTGTGTTCTCAATAACACACACAGGGGGGGGGGGGGGGGGGGGGGGTTAAAAGAGCGTGTGAGACTCAGAGAGGAACAGAAAGGCTGGAGACCCTCGGCTTCACTCGTCTGGATTTTACCCCGCGACTGGTTCTGATTTCCAGAGGAACGTCGACACAGAGCAGCTGCTTCATCCATCCATCATTCATCCATTCATCAGCCTGTTGATCCTCTGAGGAGTGAGATGTCTCCACTGTCTGTCTGCAGGATCTCTGCTCTCTCAGGTAAGCTATTGTTATTATTATTATTTATTTATTATTATGTTGTACTTTTTATTTCCTCATATACATTTTTTTTATTACAATATTTTTTTTCTTATTTTATTTTCTTATATTGTATTTGTATTTTTACACATTTTCGAATTATTATTATTTGTTTTTCCTCTTTGTGTCTTGTGTTTAAATGTATATACTGTTTTATTCCTGTTTCTTTCAATAAGAAAACACGTTATAATAATACAGGACAGTCTTTAAAATAATAATTGTTTTGTTTTTAATTTTTTGAGTTTATTTGACCGTCTCTGTAAAATATTATTTAAACTATCAAATTGTGATTTTATATCTGATTATAAACTGTTATATAATAATATATATGCAATAATAATAATGCTAAAGAGATGCTGGTTAAGGAGTTAATATATGAAAGGTTTTTGTTTATTTTATTGATTATAAATCAGGTTATCAGTTAACCTCAGCCGACCTCTCCGTGAACTCCTGGATCTATTTGTCTTTACCTGATGGTTAACGTGTTTCAGGCGAAGCTGCAGGTCTTTACATTAAACATTACATTTTTTATTTATTTTTTATTTAACCAGATAAAAAAGCATTGAGATAAAATCTCATTTTCAAAGCTGACCTGGCCAAGAAGGCAGCAACGTTACACAGACATATAAAATACAGAGAACACACCTAAGTAAACAAAAGAGGAAAAGCAGTCCCTACATTGAGCACATTAGGGACGGTAAGAAAGGTACTACTTATTACTGCAAGAGCAGCTGGAGGTGAGGACCTCAGACACTTCAATTTAAAACAGGCTACAGGGACAAGTGTCCTCAGTTTGAGGCTTGACTGAAGGTCATTTCAAGACCAAGGACCATCATGAAAAAGACTCCTTTCTCCAGCCTCAGTCCGCACGGCAGGTACCTGACATTACAGTACATTACATGTCACTTGTTAGACGCTTTTATCCAAAGCCACTTACATACTCAATACTGTGGACAATCCCCACAGGAGCACTTTGGGGTGAAGTGTCTCAGGGACACAACGACATGCTGACTGCAGTGGGGTTTGAACCTGTGCTCCCCTGATCTGAACACCAACGCTCTACCCACTGCGCCACAGCCTCCAGGTCACAGCTGTTAGTTGTTATTATCCTGTTACGATCCCACAGTAATAAGTGTTTATTAAATGTGTCGGAAGACAGTTTTTAATGAGTAATATATAATCTGTGGGATTGATTTTAAATGATGAGATCAGCTGTGTCCGGAAAACCCCTCGTTAATCATTTGTGTTCTTCTGAGACGCTCTGTGACCCAAACTGCATCTTCAGGTTTCTACTAAAAACTGAAGAAATCTCAACAAATTAAAACACAATTTAAAGATATTCTTTTTATTTTAACTATTTAATTAAGTATATACACTTTTATTTTTACTCTAGTCTTTTTCTTCTAAGTTTGCATTTTTTCTTTTATTTGCCAATTAATTTTCTAGAATATTTGCATTTTTTTTCTCACTTGTTTTTACTATTTATTTTTACAGTTTTAATAGTTTTTCTTCGTTTTCTTCTAAATTTGTGAATTTTTCATCTTTTATATTTGGCTTTTTATTTTCAGAGAACAGCTGTATTTATTGTATTTATCTTCTTCTCTGAATCTCCTCTAACTTCTACAGAATGAATTCATTTGAACCTGAAGGACCCTCAAACGCTGCTGCTGTTACAGATGTTAGTTTCTTATCAACCATTAAAACTGATTCAATCTTAAAATACTAACACTCCCCCCCCCCTCCCTATCAGACCCCCCCCTCCATTGACTGCTTTAAATCCAGGCTAAAAACATACTTGTATTCTCTAGCGTTGGACTCATGTCTGCACCACGACACCAAGTCAGATTCCTCGTACGTGTCAACCTACCTGGTGATAAACCTGTTTCTGATTCTGATTATTTGTTGTTTTCCTCCCAGCTGTGCTGCTGCTGCTGACGTCGTGGTGCGTTCAGGGACTCCTCCAGGTGGACGTGTTACCCAGAAGGCCTCTCATCAGGCTCGGGCAGTGGCAGCAGCTGTTCTGCCGGGTGCAGGGATGTCCCACAATACCGACCGTGTCGTGGTCGTGGCTGGGCGACCGGCCCCTCGCAGCCTCAGTGAAATCCAATCAGAGCGGCTCCTCCGTGACCTTCGACCCCGTCAGGATGGACCACGAAGGAGCCCTGCAGTGCCGAGTCCGCTGCGGGGAGGAAAGGGGGAAGAGCCTCAGCACCCTGCACCTCTACTGTAAATACACACAAATATATATATACTGTATACTGCAGAACTTAGTATATTATATACTGTACACAATACTGCAGAACTTAGTATATTATGTACTGTACACAATACTGCAGAACTTAGTATATTATGTACTGTACACAATACTGCAGAACTTAGTATATTATGTACTGTACACAATACTGCAGAACTTAGTATATTATGTATATAAGTTGGATTTTATTTACGTAATCAGAATCAGAACCAGGTTTATCACCAGGTAGGTTGACACGTACGAGGAATTTTACTTGGTGTCGTGGTGCATACATAAAAGTAAAAACACAAACATTAAAAACACAGATAGAGAACTATTTTAAGAAAACTATAATAACATTAAAAAAAAAATATATAGTCAAATAAATAAATAAAGCAGTATTTACATTGAAATAGGATGGAATCAAATATAAAATATGTGCAGTAAAAAAACAGATATTGTCAACATTGTGTAAATAAATAGTAAACCCTGTATAATGTCTGTTTATAATGAGTAAACCTCTGTGTTGCAGCCTTCCCATCGGCCCCTCTGATTGGTGGTCAGGAGCGGCTCAGGTTGGGGGCGGAGTCTGTGCTCACCTGTCAGGTGTCTGATGTGTACCCCCCGAGCAGCTGACGCTCAGCTGGCTGCAGGGAGGCTCCGTGCTGCAGAGCACCAGGGGCACGGAGCGCTCAGAGTACCATTTCAATCCCCAGGAGCAGGACCGGGGGCGGAGCCTGATCTGCAGGGCGACGCTGGACCTGAAGGACCTGCCGACGGAGGACCAGACCCGCGAGGACTGAGGTTCTGCTGGACCCGCTCTGTGAGTGAAGCTCTGGGATCACATGCTCAGCGATATCATAATAATAATAATAATTAATTGTTAGAAAAATCTCCCTGGTCACTGGCTTGAGCTTCAGTCTCAGGATCCATGTATTTATGTTGTCAAAACAAAAAAGTTGTCAAAACAAAAAGAGAATTTTGTTGGTATTTTTCTCAAAATCACAAAATTCTGACTGAATACTTAAAAATGTTAATAATCACTGGTCTCCAGCTTGATCTTCAATCTCAGGATCCATGTATTTGATCCTCTCAAGAATGGAAGTAGTCAAAAAAAAAAAAGAGAATGTGTTGGTATTTTTCACAAAATTCTGACTTTTTCTCAAAATTCTGACTTTTCCTCAAAATTCTGACTTTTTCTCAAAATTCTGACTTTTTCTCCAATTCTGACTTTTCTCAACAATCAGACTTTTTCTCAAAATGTTGGCTTTTTTCAAAAAATCAAAACATTCTGAATCTTTCTCAAATTCTCAAAATTCTGACTTTTTCACAAAATTCTGACTTTTTCTAAATACTTAAAAATGTTAATAATCGCTGGTCTCCAGCTTGAGCTTCAATCTCAGGATCCATGTATTTATGATCCTCTCAAGAATGGAAGTAGTCAAAACAAAAAAAGAAAATGTGTTGGTATTTTTCACAAAATCAGACTTTTTCTCAAAATCAGACTTTTTCTCAAAAATCAGACTTTTTCTCAAAAATCTGACTTTTTCTCAAAAATCTTACTTTTTCTGAAATGTTGGCTTTTTCTCAAAATGTTGACTTTTTCTCAAAATTTTGACTTTTTCTCAAATTCTCAAATTCCGACTTTTTCTCAAAATGTCTGACTTTTTCTCAAAATTCTGACATTTTCTGAATACTTAAAATGTTAATAATCCCTGGTCCCCGGCTTGAGCTTCAATCTCAGGATCCTTGTATTTGTGATCCTCTCCAGAATGGAAGTAGTCATCACATACAGAGCATCAACTAGTTCCTGAACAGTGTCCTTCACATGCTGATATCCAAGAGAGGGAGTTACACAGTCACAAGATGGAGGAATAGAAAGCAGTATTCAATGTTTAGTTCAGATTAGCTCCACGTCAGAAATGATCATGCTTGTCATATGTCTCTCTCCATAGAGGCTGAATCATCATGTTAATCACATAGCTATCATATGCCTAAAACAGTCCTGATGCTCTTCTAGGTAATCACACATCCTGTCATGATCACAGCTACAGTTGGGGTACCTTTGTTATCATGTTACTCTCATGTTGGAAGAGGACATTCACTATTTTCCCAACAATTAAATAAGTCCTCCTCCTCAGTCGCTCCTGTGGTGACGGAGATCTCCTCCTCTGTTCTGCTGATGGCCGCGCTCCGTTCGTCCTCTCCTGCTCCGCGAGGGGAAACCCGGAGCCGCAGATCAACTGGAGCTTCAGGTCTGCAGACGGACAGGTGGAGGCGAGCAGACCCTCTGATAGGCTGGAGATTGCTCAGGTGAGGCTGAGCGATGCCGGACACTACGACTGCGAGGCGAGGAACAGCGAGGGGAATCACAGCGCCAGCGTGGAGGTCAGAGTGCACGGTGAGAGAGAAGTTTGTTTTAACGTCTCTGATCGAAATTCTGACTTTATTCAGACTTTTTCCAAAAATTCTGACATTTTCCCCAAAATATCAGAATTCTGACTTTTTCTCAAATTCTGACTTTTCTCAAAATTCAGATTTTTTTTCTCAAAATATCTGAATTCTGACTTTTTCCCAAAATATCTGAACTTTACACTGGCGGTCAGAAATGACGTCACACCCCAGTTTACTGCGTTCATGTAGCACAAGTCGGAAAAATATTGCCACCCACAGGAAAGTTGTTGTTGTTTAGCTTTAGCAGTTCACCATCACCCAGTATTTTTAGGACTACGTTGAAAATGTTCACATTTTACTTTTAATTCTTGGCTATTATTGAATGATTTTTCCAATTTCTGAAATGTATTTTTTAGAAATGTTTCACGTGTTTTCCGGATGTTTTTCACACACTCTGAACCGGAAGAGAAATAAAACTATGATTCGAGGAGCAAAGCTGTTACAAATGTATATGTTAAATTATCAAAGTGTTCCAGTTTAACCGAACGCACCTGTCCCCCCCCCCACAGCCCCCCCCACCAACACCTCCCTGTCAGTGAGTCCAGGTGAGCAGGTGCTGGAGGGGCAGCAGGTGACCTTTACCTGCCAATCAGACGGAGCCCCGCCCCCCACGCTGGTGCTGAGGAGGGAGGGGGAGGAGCTTCAGAGGACAGACTCCGCCTCCTCCTCCTCTCTCTCCTCTCTCTCTCCTCCGCCTCGCTGCAGGACTCCGCCTCCTACCTGTGTGAAGCATCCAATCAGTACGGAGCTCACCTGGTGAACCGATCCATCACCGTCACAGGTACGGCTTCACCGTCTTAATTAACGTTAACAATCTCTGTAGCGGCCAAAATCATATAGAAATAAAACAGATAATTAACTTAAAAATAACACAGCCGCTGAGGCACCAGTTATCGGATCTTACGCAATGATCCAGGTCAAGACAAGAATATCCGTTTGTGCATTTTATATGATCCAATATCATTAACAAAGAACAGGTTTCCTATATTTCTTTCCTGAGGCCTTTCCTATGTCTTTCCTTCTTGTGGCTTGAATCACCCTGATAAAAAACCATGTGCCTACTAGAGCTCTACTCCCACCTCCACCTGTCTCCATTACACCAGGTGCCCTAACATGCCTTCAGAATAAAAGCTTAGAAACTACTTTAACTCACTATAAACAATAACAGCAAGAAAATCAATGTTTAACTATTCAATAATATGAAGCGACATAGAGCTCCAACAATCTCTGAATATTCTGGATTTTCACTGTTTGCGTTTCTCACAAGTGATGTGGATTTTCAGTGCATGGCGGTGGTAGCGTGTTTTGTTGTTGTTTACATGTAGTCGTGTTTATACGTGTTGTTGTTCTGTCAGCTCACCCCCTGCAGGTGGATCTGAGTCCCCCGGCGCCTGAGGCAGATCGGGGTTCAGATCTGTTGCTCACCTGCCGGGCCTCTGGGTGTCTCCTCCCCCCCACCTTCACCTGGAGGAGGACTGACCAGAACCACACCCTCCTCCAGGGGTCACACCAGAACCAGAGCCAGAACCAGAGCCAGAACCAGAGCCAGTCCCTGCTCCTCCTGCAGGATGTGGACCTCCAGGATGAGGGAGGGTACAGCTGTGAGGCCGAGTGTGACTCTGTGATCCGGACCGCTGAGATCCAGCTCCACGTTTTCTGTGAGTCCGAGACACCGTGAAATGAAATTTGGAGTGGTTTTGGATAAATAAGATAAGATGAGATGTACTTTATTCTGTGGATCAGCTGCTCAGGGATAGAGGGTCGTATTTAAGTTTTTAAAAGAAGTTACCTCCAGCACCTTTAAGACAGTCTAGCTGCCAGCATTGTGCATATGTTGGGCAATTTGACCAATTAGCACAAGTCGTGTTAATTACCATTAAGCCAGACAATAGTTTATGAGTGAACCTCTGTGGATCAGCTGCTCAGGGATATAGGGTCGCAGCACCTTTAAGACATTATAGTCTAGCTGCCAGCATTGTGCATATGATGTTAAGAAATGAATTGGCAGATTTGGACCGTTTTGTAGTGGTTTTGGGGTTTTGTGCTCTTGCTGGTTCTGACTACCATGAGTAGTGTTGTGACCTTTGGATATAGAGAGCACAAGATGAACATGATTACTCACGATCAAAAGCAGTCCACAGAGTGATATTGAAGTATTTCCAGGTCCACGTCTTCTGTGAGTCCGAGACCCCGTGGGTGTGAAATGAAAAATGCTTAAAGGAAGACAGGGGTTTTAGCCTCTGCAGATATCAATCAAATAAAATATCTGAATTCTGACTTTTCTCAAAATTCAGAATTTTTTTCTAAAAAATCTGACTTTTTCTCAAAAATATCAGAATTCAGTTTTTATTTTTTATGACTTTTTTTTTCAAATTATGACTTTTTCTCTCATAATCTCGAGAATCTGACTTTAACCTAAAAGAAAAAAAAAATTCAGACTTCTTTAAAAAAAAAAATTCTCGACTTTTATCTCAACATTTTTGACTTTTTGCTTAAATGTCAGACTTTTTCTGAACATCTAAAAATGATGCTTCCTTACTTTTACATTGGAGGTGGGAAATAGGAGGGACGTCACACCAGAGTTTACTGTATCCCAGTAGCATAAGTCGGAAAAATATGGCCATCTGCAGGAGAGAGAACACCACAACAAGCAGAATAGGGCCTCTTTAATTGTTGTCTCATTCAATGCTCGGTAGTTTTAGCTCCACCCTCTTACGTCACTTCTGGTTTCCCAAAATCAACATAGAGACAGCAAAATAACAACAAGGTGACAGCCAATAAAACAACATGCCAAACGTGTGGCTTCAAAGCTGTAGTCCACAATCCAATGGGTGATCATAGCGTTCATCGGATTGACTTCAAATTTGGCAGATATTTTTCTCAGGTTCCAAGGAAGCAGAGATTCAAGTGTGAAGTATTTTGGAAGTGCGGTTATCCAGGAATCTGCTTTGAAGAATGCAGGACAACAGGCATTGGGACAGCACTAGACAGGATTAAATTAGATACTGAGACATTCCTGCAGGTCTCTCTGAGGGTCTCTTGAGGGTCTTTGAAGGTCTCGAGGGTCTCAGAGGGGGGTCAGGGTCTCTCTGAGGGTCTCAAAGGGGGGTCAGGGTCAGTCTACACTTCAGTTCGCCTGACGGTCAGACCAGAGCGGTCGAAGGTCACAGAGCCCCTCCCTTCTGTTAGATTATATATTTAGAAATGTATTTATTAGGATAAACCCCTTGAGATGCACCATCTGGTTTTCAAGGGGGTCCCGACAAAAGCCACGTCTTACAGACAAACATGAACAAAATAACAGAAAGCAAAGCATGACAAAGCATGTACAGTCTGTTCAGTAAAATTCATGAAGTAATAGATACAATCATTACAATCATTACAATCATTACAATCCTTACAATCATTACAATCATTACAATCATTACAATCCTTACAATCATTACAATCATTACAATCATTACAATCATTACAATCATTACAATCCTTACAATCCTTACAATCATTACAATCATTACAATCATTACAATCATTACAGTGTGATAGACAGTGTCTGACAGATCAGTTTGATCAATAACAAGAGCAGCTGAAAGTGAGATGATGACGCTGAAACACACCCACTGATGATCTATAGCAGCAGGTCAAGTATTCCAGTCTGTTGGGGCATAACACGTCAACGCTCTGCTGACAATAGACAGAGAAATAAATCTGGACAGAGTGTCTAACTTGATCATTTGACGAGTAAGGTACAAAAATACTGCTTTAAAGAAGGGGGATAGTTCAAGTCAATTTAAATATAAGTTGAAAACAATGCAGAGGCAGATTCCTCTCACTGATCTGTGTCGGTGTCTGATCCGAGCAGGACACACTGACAGGAAGAGACACAACAGGGGAGCAGGGCCAAACACACACACACACACACACACACACACACACACACACACACACACACACACACACACTGTACACCCCCTCACATAGTTCCAGTAAGACACAGCTCCCCCGCAGAGACATTGGACCCTCGGTTTGTTCTGTCAGGAGTTCATGAACCTCTCACAGGAACATAAAATCCTTTCGGACACACTTCATCAGATAACGATAGAGACGATAGACAGAAGTAAACTGTTTTACTTTTAAACAGGACACATCTTTATTTGCAGGAAGTAGTTGTGCATTAGGAAAGAGTGTAAATAAAACAGAGATTATCAATAATGTGCAACAACCTTCAAGTGCCTAAATAAACTCTCAGTGTGTTGGTGGAAAATGTCCTCTACTCAGTGAGTGGCTTTAAAAAGATCACTTCCTGTTTTCTCTTTAGTGACTTTATCTGCTATGCATCAGCGTAAATGATGATATATAGCCGTCACTTTAACACATCTCACTTTCAAAGAGGAGAGGAGGGTTAATAGAGCTGGAAGTCATGTTTTTAAATAACAACCTGGTTTATTGCCAGTTAGTAGGTTTATATATCGATTTTACAGCCACTATATATTAGTGACAAAGAGAGAGGAGCTACAGTGAGTACAACCAACACTAGTAAACTGTGAAAATTACATTTAATGGAGTGAAAACACAAACTGTGAAACAAGGACAACACCAGGTAGCTGCCTGTCAATCACAGGTAGCCCCACCCACAAGCATACGCTGCTTTATCGTCTATTTCACTTTTAATGGATTATAATTTACTAAAGGGACATCATGCTGTGTTGAAGAAGACTTGAAAATACAGATTGAGACCATGAACTCAATTTTTACAGAGGTAATAAAGAGAGAGAGAAGCAGGAACATTTTGTCATAGACTTCTATACAATCTGAGGTAATAGAGAGAGAAGTAGGAACGTTTCCTCATAGACTTCTATACAATCTGAGGTAATAGAGAGAGAAGTAGGAACGTTTCCTCATAGACTTCTATACAATCTGAGGTAATAGAGAGAGAGAGAAGTAGGAACATTTCCTCATAGACTTCTATACAATCTGAGGTAATAGAGAGAGAGAGAAGTAGGAACATTTCCTCATAGACTTCTATACAATCTGAGGTAATAGAGAGAGAGAGAAGTAGGAACATTTCCTCATAGAGTTCTATACAATCTGAGGTAATAGAGAGAGAGAGAAGTAGGAACATTTCCTCATAGACTTCTACAATCTGAGGTAATGAAGAGAGAGAGAAGTAGGAACATTTTCCTCATAGACTTCAGGATGTGTTGTCGTCGATGATGTAACTCTAACTCTCCGGATGTTTCTTCTCGCAGCATTCCCGTCCGATCCGGTTCTGGAAGCTCCCGGTCCGGTCCTGCTAGGTCAGGAGGCGGTTCTTCATTGTAACGTCACCAAATGTTCTCAGCCAATCAGATGAGGATCCTGTGGTTGTCTGGCAACAGGACGCTGATGTCCGAGTCGCTCAGGTTCTCCGGTTCCTTACAGAACGTCTCGTCTGTTCTTCAGTACCAGGTCCAGGAGGATCAGCCGGTTCTGGTCTGCAGGGCGGAGCTGCTGAGGGAGGACGGAGACGTTTGGAGGTCCAGGAGGACGAGTGTAGCTCTAAAGGTTCACTGTGAGTGTCTGAGCAAATAAAATACTTCCTGTTAGAGGCTTTTATTGTGAAGGAGCTATTTTTTTAATCTCAGATTGAGGTTTTGTTGAATTTAGATTCAGGTTTTGTTGATTTTAGATTAAAGGTTTCGAAAAGCACAAGTTCAAGTTTTGCTTGACTCAGATTCAGGTTTTGTAAATCTCCGATTGAATAATTTGGGATTAACAAATTCACGCTTTGTTAATCTCAAATTCTGGTTTAGTCGAACTCCGATTCAGATTTTGTCAAACTGAGTTTCAGGTTTTTGAAATCTGAACCAATGAGTCCCGTTTGTATTGCAGATCCTCCGAGGGGAAACTCCCTGTCAGTGAGTCCAGGTGAGCAGGTGCTGGAGGGGCAGCAGGTGACCTTTACCTGCCAATCAGACGGAGCCCCGCCCCCCACGCTGGTGCTGAGGAGGGAGGGGGAGGAGCTTCAGAGGACAGACTCCACCTCTCTCCTCCTCCTCCTCCTCGCTCTCCTTCAGCCTCTCCTCCGCCCGGCTGCAGGACTCCGCCTCCTACCTGTGTGAAGCATCCAATCAGTACGAAGCACAACTGATGACCCGATCCATCACCGTCACAGGTACGTTGCTGTTGCCAGTGGTGTAGTCACTATGACTCATTGAGAGTAAAAGTGAAGCTAAAACTCAGAGCCATGAGCGCTCCATGTGAGTGTGTTAGGCCCTTATTTAGTTCAATTATTAGTTTAATATTTAATTGGCACATTAAAAATTATATAAAACATAATCGAAAACCTAGAGGACCGAGTGCAGAGCCTTGAGGAACTCCACACGAAACATTTATTTTCCTAACTCTCTTGTTTTTGGTGATTTCACACTAAAAACATTCAGTTAAACATAAAAAGACATATTTTACGCACAAGTATGATACATTAATTTGCAATAAATTCCTGTGATTAAAGTCCAGTTCAAATATATACAATTTGTTTTGATGGGCATTGATTAATTAACATTTTGCAGTTGAAAAAAGTGTAATCAATGCATTTAGTAATCAAAAAACTAGCATACAATTGTATTACCTCAGATTAGAGTTCTGTTGATCCCAGATTTAAATCTTGTTTACAACAATAAGATGTGCATGATGGACTAACTGGATGCTAACTAAATCGAATATGTTTTCATAAATGGAATCCATGCTAGTTTGTGGGCAGGTTAAGCGCAGTTATTAAAAAGGTTGATAAAAAGTTTGTTTTAACTTCCTCTGAATGATAATAACATTTTTGGTGGATGACAGCCTTTATAAATGTTCCCCGGTTCTTCTTCTGCTTCTTGTTTCGTGAGTTTCTGTGGTTGTTGTGACGGATGTTATCTGAAGAGTCTCCCTCCTTCACAAGATGCTGAGCTGCTGTGGACAGAAATAAACTGTGACTCTGTACTCAGTAATGTGCCGGCCTCCTGAGCGAGCAGCTGATCACATCCACAGATATTCACAGAGATATTCACATACATATATATATATATATACATATATATACATATATTATATATATATATATATATATATACATATATATATATACATATATATATATATTTATTTATATATAATATACGCTGATAAATGTGTATATATATATGTGTATATATATATATATATATGTGTGTGTATATATATATATATATATGTGTGTATGTATATATATATATATATATATATATATATATGAATAACTTCAGTGAACATTTATGGCGCATTTCCACTGCAGCGCGTAGCACGGTTTAAGCGTGCCGTGCCAAACCCGGCCCGTCTTTTGTTGCGTTTCCACTTGGCGTAGTTCCGGCTAACGGGTACTGTTTCACAGTTTTCTGGCCCTCCAAAATCGTGGTTCTTTCCGGGCCAACAACCAGGCTGAGTCGGGCTGAGTATGCTAAACTAGAGAGAGAATCGCTGGCAAGGGGGCTACAACTACAACAAGATGAACATATGTGACCGTGATTTAATTGTAATACACGTTTCTAAATGATGCCGAAGTAACAACATACTGATACCGGTTAGTAAAAACATGAATTAATGCTTTGAGAAGTCTGCAGACAGACGGCAGGAGAGACACCTTTTAAAATGCGTGTTTTCTGAATGGAGACCGGCTAAGCTAACGCAGTATATGCTCCGACCGTCCACACTCACAACAACGGCCTACAGACATAAATAAAGCAGCGACTGTATTCTCCATGACACAGACAGGCTGTGGTTTGACTTGTTTAACTTGTGTCTAGTTTCTGAACAGATATGAGGAGCTGTGAGCTCTGAGTGCTAACAGCTAACGGCTGATGTTGTTTTTGTGGTTCGCATTGAAGATGACGTCACGGCTCCGCCTACACTGCGTTACTATAGAGCAGGGGTACTCAAATACAAATCTTAAAGGTCCAAAGACATTTTTCAATAAGACAAAGGTCCGTTTATTACGGTCATTCAAACAATTGCAACAAGATTCTTAACACGAGGTTGCAAAAACAAAAATAATCTGTATGCAGCAGTTTTCATTGTTATTGTGTCTGTGCTTGATCCCTCAGAGTCGCAGTGTAAGAGCTGCACAGTTCTGAATAAAGGCAGCTGCACCCTCTTTCATTCAGCATTCCCATTATTGCTTTATAAATGTCTTGCCCCCTTGTGTGTCCACTGAGGTTCGTCAGGCCCAACACATCTTCAACAAACTCCCCCTTTGCCTCATCATAAAAACTCACAAACACCAGCAACTGAGCATTGTCAGTGGTGTCAGTAGACTCATCCACAGCTAAGGAAATGCACTGTGCATTTTTTATTCCATCACAAAGCTGATGAATCAAATCACCAGCCAGTATTTATGTTCTTCTGGTTGCTGTGGAATCTGAGGGGGATTTGCTTGATTTGACCTGTTATTTCCTCTTTTTGTTTGCCTTCAAACACTTCAGTCATGCATTCTTTTATACTTCAGTTATTATCCAGTGGAAGTCCTTACCTACTGGCCTAGTTAAATCAAAGTGGTTACTTTTTTTTGGCTGGGCAGTGTAGTTTTACACACCGTCTTATTTGACTTTCTCAGGACTTAAAACTGTTTTTTGGGGGCAGACCCCCACAAAGAAAAAAATATATTTACACACGTAAGGTCATCATCTTAACAGTTTTGTATGCTCATCCGTGAGCAGAGCATCAAGTTGACATGTCTATTACAGCTGAATGCGGCGATTACCATTTTGTTCAGCGAAACGCCTCACAAAATTAAGATCAACAGCTTTAGTGCGTTTTGATTCAATGCTGAGTACAGCCAAACTGACAGTCTCTTCTCTGTTATTGTAGACCGCAAATACCTCATTCCTTCAGTACTTGGGTCCGAATGCTTCTCGTTTTGCACCGTCCCGTTCAAATTAAATCGCCGCCAATCATATTTCCACGCTCGCGCCAGGGCGGGGGAGGGGTTACAAGACGTGCGTCTTGTGCTGCATTCACTTGCACTCGGACATTAGAGACTTTCTCTCATAAATGTCCGATGAGCCACAACTTTTCTTTCAAAACAAAGCTGCCAACTGGGGTGGCAGCTGGGGAGAGACGAGACACGCATTTTTCCCACCCGCATTCCGCAAAGACCCGCCCTACTCTGCCTCTGATTCGCAGACTGTTGGTGGGGGACAAAAACGCTGACGGGATGCTGAATGTGATTGGACCAATGCGTTGACAGACACACACAGACATTGGAACAGTCGGACATGCAGAGCGCTGTTTGCAGTGGACATAGCGGAGAATTTTGACTCGTTGCGTTGTGGCGATGTCTCGCAGATAACACAGATAATACAGATAATACATATGAAAAGTATAATTTGCTCAGAGTCCAGAGACAGTTGTGGTTCGGTCCGGATCCGGACCTGAGTCCGGACTTTGAGGATGCCTGCTATAGAGCCTAGCGAGGCCCTGCAGTGGAAATGCGCCATTAGAGGCCACTGCTAAGATTTCCTTTCTGTGGTCTTGCTATTTAAAAGTATACATGCATTGAGTAAAAGGAAGATTTGTATAGAAACTATTGATGATGTTTTTCCTCAAATTTCCAATAAGATAAGATAAGATAAGATAAGAGGTACTTTATTGATCCCAAATTGGAAAGAGTTTGCGTTGCAGCAGCATAAAAAACAAGGCATTGCACATGATTAGAAATTAAAGAGTAGAAATAAACCATTCTAGAATTTAAACATCTCAAAATAGAATTAAAACAGCATTAAAAAGTAGATAATATACAGTAGACTGTGAAGATAAAACATCTATAAACTCTGACAATAAAACACTGAATTCTAATATTAGAATTTAGAGAATTGAATCCTAGAAAATGGCATCTGGTGAAATAAAGGAAATTGCAGTGGTTAAAATTCATTTTGAAATACCACAATACTGATGTTTTAATTTAGGGAGAGTTCATAAATCACTATTTGTTGGAATACATTTGATTTTCTTTTTGATATTCAAAGTTAAGGCTTAGTAAAAAGCATTTTTAAAAAGGTGTTTTTAGAAGTTAAAAGGCAGCACATTCAGTGTTTTAAAGGTTAATAATATGATCTTACATTACATGACATGACAAGTCACTTGTTAGACGCTTTTATCCAAAGCGACTCACATACTCAATACTGTGGGCAATCCCCTCAGGAGCACTTTGGGTGAAGTGTCTCAGGGACACAACGACATGCTGACTGCAGTGGGGTTTGAACCTGTGCCCCCCTGATCCCAACACCTAGGCTCTATCCACTGAGCCACACGCCTTATATAAACTGTTAAACTGCTCCTGTTATAAACTCTGCTTCACCAAACAGTTCAGTTTCATTCTTTCACTTTTTAATTACAGACGTTCTGTAAGGAGGTTTTTCCCAGAGTTATAATAGAAAGATAAAAGTTGTGATGCCCTTATCTTAGTGTTAAAAGTTGTCTTGTTTTGACTTTCCATTGAAACTCCCTTCCTGTGTTTGACACTAAATGATCCTCCCTCACACTTTCTGAGAAATCTTCCTCCTCATTGATGAAACTACTGTTTCGTAACCCCTGCCGAGCATCTACGATAACAAAAAAGCTATTTTTCATGGATTCATCTACAGATGTTTGCAGATTAAATAGCTTTTAAAAAGTCAGAGAAAGTTCATCCATTATCAAAGTAGTTGGAGATTTTGCTTCTGTCAATCTTTTAGAGGTTCTCTATTCTGCTTGTTGTGGTGTTCCCCTTCCTGTATTGTGTTATATAGGTTTTAGTGCATGTAAATGGTCTGCATTATATTCTAACTTATTTTTTGTCATACTCTATTTTGTCATTTTTTGTGTATAAACATGCTGCTGTGGGGAGGCGTGTGGCGCAGTGAGTCGTGCGTTGGTGTTGGGATCAGGGGGTCTCAGGTTCAAACCCCACTGCAGTCAGCATGTCGTTGTGTCCCTGAGACACTTCACCCCAAATTGCTGCCTGAGGGGATTGCCCACAGTATTGAGTATGTAAGTCGCTTTGGATAAAAGCGTCTAACAAGTGACATGTAATGTAATGTCATGTCATGTAATGTAATGTCATGTAATGTAATGTAATGTCATGTAATGTAATGCTGTGCCGTGGAAACAAATCCCAATATTTGATAATAGAGGATATGTAATCCATAAAGAACACACTGGGCCAGGTTAAGTAATAGAAAAAGGCTAAAATAGAGACTTTTTCATATCTAAGAAACCATCAATAGGCGCTTTCACACCGGAGTACTTTTCCCCCCGAACTAGGCCGATAGGGGGGGGGATTTGGTTTCACACCAAAAAGGATCTGGAACTAGTCCCTAGTTCGCGCGAACCTTTTCACCTCCAGATAGTCCCTGTTAGAGAGGTGGTACTTTCCTGGGGAGGAAATGGTTCGTGGGTGTGTCGGCCACGCTAACAATTTCTGATTGGCTGGGCGAATTGCAAACCACGCCCCGTAAAACTCCGAAAAGTTTTGTGAACCCGAAGAAGAAGAAGTGACGTCAGCGGCTTCATTTGCCTAATCCTCCCTCAGGGACTGTGAACGCGATCTACTAGGACAGTTCCAGGGACTAAAGAGTTTGGGGGAACAAGTACCGGCTAAGTACTTGGTGTGAAAGCGGCTATTGTTTCCAAAAAAGGGGATATTTCACTGCTAGTTGGGCGAAAAGCAGCATTTTATTTTCATGAATAGAATAAAAGTTTGACGTGTTTCACTAACCCTAACCCTAAACCCTCTGCATGAGGTGTGAATGGATGAATGACTCGTAGTATGTAAAGCACTTTGAGGGGTCGAAAAGACCTGATAAAGCGCTATATAAGTAAAGTCCTGTTACCATTTACCATTTCAGTAAGACCTTAAAGGGGACCTATCATGCAAAATGCACTTTGTGATGTCTTTTATACATACATATGTGTCCCCGGTGTTCCAGGGAACTCACAAAGTGTCAGAAAACACAACCCTCTCTCTCTTCCTCCATACCCAAATCTCTAAAAACGGGGCTGCAACGGATTTGATACGGGTGGATTTTTTATTTGCACCTTTTTGACGTAATGTAGGTGCACTCCGCCTGATTGGTCAACTCTCCACCAATCAGGGGAATGAGAGGTTGGGCCATGTTGACTCTCCACTCGTAATCACAGCAAGCATGATAACATGACGCTCTTGCCGGGGCCGTGTCACGCCCCCCTCTTCCGCATGGGGGCGTGGTCAGCTGAATCAGACCTTGCAAAGACAGAGCTGGAGTGAGGCAAAATGAGGCATGGCTAAAATGCATGATCTGTTTCGTATTTTGAAAATTAAAACGTATTAATATACCATATATATATATATATACCTTATATATTATTTAAATATAGCATGATAGGTCCCCTTTAAATCAAATGTCTGACACGCTTTCACATTATAAAGAGTATTAGTTGTTCAGCAAAGCATTATAATCTTAATCTGGTCTCCACAGCGCCCCCCAGGAACACCTCGGTGCTGGTCCTGCCCTCTACGGTGGTCCATGAGGGACAAACCATCACCGTCTCCTGCCACACCGTCTGCTTCCCGCCCCCGCCGTCAGTCTGAAGAACCTGGCCAATGGCACGGAGCTATACTCGTCCAACGGCACCTTCCTATTGGTCAACGTGACGGCCAGAGACTCGGGGATGTACCAGGTCAACGTGACCAACAAGCTGGGCTTCCAGGTCCGAGTGTTCAGCATCCGGGTCAGAGGTCAGTGCTGTCTCCCTTTGACTTAATATATGTTTTATGCATTATCACAGACAAACAGAACCGGAAATTCTAAGTAATAAAATGTCCTTGTATGAGACTTTTTACATAGATTAAAAAAAAAAGTTTTAATAATAGTTTTGGTTGTTTTTCTTACAATTGATCTTTAACTGTGTTTATGTATGCACCATATATACACCAAGGGAAATTCCACATATGTGTAAACCTAGTTGGCAATAAACCTGTTCTGATTCTGATTCGTCAGTAAGGGTTCTTGTAAATCACAAAGCTATTTTTTACTCTGATTATTACCTGGGGAGGGGGAGATAGTATTGTTTTTATTAGTAAATGTTCTATGTTTTTGGTTTGTGAAGCACTTTCAGAATCAGAATCCCTGTATTAGTCCCACAGAGGGGACATTTACATTGTTACAGCAGAAAAGAGCCAAAGACAGCTTAATGTTACCTGGTATATATTGCACAGTTATTAACGGCATATATATATATTGCACATAATGCACATAGTTACCTTTTGTGTATGAAAAGTGCTAAATAAAAAAGGTTTGATTTGATTCTGACATGGTTAACAACATCCTGGTTTATTTTATCCTGAATGTATCCTCCTCCACACAGAGAGGAGCTCCAGTCCTCCCAGTCTCGGCAGCGTTCTCATCCTAGTCCTCTGCTCCGCCGTTGGGCTCGCCGCCGCCGCTCTGCTCCTCGACTTGCTGAGGAGATCCAGGAAGAAAGGTTTCTATCAGCTGCCGCAAACTGCCCCGCCGTCAGCCTGAGGGACGCTAACCGCGGGCTACTGACTTTCAGCATGTGGCTACCAGATTACATCAAGTAGCTACCCCTCAAACATGTGGCTAACACGTCCAAACATGTGGCTAGCATCCCCAAACATGTGGTTAGCATCTCCAAACATGTGGCTAGCATCCCCAAACATGTGGTTAGCGTCTCCAAACATGTGGCTAGCATCTCCAAACATGTGGTTAGCATCTCCAAACATGTGGCTAGCATCCCCAAACATGTGGCTAGCATCTTCCAACATGGTGGCTAGCATCTCCAACATGTGGCTAGCATCTCCAAACATGTGGCTACCACCTCCAACATGTGGCTAGCATCTTCCAACATGTGGACTATCTCCAAAAATGTGGCTAGCATCTCCAAACATGTTGACTATCTCCAAACATGGTGGTTAGCATCTCCCAACATGTGGCTAACACCTTCGATATGTGGCTAACACCTCCAAACTTCCGGCTGGCATCTCCAAAAATGTATGTGGCTAGCATCTCCCAACCTTTGGCTAGCATCTCCTAGCATGTGACTACCATCTCCAACATGTGGACTATCTCCAAACATGTGGCTAGCATCCCCAAACATGTGGTTAGCATCTCCAAACATGTGGCTAGCATCCCCAAACATGTGGCTAGCATCCCCAAACATGTGGTTAGCATCTCCAAACATGTGGCTAGCATCTCCAAACATGTGGGTGGAATCTCCAAACATGTGGCTAGCATCTTCCAACATGTGGACTATCTCCAAACATGTGGCTAGCATCCCCAAACATTCTGTGGCTACCTTGTAATTGCACCTTCTGTTTTGATATGCTAACATGTGGCTACTGTGTCCAAACATGTGGGTACCACCCTCCTAATTTGTGAGTGCTAACATGCTAACCTGTGGCTTTGATAGCTCAACATGTGGCAACCACTTTTCACTTTTCATTACTGCATCATTCCTGGACACTCCGACAACATGGGACTACTTTGTGAGCGGGATTTTACCACTTGACAATTTATTTATAAAGTTTGTTTATATAACTGTCATGTGCTTGGATACTACCTCCCAACGAGATACTCCAAGTTTCAAAATGTCGCTAATTGTGCCTTCCTTGTTCTAACTTGTGTCTTTTATATGGTAGCGCATTGTTACTTTGTCCAAACATGTTGATGCCACCTTCAAAATGTTGACTGCTAAATGTGGCTACCAGATTCCAACACATCATTCCGGGACACGAAACTACATGATACAAAACAACTTGTTTTCTAAC
Organism: Dissostichus mawsoni; assembly: GCA_011823955.1. Lineage (NCBI taxonomy): Eukaryota > Metazoa > Chordata > Actinopteri > Perciformes > Nototheniidae > Dissostichus > Dissostichus mawsoni. Next base: position 3,659,906 of record JAAKFY010000025.1, read on the forward strand.
TATCCTGTGCTTGGCTACCACCTCGTAGCATGCGGCTTTGATAATCAGACATGAGACTAGCTGTATTAGTTGTTTAGATAAACACTGGTGTATTTCTCCATGTGATTCTGGATTATGTCAGAAATAATCTCTGTGTCAAACAAACGTTTATGATAATTACATGTTTACTTCAGCAGGATAATCTCCACATATTACACCACTTAATGATTTCTGAAGTAAAAAGCTAACGTTGGGCTATAAAGGAACTACAGCACGGTCACATGACTTCACGTCAACACCGCTAAGCTAAAGGAGGCTAATGTTGGGCTGTAAAGGAACTACAGCACGGTCACATGACTTCACGTCAACACCGCTAAGCTAAAGGAGGCTAATGTTGGGCTATAAAGGAACTACAGCACGGTCACATGACTTCACGTCACCACCGCTAAGCTAAAGGTGGCTAATGTTAGGCTATAAAGGAACTACAGCACGGTCACATGACTTCACATCCAACCCAGTCTCACGGCATTTCGTGTTATGGTCACGAAATTAATTTAATCTATTGATTATTATTCACCAACACGATTTTCGCATTTTTTAAAAAAGCAATGTATTTCTATTGGTAGTGTGTTTCGTGCCTGCACCACGTCTTTTTGTCCAGTCGGGTCTTGGAAGACCAGAAGCTGTGTGGTTCATAAAAACATTTTCTTACTCAATATCTTACCCTAAGCCTAACCCTAACCCTTTTATTTTAAATTGTATAATGTCGGAGATTTTTTGCCGTCCGCGAGGAAAAGAAATGGCTCAGAGCCTCAGAATACTGACATCTGTCTTTTTTGTCATCTTTTTTTCCTTCTAATTTGTTATTATTTGGTGCAGGCACGAAACATACTACCATAGAAATACATTGCTTCTAAAATCGTTCTGTGTCAGAATACTGAAATCTGTATATTTTGTGTTGGTGAACACGAATCAATAGATTCATTTCGTGACTATAACACGAAATGCCGTGAGACTGTGTTGGACTACACTACCTGATGCTCTGTATATATGAACAGCAGCTAACATCATTTTATAGATATGCAAGACATTGTGGATCAGTGAGTTTTAATCACAATCTTTGTAAATGTGTTTGTTGCTTTATTTGAGGGAGTGTGGAAAGGTGGTTTACTTCATGAGCCCCATGCAACAAAGGTCCAAGTTGCTCCAGCTGTAGAATCTGTTTTCAGTGAACTGTCCCTTTAAAAAGTTTCCTCTGGATCACATCTTAGGACACGAGTGTTTTTTATAAATGAGCAGAAGAGGATCCCCGCTGGTTTGGTACTTCGTTTTTTTTCTTCAAATGTTCTGCTGCAGATCTAATGTGTTTCTCTTTCTGTGCTTTTATTAAAGATATGTATTTCTTCATTGTGTCGTTGGAACATGATTACACCTTCATGGAATTTCCTGTGATTCAGCGGCCAAACTTTCTCTTTCTCTTCAGGCCCAGAGTTTCCAGGAAGTGTGCAGATTAACTTTGTGTTTCACTGATTGTGTTTTTACACGCTGCAGAAACGCCTCGACGTTTTCTTGTTGTTCGGCTGGAGGTCCGTGAAAGGAAACTAAATCCTCTCAGAGAGTGACGTCCTGAGGCTGAAGGTCAGGAGGGTCAACGGAGTCTTCAAAGTCTATAGCGTTTAAATAAGCGGCAAAAATGTAAATAACTTGTAATGTAGGTCACAGCTGGGATACGTTTTCCGGCAGTGGCTCAGTCAGTAGGGGCTTGGCTGTGAGCCGTAGGGTCGCCGGTTCAAGTCCCCGACCAGACCTAAATATGGAGTGTGGACTGCTACTTGGAGAGGTTTCAAGTTCACCTCCTGCCCTGCCGTGGTGCCCTTGAGCAAGGCACAGGACACCCCTTCCCCCCTCACTCCCATTGCTCCTAGTTCTAGACTCCTGGTGCTAAACTCCTGGTACTAGACTCCTGGTACTAGACTCCTGGTGCTAGACTCCTGGTGCTAGACTCCTGGTACTAGACTCCTGGTGCTAGACTCCTGGTACTAGACTCCTGGTGCTAGACTCCTGGTACTAGACTCCTGGTACTAGACTCCTGGTACTAGACTCCTAGTACTAGACTCCTGGTACTAGACTCCTGGTTCTAGACTCCTGGTACTAGACTCCTGGTTCTAGACTCCTGGTACTAGACTCCTGGTACTAGACTCCTGGTTCTAGACTCCTGGTGCTAGACTCCTGGTTCTAGACTCCTGGTACTAGACTCCTGGTACTAGACTCCTGGTTCTAGACTCCTGGTTCTAGACTCCTGGTACTAGACTCCTGGTTCTAGACTCCTGGTACTAGACTCCTGGTTCTAGACTCCTGGTACTAGACTCCTGGTACTAGACTCCTGGTACTAGACTCCTGGTTCTAGACTCCTAGTACTAGACTCCTGGTACTAGACTCCTAGTACTAGACTCCTGGTACTAGACTCCTGGTTCTAGACTCCTAGTACTAGACTCCTGGTACTAGACTCCTAGTACTAGACTCCTGGTACTAGACTCCTGGTGCTAGACTCCTGGTACTAGACTCCTAGTACTAGACTCCTGGTACTAGACTCCTGGTTCTAGACTCCTGGTTCTAGACTCCTGGTACTAGACTCCTGGTGCTAGACTCCTGGTTCTAGACTCCTGGTACTAGACTCCTGGTTCTAGACTCCTAGTACTAGACTCCTGGTACTAGACTCCTGGTACTAGACTCCTGGTTCTAGACTCCTGGTTCTAGACTCCTGGTACTAGACTCCTGGTTCTAGACTCCTGGTACTAGACTCCTGGTTCTAGACTCCTGGTACTAGACTCCTGGTACTAGACTCCTGGTACTAGACTCCTGGTTCTAGACTCCTAGTACTAGACTCCTGGTACTAGATCCTAGTACTAGACTCCTGGTACTAGACTCCTGGTTCTAGACTCCTAGTACTAGACTCCTGGTACTAGACTCCTAGTACTAGACTCCTGGTACTAGACTCCTGGTGCTAGACTCCTGGTACTAGACTCCTAGTACTAGACTCCTGGTACTAGACTCCTGGTTCTAGACTCCTGGTTCTAGACTCCTGGTACTAGACTCCTGGTGCTAGACTCCTGGTTCTAGACTCCTGGTACTAGACTCCTGGTTCTAGACTCCTAGTACTAGACTCCTGGTTCTAGACTCTGGTACTAGACTCCTGGTGCTAGACTCCTGGTACTAGACTCCTGGTTCTAGACTCCTGGTACTAGACTCCTGGTGCTAGACTCCTGGTGCTAGACTCCTGGTTCTAGACTCCTGGTACTAGACTCCTGGTACTAGACTCCTAGTACTAGACTCCTGGTACTAGACTCCTGGTTCTAGACTCCTGGTACTAGACTCCTAGTACTAGACTCCTGGTACTAGACTCCTGGTTCTAGACTCCTGGTACTAGACTCCTGGTTCTAGACTCCTGGTACTAGACTCCTGGTGCTAGACTCCTGGTTCTAGACTCCTGGTACTAGACTCCTGGTTCTAGACTCCTAGTACTAGACTCCTGGTGCTAGACTCCTGGTACTAGACTCCTGGTTCTAGACTCCTGGTACTAGACTCCTGGTGCTAGACTCCTGGTACTAGACTCCTGGTTCTAGACTCCTGGTACTAGACTCCTGGTTCTAGACTCCTGGTACTAGACTCCTGGTACTAGACTCCTGGTGCTAGACTCCTGGTACTAGACTCCTGGTTCTAGACTCCTGGTACTAGACTCCTGGTTCTAGACTCCTGGTTCTAGACTCCTGGTACTAGACTCCTGGTACTAGACTCCTGGTTCTAGACTCCTGGTACTAGACTCCTAGTACTAGACTCCTGGTTCTAGACTCCTGGTGCTAGACTCCTGGTACTAGACTCCTGGTACTAGACTCCTGGTACTAGACTCCTGGTGCTAGACTCCTGGTACTAGACTCCTGGTACTAGACTCCTGGTACTAGACTCCTGGTACTAGACTCCTGGTTCTAGACTCCTGGTACTAGACTCCTGGTTCTAGACTCCTGGTACTAGACTCCTGGTACTAGACTCCTGGTTCTAGACTCCTGGTGCTAGACCTGGTTCTAGACTCCTGGTACTAGACTCCTGGTACTAGACTCCTGGTTCTAGACTCCTGGTTCTAGACTCCTGGTACTAGACTCCTGGTTCTAGACTCCTGGTTCTAGACTCCTGGTACTAGACTCCTAGTACTAGACTCCTGGTACTAGACTCCTGGTTCTAGACTCCTAGTACTAGACTCCTAGTACTAGACTCCTGGTACTAGACTCCTGGTTCTAGACTCCTAGTACTAGACTCCTGGTACTAGACTCCTAGTACTAGACTCCTGGTACTAGACTCCTGGTGCTAGACTCCTGGTACTAGACTCCTAGTACTAGACTCCTGGTACTAGACTCCTGGTTCTAGACTCCTGGTTCTAGACTCCTGGTACTAGACTCCTGGTGCTAGACTCCTGGTACTAGACTCCTGGTTCTAGACTCCTAGTACTAGACTCCTGGTTCTAGACTCCTGGTGCTAGACTCCTGGTGCTAGACTCCTGGTACTAGACTCCTGGTTCTAGACTCCTGGTACTAGACTCCTGGTGCTAGACTCCTGGTGCTAGACTCCTGGTTCTAGACTCCTGGTACTAGACTCCTGGTACTAGACTCCTGGTACTAGACTCCTGGTTCTAGACTCCTGGTACTAGACTCCTGGTGCTAGACTCCTGGTACTAGACTCCTGGTTCTAGACTCCTGGTACTAGACTCCTGGTTCTAGACTCCTGGTTCTAGACTCCTGGTTCTAGACTCCTGGTACTAGACTCCTGGTTCTAGACTCCTGGTACTAGACTCCTAGTACTAGACTCCTGGTGCTAGACTCCTGGTGCTAGACTCCTGGTACTAGACTCCTGGTTCTAGACTCCTGGTACTAGACTCCTGGTACTAGACTCCTGGTTCTAGACTCCTGGTACTAGACTCCTGGTACTAGACTCCTGGTACTAGACTCCTGGTACTAGACTCCTGGTTCTAGACTCCTGGTGCTAGACTCCTGGTACTAGACTCCTGGTACTAGGATGGGTTAAAAGCAGAGAACACATGTCACTGTGTGTGCTGTGTGCTCTGCATGTGAGACCATTACAGAGGGTTTCATCCCTCCCAATTCCAATTCAAATATTTATTTTCACAGGCAAAAACGTACTTTATGAAGGTAAAATAAATGAAAAAATAGATGTTTTTGCCTTCTGTTCCTCGTCTCAAAGTGAACTCCCTCTGAGGCTGGAGCAGTAACATGAGGCCCTGGCAGAGGGACCTGTCTAATTCCTGGCTCTCTGTCTCTGTTTTATTTAACTAGCCGAACGAATTAATTAAACTTCTTCTTCCTCTTTGTATTTGTTTTTTATTCAACACGGAGCTCTTGGGCTGCTCAGCCCGTCGTTATGGAAACAGGAAATGTGTGAACGAGTTTCTCTCAGGTTTGTTTTTCAGATAAAAAAAACCTGAGTGGGGATCTGTATACTGGTTTAAAGAGATCTCCATCACACACACACACACACACACACACACAACACACACCACACACCACACACACACACACTTTCTGTGCCACTTTCTACTTCTACTCCACTACAATTCAAAGGGAAATAATGTAGTTTCACTTCACTACATTATTTTAAATATGATGTTTTCATGTAGAGACGCCTCCATTTCACTCCTTTGTTTACTCCAGGAACATAGTGACATCACTATGGAACACTTGCGCTCCAACACATTGTAGATGATAGGCTAAGGGGCGGGACATCTCTAAGCTGGTTGACCAATCACAACAGAGCCGCCCAGCTAACCAACAGGCAGTTTGAGACACTAAAGCATGGAGACATGAACCTGAAAATTAGATTTCAGATTCTTATATACAAATATTATTATCTTTAGTGTGTTTTAAATGTTCTTGTATACTCATTAGTATGTGTCTCATTAGTGTTTGTTTCTTAAATAATTAAAGAACGCAGTACCACTTGTACTCTTTGCACCACCTTGTCATTTCAAAATAAATGTTGTAGCTTTATGGAGTTGCATAATAAAACATGTGATTGAAAGTTTGTAAGAGGACCTTTTTATTAATTATTATTATCATTATTGTTTTGTGCATCAGGATTGAGTGTCTGTATATCTGTCTGAGCAGCAGGAGGTCAGAGGTCAGATCCCTCTCCAGTGAATAATATGTTTCTGCTGTTTTTACTTTTGTGGTGCGTTCAGTGTCCTGCCGGGCCTCCGTGACTCCTGACCTCAGCTGAGTGAAAGAGGACGGAGCGTTCTGCGTCTCTTCTCTCATTTAATCTGCTGGTATTTCCTGTCGCTTTGTTTTTTCTTCGTCAGCAGCTCCTGTTCAGACACCAGATCATCTTCTTTATTCAACTTTCACTTCAACATCTCTGACCGTCGTTAATGTGTGGAAGTGTTGAGTTTTTACATCTGGAAACCATCAAAACATCAAATACAGGTGGTGCGGAGCGAGGGGGTGGGTGACAAACAACAAGACACTCGCCTTCATGTGTCAGGCTTTATGGGAACCTGAGACCTGATATATATTAACAGGGAAGTAAACCTCGACTTTGACACCTTCTATTTTCTTTTATATTTAACGTTCTGTGTAGAAGTATTTATTACGGGGGCCAACAAACGCGCTACAGCGGCCCAGAAACTCTTCATCAAGAACACATGCAGCGTTTAGAGAACATTCAGCAACTTGAGGAGACATGCAGCGTTTACTAAAAGCTGCAGAAACCAAACGCTGAAGAAGCTCAAACACAACGGAGACCAGGGGACACTAAAGAGTGACGCACACAGCTGGGAGACCAGGGGACACTAAAGAGTGACGCACACAGCTGGGAGACCAGGGGACACTAAGAGTGACGCACACAGCTGGGAGACCAGGGGACACTAAAGAGTGACGTACACAGCTGGGAGACCAGGGGACACTAAAGAGTGACGCACACAGCTGGGAGACCAGGGGACACTAAAGAGTGACGCACACAGCTGGGAGACCAGGGGACACTAAAGAGTGACGCACACAGCTGGGAGACCAGGGGACACTAAAGAGTGATGCACACAGCTGGGACGTTCAGGATCATAAAGCTGAACAACTGTCTCTGTCTCAGAGTTAGTTAGTCTCATAACTGTAAGTACCTGTTGGCGTCTTCTGAGGAGGTTGCTGAGGTTTGTGGTCTCCATGGAAACTGATGAGAAAATCCTCTCGTCACACAACACACACACACACACACACACACACACACACACACACAACACACACACACACACACACACACACACACACACACACACACACACACACACACACACACACACACACACACACACACACACACACACACACACACACCAACACACACACACACACACACCACACACACACACACACACACACACACAGGGCCGGACTGGGACAATAAGCCAGGCCACTACCAGTTTTTCTTTGTGCCATTTTGCTGGATTTATTTGTGAATATTTTCAGCGTTGCTGCCCGCAGTGATTGCCCTCTAGTTTAAATCTACCCAATCATAAACATATGGACATGGGTTGCTATCTAAAAAAAATTTGCAAATGTATTTAGGAACCTATCCGTGTGATTTTAAGTGGGGGTGGACCTCAAATCCTCTAGGGCAGGGGTGTCAAACTCAAATACACAGTGGGGCCAAAATAAAAAAACAGTACTAGTGGAGGGCCGGACTGGTTCAAGTTTATTGCAGAACTTATTGAAATGAACTTATTGCACATATTAAACCTGGAACTAACAAAGCTTCAATGATTGCCTATAAAAACAACATTAAACATTAAATAATCAGTTGCATTCATTTCTTATGGCTCTATCTGCAGCTTTTCCAGAGTCATTTCTTATGATTACATTTTTCCACAGGCCAACAACAGCTTCAACAAAACTATTCCCCTCAAAGAAAAAACCAAACATGCCCTGTTGTCTCAAGAGAGAAAGTGCAGAAGGAAACATCCATTAAACTCAGTTTGCTGTTGTGATGCTAGTTCAGATACTTGGCATCTCATCTTGGGTGCAAGTTCATCAATGTTTGGGGTCAAGCTCTGAGCTGAGGAAACCCTCAGGATGGAGTGAAGGTGTGCGTGCAATATACCGGAGGGCCAGATCTAATAGTAATTAGAGCCCGAGCAGGGAGCGCTAGGACCCTACGGTGTCCTAGCACGAAGTGCGAGGAACCTATTGTTATTGGAGGAATTCTTCTTATTATATATAGTGCTGGCGTTTCCTGTTTTTGAGGGCTTTAGAACGATCACAAAGTTGTATAATTTTGCACGGACGCCAGGACCGGTGAAAAATTCAACATTCTGGAGTTAATGGGTTAAATATTCCAAAGTGCTCGCTAGCGCCACCTATCAAAATCCCATTTCGGAATAAATGTACAAAGTCGCATAAAGTTATTCCAATATTCACGAAACGCTGTAGACACTTTGCTCTTATGATTGCGGACATATTTCAAATTGGCTTTCATTAGCCCCGCCCCCCAGGAAGTTGGCGATATTGAAGAATGTGCGTTTTTCATGCATTTTAAGCACATTCTTGCGAACTCCTCCTAGGGAAATGATCGGAAAAATTCCAATCCAGGACAAGTTCAGCCCATATCCAATGTGATGCTAAATTGCGAAGGAATAGTCGATCGCTCAAACGAGGACCTCGTAAGCCAACGGAGAATTTCCCATTTTTGACGATTTACATGTCACAAATTACTCCAAACTACTCGCATATCGTTTTTCCGATATTCACGAAACGCTGTATACACATTGCTATTATGATTGCACACATTTTTCAAATTACTTTTCATTAGCCCCGCCCCCCAGAAAGTCGGCCATTTTTTAAATGTGCGTTTTTCATGCATTTTAAGCACAATTTTTCATAATTCCTCATAGGGAAATGATCGGAAAAATTCCAATCTAGGACAACTTAAGCGCATATCCAATGTGATGCTACATTGCAAAGGAAAAGTCATTTGCTCGAACGGGGAGCTCGTAAGCTAACGGAGAATGTACAATTTTTGACAAATACATTAATCCAAACTACTACATTTCCATTATGGAAACATTTACAAAGTCGCACCGTTAACTCCGAATGACCTGAAATTTTGCACACTTATTCGGGTGTACCTACTCTACATATTATCTCCATGAACCCCTAAGCTCCGCCTACTTCATTTTTTTTAATTAGCATAATGTTAAACACAGTAAAATATTACCTTAAATTTCAATTTTTTGTTTTTCAACGCCACACTTAGTATACAGCATCGGTGGAGGGTCAGACACATTACCGTAGAAAATGAGCATGTTCAGTCGATAAATATGGCCATCATTAATCTAAACCTGTTTGCAAAAAGTCGGGGCTTACAAAGAAATGCTCATAACTGGTTAGGGTTAGGGTTAGGGTTAGGGTTAGCCCTAACCCCTAACCACACACACACACCGCCTCTGCTGGCGGCAAATTAAATTACAACAGACACCTACTCACTGTACAACACACACATACAGCTCCTAAAGCATATCATGTATATCAGGCTACAGCCCTTGTATATTTTATTATGTGAACACTATATGGTTTCATGAATAATATCTACTCTTTACTTGTAGATATCTACTAAAGCATACAAATAAAGTGTGCAATGTAGGCCTGTTACATATGTTATTGCTGTTCTCACTGTAAACATCGCGTCTGAATGAAAGCAGTTGGATTAAAAAAAATAGCCTAACATCCAGGCGAGATGTGATTAGTGAGTAAACAAACGGTAAAGGGCAGAAAGTCTGATGCACATTTGATCCTCTTAAATAACTTATAATCACAACGGGAACAGTTTGCAGAGCTTTGCTTCTTGACATAAGTCCAGCCATGCGTCACGCCTCTTTTAAACATCACTGTTGGCTGAAACGACTCCGGAGGATACATCAGTGTACCCTCGGTTATAGCTCCTCCAGAGACTCTCCTCTCTCCTCTCTCTCTCTCCTCTCTCCTCTCTCCTCTAAATCAGTGTATCCTCGGTTACGGCTCCTCCAGACAGCCTCCTCGATAATCCATCCTCGACGAGCCTTTAGAGAAATTTGTTTTCCTTCCAGACGGCGCGCCGACATCCGTTTCCGGGTCGCTGCCGGAGGACCTGGGAGCCTGGGACGCGAAAATGAGAGTAATGACAAACGGCTCATTTCGGAGGACTCGCGCGCGTCTGCTTGACGCCGGGACGACCCGGCCCGCCCTCCCGACCGCAGTTTTAATTAGAAATTATCCTGGGCCGAAATTAAATCCACCAAGGGCTGATTTGGCCCCGGGCCTTGAGTTTGACACATGTGCTGTAGGGAGTAAAACTCTAACACAGAAAAGACCTGTCTATGCTGCCCAGAACGCCTCGTTGGAGATTTATCATTTATTCCTGGGTACTGTGACGTGGGGATACCCAGAGGCCACTGCCTCTGCCAGCCTTTCACGAAACAAAGCTCCCAAACATTGCAGCGATTCATGCCGGATATGCACAGTGTAGGACACTGAAGAACATTGCTGTTCCTTTGTTTGGACCAGCGGGAGATTGGGGTACACAACCTGTAAGTACGCATTGTTGTTTGGGTATTTATGATGTTTAAAACAAACAAGGTATCTACCACGACTGTTTAAATGGGTAAACGTTTTTCTGGCTGCTAAGCCATTGACACAGTGCTAACAGGGCTAACTAAGTTGCTAGCGTTTCCATATATCAACTCCAATGTCAGCAGAAAATTCCATGTATCTCATAGCAGGAGAAATGTCTGCATTCACACACGAAATACTCATAGACAGATACTCCGGGTGATTTACCGTACGGTCAGTCGCGAAACTTAATTACATTATAGTTGGCGTTCCTAGCGTGTATGCTACCGAGGTAAACAAGAAGGCTACCAAGAGCTAGACATGAGTTTGATAGGGAAAACATTGTTTTTATGCCAGCTCCAATGAATGACCGAACGTAGCAGACTACCCGTATAAGATTGCAATTGTAAACATGTTCTTGCTAGCCTAGACTAGCTGTTGTTCATAGTAGATTGGCATATTACACTGAACAACTAGCAAACGTAGGTTAGCATATTAATCTAGCTGGCAAGCTAACGAACCTAAAACAACTAAGTTTCTCCAATATTTTGTGATTTGCATTTGATTTCGTCCAGCCAGATCAGGAAACTCCTGGCGTATCTGGCGGACAGCACATGACGGGATGACCACTCTGATGCCTCGTCCTAAAAAGCCCCGGTGTTCCGGATTAACTGGTTTCCCGATCAACTGGGGCACAGATGTAGGGGGCGTGGCCTTTGACTGAAATACACATTTCGATGGCTTCTTCTGTCGTTTACATAAATCTTTTGGTATATTTGGCTCGGTAGGAAGACTTTGATGCACATTCAGTACCAGTGTGTGAGGTTGTGGTTACGATGGCGATATCCGGACGCGAACAGCGAGGAGTACAAAAAGAAAACTAGTTGAGTGGGGATGTCTGTTCAAAACATTGCGAGCTCCAATAATCATTTAAACCAGCTATTGTTGCCAGACTTATTACTGAATATCGTTCTTAATGTGATACCAAGTCCATCTGAGACCTGGTACACCTTCAGACAGCCTCCAAGTGAAGCACACAGTGTTTACTCACAGTTTGAAAGCAGCGTGGAGAAGTCTTCAGCTGTGTTAAACTGTGATCCGCCCAGGTTAAACTGTGTTACGACTTCTGTGGCTATCTACCAGCAATCATGTTTAATATTAAAGACTACACACACATGTATCCCTTTATAAAACGGTATTCTGCAGCACTCATCCAGATAAGATGTGACTGTTAACTCGTTTTGCAAAGATAGCAGCAGTAATGTCATTGCTGCATGTGCAGGGATATTTCAGACTTTAAAATGCTGCTTGGTCATGAATGTTGGTAGGAATCCTCTAGCGCAACAGCTTTGGTCCAGGTTTACATCCTATCAGCTACTGCATTAGCAGACATAGCAAAAGGAAATGGGGGCCTATTTAGAAAGTTAGCATTTAACAATTGTGAGGCTAAATATTGTATTGTACAGCATAATGTTGCATGGCAAATATCACGAAACACATGGCCTGATTTGCATATTGGAACTTAATGTGTGCACTAGAACACATTTATATGTCAAATGAAACACTTATCACAACATAATGTGGGCTCGCAGGCTGATAAACTAGGATATCTGATCTCGGTGGGTCTTAATGAGGCTTAATACAGACCTCAGTCAGTATACTATTTCTAAGCAAATGCCTACTATAATATGTATATTATATGGCTTAAAGTGTACATACATTCGCTCACATTATAAATGATGGTCGGGTTGCATTTTTCTGGAACTTGTTAACAATGTTAATGTAAGAAAATAAGCTGTGGTGATCAGTTACGACGTGTTGATTCGTGGCGCACTCATAATGGGCAGGGCTTGAGTGATTTTTACTGTTGGGACTCGGGTTTGAGTCCAGAATGAAGTTTTTTGTTATTTCATGTCGATGGACACTGAATATTATGTTTGAATAGAGGATTCCTAATATTGTTTGCCGAGACCAACATTCATGACCAAGCAGCATTTTAAAGTCTGAATATCCCTGCACATGCAGCAATGACATTTCTGCTGCTATCTTTGCAAAACGAGTTAACAGTCACATCTTATCTGGATGAGTGCTGCAGAATACCGTTTTTATAAAGGGGTGTGTGTGTGTGTGTGTGTGTGTGTGTGTGTGTGTGTGTGTGTGTGTGTGTGTGTGTGTGTGTGTGTGTGTGTGTGTGGTGTGTGTGTGTGTGTGTGTGGTTGTGTTGTGTGTGTGTGTGTGTGTGTGTGTGTGTGTGTGTGTGTGTGTGGTGTGTGTGTGTGTGTGTGTGTGTGTGTTGTGTGTGTGTGTGTGTGTGTGGGTGTTGTGTGTGTGTGTGTGTGTGTGTGTGTGTGTGTGTGTGTGTGTGTGTGTGTGTGTTGTGTGTGTGTGTGTGTGTGTGTGTGTGTGTGTGTGTGTGTGTGTGTGTGTGTGTGTGTGTGTGTGTGGTCCCAGTTGATCGGGAAACCAGTTAATCCGGAACACCGGCAGCAGCTTACAAAGCTGCGATAGGCAAGATGCCGAAGACGCCTATAAGGGAGGAATGGATGATATACAGTGTATGTATATTTACACATGTTCATTTTGTACATTTCTAAAAATAAAGTTTGATGGAAATACTTAGTAGCCTTTCTTCCCTGAATGATTTGCTCCTATAACATATCATTCATATATAGCAAACCACGATTTGATTTTTCACCAAACACAGTAGTAGTTTATTACAGGTAAGAATAACTTACTCTTCTTCCGTTCTACGCCTCAAAGGTCTATAATCCAATATGTTACATGTTATGGAGGTTCTGCAGGGTGTATGGGTTGAGACAGTTTGGCTCTAGTTTGTGCTCCAACAAGCCGTGTAGGACAGAGAGTGAATACACATCCTACACAGAGATGCTGTGAGAAAACCAATGTGAGTTTGGAACATTGAACAGTATAAATCTATTTTAGTAGACCTCAACAATGGAATTATGATCAGTAGAAATGGCCATGACATGGGACCTTTAACCAAATGTCTCTCAGAGGGGCGTGGGGAGGGGCTCCTCATTTTCATCTAAAGTAACAGACAGAGAATCAGCACTTTGGAAACAGGGCTGAAACAGAGGGGATTATGGGTAATGCTGCCATGATCTGTTTGGTGATTCAGCCAATGAGAGACAGGCTCTGGATATATCTGAGACCTATAATATATTGATGAAAAACAGTATAATAGGGGACCTTTAAGTCGATAAAGGCAATTCCTTTAAGTCACATGATGTGCTATAACTGAACATGAAAGTGAAAGTGAGCAGCTGTTATGATATAAAACAGACTTTTCCTTTCAGTTGAGAGCTATTCGGGGTTAGTAACACGTTAGATGACCAATATTGATCTGTTTTCATTTTAAACACGCAGGTAATAAGTTGAGGTCTGAGTCGAGGAACTGCAGAACGCACACTGTCAGAGGAGAAACATGTCTGCTGCAAGGTAAATCATTTATATCGTTGGGACACTTTCACACAGAAAAAGACATTAACGACATTATTTTGTAGTGAGTGTCATTGAGCTATTTCCACGGTGTGTTTAGCACTTCTGTCTCTTTGTGGTCGTCTTCGTTGTGTCTCGTGTAGGTGTTTGTTTCCATTTGTATGTGTAGTGCTTGGTTTCGGTGAAGCAGAACTCTTACTGCGGTTCCACTTCAGTATTTAGTTTACCCTGAAGATAAAGAGAGGCTCTCAGGCCTGTTGTCTTACAGTATTTATTTGTCCTCAAAGTGTTCCTTTCACTTTACTGTATTTGACAGAGGCATCGTTTCTGTTTGTTGTGCAGGAATGTTGCACCAATTTGTTTTGGAGAAAACTAAATTAGAACAACTGTATATTTGTGTTTCTGCACATTTGTTTAGACTTGAACAATCTTTTTATGCAGAATTCTCAACACACAGATCACCATAAAAGATGAGTGTGCTTTAGATAAAGCACCACAGTGTGCAGTTGGTTGGACAAAGTGTCTTGTCCTATCAGTGAAGTGTGTGCCATTTGGTGCAAACGTTTGGTTTTGGTAAGTGTTTCTGTAGTTTCGGGTGCAGTGCTTCATTTGGAAGATATATGAGGTTGTTTTGCACTTTGTGGTTTTGTGAATTGTGTTCAGTGTTTTGAGAAAATGAGCCCTGTTGTCAAAAAATGTGTTTTAGCAAATGAAAAATACTGTAATAAAAAAATATGTATTCAAAATCAATTCATGACACATCAGTAATCAAAAACGTTGTGCTCCTTAACCCTTAGATGCATAAGTGGGTCTTTTTTGACCCGGTGAGGTGGTTTTCTTGAAGTATCTTTGTAATTACATTTTATTATCATTTCATATTCCAGCTATTCCTCAAAAACATGTTTTGGATATCATGCCATTCTCATTTTAAATTTACATTTTAAGAAATTGTAGTTTTTGTATTACTACCCCAAGCTTCCATAAGTGGGTCAAAAATGACCCGCATGCATTTTCTATGGGAAAACGTTTTTTTTCAAAATGTAAAAAAAAATGTCTAAAATTATAAATAGTGAAAAATTAAATATAAAATATTTCTAGTGTGAACCAAAATATGATACTAATATTATACAAGTGATTTTTCTTAACCAAAATGGCATAAAAACACATATTATTCTAATACGGGTCCTTTTTGACCCACTTATGGAAGAGAGTAGGGTCCAGTCACTCGGGCATCTAAGGGTTAAGAAAGATGTATTATAACCTAACATGAGCAAGTACACAAAGAGGAATTGAACTAACACTTGTTTTTTCTTTATTTACTGATGGTCCCTCATGAAAACTATTGATTCATTTGTTTGTGAAGTCTTAGCCGCAGATAAGAGGTTGAAGAATTATTTCAATAGAGGTATTTTTTGTTACAGAAAAATGCTCCAGAAAGCCATGTGCTGCTACACCGCAGATACCCTCAACTACATCGACACAGTGAAAGCATTCTGTGAGCAGAGTTCTAAATGGATGCTACAGAGGAGACAGAGGTAAATATGATGAAGGACATCCAAACCAGGGCTGACAACATTGATCTGAGCATCGGCCATGTACCCAGTCACAGAACAAAGGTAAAGCCTTTCTGGAATATATGAGGAGCAAGGTAACCCAGGTGACTGCAGACAGCAGGCGAGCAGAGCTGGAGGAGGAGCTGGCTGCTCTGCTGAAGTCCACTCTGGAAGGCCTGGAGGAGCTCGACCGCTTCCTGGATGCAGTGGAGAATCTGGCGGTCACCTCACTTCATTTGTTCATGGAAGAGAACCAGGTGTTACATCTGCCAGAAGGGATCAGCACTGTAACGGTTCAGCTCGTCATCATCGCTGCACAGATGATCTGCCCTCACCTCATCGAGTTTAAAAGAGACGCAGACGCCTTCTTCTGCCCCAAACTTCAGAATGTGGAAGTGCTGGCATATCAGCTGGACAAATACATAAGGACCACCGAGAACATCTGTGAGAAGTTAGAGAAAAGGTAAAGAGGCATGTCCTTAAAATAATATGCACATTTTGAAAAATAAACATCTATTGTAAAAAATATGTTTCTGTTTTTCACAGCTCCTTCTGTGAATTTGCCCGAAGATGAACGACGATACTCTGATAGACCTCGATGTGGATTTGTCTGAAGACGACACACAAAGGATGCTTCATCACATTAATCAGCTCGAGGAACTCAGGTAAGTGCACTCCTTTATGTGGTTTTTGTCACAGCTGTGCAAGGTGTGATGAGTGATGATAATGAAAACGATGACATGCACTCATGAATTGGCTTGCTTGTTGTTTACCGCAAGGATCAACACACATCTTTGTTCACGTTCAGTTCCTGATGATGAATGCTTCGTCTTTGGTTAGCAACTGACTTACCTCTAGCGCTCTGTCAAACTTCATCAATTGAATGCCAGACTTTGGTTAGTCACCACATTTCTGCAAAGGTTAAGACATTGCCTTTAACCTCAGTGTTAATGAGCAAACGTGCTGAGCTGAGATGGCCACGCAATGACAATAACTAAATACATAAATACATAAACAAACTCAAAGGAGCTGGAGACACAGTGTGAATACTGAGTCCACAGTATGAATACTGTGGACTCAGTATGAATACTGTGGACTCAGTGTGAATACTGTGGACTCAGTGTGAATACTGTGGACTCACTGTGGACTCAGTGTGAATACTGTGGACTCACTGTGGACTCAGTGTGAATACTGTGGACTCAGTGTGAATACTGTGGACTCAGTGTGAATATGTGGACTCAGTGTGAATACTGTGGACTCAGTATGAATACTGTGGACTCAGTGTGAATACTGTGGACTCAGTGTGAATACTGTGGACTCAGTATGAATACTGTGGACTCAGTATTCACACTGAGTCCACAGTATGAATACTGTGGACTCAGTGTGAATACTGTGGACTCAGTGTGAATACTGTGGACTCAGTGTGAATACTGTGGACTCAGTATGAATACTGTGGACTCAGTGTGAATACTGTGGACTCAGTATGAATACTGTGGACTCAGTATGAATACTGTGGACTCACTGTGGACTCAGTATGAATACTGTGGACTCAGTGTGAATACTGTGGACTCAGTATGAATACTGTGGACTCAGTGTGAATACTGTGGACTCAGTGTGAATACTGTGGACTCACTGTGGACTCAGTATGAATACTGTGGACTCAGTGTGAATACTGTGGACTCAGTATGAATACTGTGGACTCACTGTGGACTCAGTATGAATACTGGGACTCAGTGTGATACTGTGGACTCAGTATGAATACTGTGGACTCAGTGTGAATACTGTGGACTCACTGTGGACTCAGTATGAATACTGTGGACTCAGTGTGAATACTGTGGATCAGTGTGAATACTGTGGACTCAGTGTGAATACTGTGGACTCAGTGTGAATACTGTGGACTCAGTGTGAATACTGTGGACTCAGTATGAATACTGGGACTCACTGTGGACTCAGTATGAATACTGTGGACTCAGTGTGAATACTGTGGACTCAGTGTGAATACTGTGGACTCAGTATGAATACTGTGGACTCAGTGTGAATACTGTGGACTCAGTATGAATACTGTGGACTCACTGTGGACTCAGTGTGAATACTGTGGACTCAGTATGAATTCTGTGGACTCACTGTGGACTCAGTATGAATACTGTGGACTCAGTGTGAATACTGTGGACTCAGTATGAATACTGTGGACTCACTGTGGACTCAGTGTGAATACTGTGGACTCAGTGTGAATACTGTGGACTCAGTATGAATACTGTGGACTCAGTGTGAATACTGTGGACTCAGTGTGAATACTGTGGACTCACTGTGGACTCAGTGTGAATACTGTGGACTCAGTGTGAATACTGTGGACTCAGTATGAATACTGTGGACTCAGTGTGAATACTGTGGACTCAGTGTGAATACTGTGGACTCACTGTGGACTCAGTATGAATACTGTGGACTCTTAACGTACATTTTGCTGCAACTGCAGGATTTTAGAGGTCATGTTTTTACCATTTATAATCCAATGTTTTTCTGCTGCATTTAAGGTTACCTACTAAAGTTTTTAAATGCATCATTTTCATTTGTATTTTTCTTCAATTCTCATCATCAGGATGAACCAGAGCTTCCGGATGGTGTTCTTGTTTCAGGAGGAGGAACCTTGCTCTGATTTCATCAATAAGTTTAAAGAGCGACAGCCGAGGATTGAACAGTCTCTCAAGGACCTGGAGGAGCATGCTGTTCAGTTAGACAGGATGAATAAGGGAGCAAAGATCTCCAGTGTGGCAGGCAGCTCAGTGGGGGCAGTAGGAGGTGTGCTCTCCATCGTTGGTTTGGCTTTAATTCCTGTAACAGCTGGAGTGTCTTTAGCTCTAACAATGACCGGGGTAGGCATGGGAATTACAAGCGGAGTCAACAGCGCTGTCACCACCGCCACAGAGATTGGAGTAAACCGTGCATATCAAAACAAAGCCAGAGAAGTATTCGAGAGCTTCATGGAGGATGTGCAGTGTCTCCAGGATTGTCTGGAGGAGGTCACCAAAAGAGAAAAGATCCACATAGATGTTGTTCTCGGGGTCGGCAAGGTGCTAGCTAAAGTAGGTGTTACTGGAAAAGGTATTGATGCATTAGTTGATGCAGCCTCTGCGTTCAAGCTGTTAAAAAGTGAAGAGCTGGCTCTGAGTGCTGGTAGAGTGGCAGTGCAGGAAGGGAAAGCTTTACGCAGCGTTCCCAGGGTGGCGGCAGATATCCCAGATATCGGTCAGGCAGCAGTCAAAGGGCCTCTTGCCCTCTCCAAGTCAGCCAGGGCCGGTCTCATTGGGCTCAATGCTGTGTTCCTCGGCATGGATAGCGTGAGTCTGGCCAAAGGAAGCGAGACTGAGGTCTCACAGTTGATCAGAGCCAGAGCAGCACTTTGGAGATCAGAGGTGGATTCAATGCAGACGATCCATGACCTCCTCTGCGAAGGTTTGAAGATATCGGAAGAAAACTAAGCTATCCTGAGACGCCAATTTTTCCAGAGAGGAAGATGAAAATGCACTAAGAAACCAAAGTGGACATTTCATCCAATGAAATCCAAGTGTTATCAGATGACATTTCGATGTATCTAATGAAGACAATTACTGTATTTGTGTTCTATGTTGCCAAATCTGACACTTTAATCACATAAATGGGATCAGCTGCGTCCGTGGAGTATACAGAATAAATGAAGTACATTCTATAAGCTGTATGATCTGCATTATTTGTAAGAATAATTCTAACTGCAATCAATACAGTTTTAAACAGTTAAATGTTGTCTCTGTTCACTTCAATGTTGGATAGATTAAGATTTATAGATATCTATTTGAAGCATTTGGATGTTTTTAAATGATAGCATGATCTTCTCCAAGCTGCTCAACCACACCATTTATATTTTATATGTTCAATCTCTCGTAATGACAAAACCTGCACCTGCATTTTGCAATAATGCTGCCAAATGAAGTTTGAAAATATTAGTTAAGTTTAAATGTAAACATATTTCTTGTGTATATATTTGGAAATGTGTATTGTTTGTACCACTATGACAGGCCACTTAGGCCAGTCTGGGCCTACACACACACACACACACACACACACACACACACACACACACACACACACACACACACACACACACACACACACCTCTCTTCTTTGTGACTTTTGGATACGTTGTTATTGTTTTTATTTTATTGTAATGTAAATGCTTCTTTATGTCACGTGTATTAAATGAATTATATATTATTTGAAAGTTGTGTTTTAGTGTCGAAGCAGGACTCTGATTCAATCCAAAGGAAAGATAAAGACTAAAGTGAGTTTCAGTCAATCTGATCTGATCTGACAGTAGCCCAGACTTTAACCTGAGTCAACAAGAGAAGACACACACACACACACACACACACACACACACACACACACAGTGGACTGAGGCGCCCTCTGCTGCTCTAAAACAACACTGCATTCAGGGCTTTTATTTTGAAAAACAACCCGTTTTTGAACACTGTAAATCAGAATAATCAAATAAATTAAATGTTTTCTTTTTTAAATGTGTTGTCGTTCTGTTACTGAAAGAATAAAGAACACTTTAGTTCTGAGAGAATATAAATCCTGAGGGAAAAACATCTGAGTAAAGATTTTTATTTAAGTGTTATTTATTAAAAGTTCAGAATCAGAATCAGAAACGGTTTATTGCCAGGTGGGTTCTCACATACGAGGCATTTGACTTGATGTCGCGGTGCAGACATAAAATATAAAACAAGAAATCTTTAAGGGCACCGTAATAAATATAGTTAAATAGCAATAAAATAAAGCAGTAATTTACATGGAAATAGAATGCTATGAATGAATTATAGAATATAAAATATGAAATAAGAATATGTGCAGAAAGCAGTATGAGCATTGTGTGCATTAATGTAATGCATATAGAGACTACGTTGTGGCAGAGGTAAGTGTCAGTGGGGGGCCGGGCCTTGTTTAAGAGGCCGGTAGCGGAGGGGAAGAAACTGTTCAGGTAGCGAGAGGTTTTGGTCCTGATGGAGAGAGGTCCGGTCCTGATGGAGAGAGGTCCTGGTCCTGATGGAGCGAGGTTCTGGTCCTGATGGAGAGACGTTCTGGTCCTGATGGAGAGAGGTCCTGGTCCTGATGGAGAGAGGTCCTGGTCCTGATGGAGAGAGATTCTGGTCCTGATGGAGAGAGGTCCTGGTGGAGAGAGGTCCTGGTCCTGATGGAGAGAGGTCCTGGTCTGATGAGGTCCTGGTCCTGATGGAGAGAGGTCCTGGTCCTGATGGAGAGAGGTCCTGGTCCTGATGGAGAGGGTCCTGGTCCTGATGAGGTCCTGGTCCTGATGGAGAGAGGTCCTGGTCCTGATGGAGAGAGGTCCTGGTCCTGATGGAGAGAGGTCCTGGTGGAGAGAGGTCCTGGTCCTGATGGAGAGAGGTTCTGGTCCTGATGGAGAGAGGTCCTGATGGAGAGAGGTCCTGGTCCTGATGGAGAGAGGTTCTGGTCCTGATGGAGAGAGGTTCTGTTCCTGATGGAGAGAGGTCCTGGTCCTGATGGAGAGAGGTTCTGGTCCTGATGGAGAGAGGTGCTGGTGGAGAGAGGTCCTGGTCTGATGGAGCGAGGTTCTGGTCTGATGGAGAGAGGTTCTGTTCCTGATGGAGAGAGGTTCTGGTCCTGATGGAGAGAGGTTCTGTTCCTGATGGAGAGAGGTTCTGGTCCTGATGGAGAGAGGTGCTGGTGGAGAGAGGTCCTGGTCCTGATGGAGCGAGGTTCTGGTCCTGATGGAGAGAGGTTCTGTTCCTGATGGAGAGAGGTTCTGGTCCTGATGGAGAGAGGTTCTGTTCCTGATGGAGAGAGGTTCTGTCCTGATGGAGAGAGGTTCTGTTCCTGATGGAGAGAGGTTCTGGTCCTGATGGAGAGAGGTGCTGGTGGAGAGAGGTCCTGGTCCTGATGGAGCGAGGTTCTGGTCCTGATGGAGAGAGGTTCTGGTCCTGATGGAGAGAGGTCCTGGTGGAGAGAGGTCCTGGTCCTGATGGAGAGAGGTTCTGGTCCTGATGGAGAGAGGTTCTGGTCCTGATGGAGAGAGGTCCTGGTGGAGAGAGGTCCTGGTCCTGATGGAGAGAGGTTCTGGTCCTGATGGAGAGAGGTTCTGGTCTTGATGGAGAGAGGTCCTGGTCCTGATGGAGCGAGGTTCTGGTCCTGATGGAGAGACGTTCTGGTCCTGATGGAGAGAGGTTCTGGTCTTGATGGAGAGAGGTTCTGGTCTGATGGAGAGAGGTTCTGGTCTTGATGGAGAGAGGTTGGTCCTGATGGAGAGAGGTTCTGGTCCTGATGGAGCGCAGCCTCCTGCCAGAGGGGAGGGGGGTGAACAGTTTGTGTCCAGGGTGGGAGGGTCGGCCACTATCTTCCCTGCCCGCCTCAGGGTCCTGGAGGCATGCAGGTGGTGGAGGGATGGCAGATTGCAGCCGATCACCTTCTCTGCAGAGCGGATGACACGCTGCAGCCTGCCCTTATCCTTGGCTGTGGCTGCAGCGTACCAGATGGTGATGGAGGAGGTGAGGATGGACTCCATCATGGAGGTGTAGAAGTTCACCATCATCGTCTTTGCAGGTTGAATTTCTTCAGCTGCCTCAGGAAGTTAGTAGTATTGGTAGTAGTACCACTAGTAGTAGTTGTAGTAGGAAGAGTAGTAGTAGTAGTAGTAGAGGAAGAGTAGTAGTAGTAGTAGTAGGAAGAGTAGTAGTAGTAGTTGTAGTAGGAAGAGTAGTAGTAGTAGTAGTAGGAAGAGTAGTAGTAGTAGTAGTAGTAGGAAGAGTAGTAGTAGTAGTAGTAGGAAGAGTAGTAGTAGTAGTAGTAGTAGTAGGAAGAGTAGTAGTAGTAGTTGTAGTAGGAAGAGTAGTAGTAGTAGTAGTAGTAGGAAGAGTAGTAGTAGTAGTAGTAGTAGTAGTAGGAGAGTAGTAGTAGTAGTAGTAGTAGTAGTAGGAAGAGTAGTAGTAGTAGTAATAGTAGGAAGAGTAGTAGTAGGAAGAGTAGTAGTAGTAGTATAGTAGGAAGAGTAGTAGTAGGAAGAGTAGTTGTAGGAAGAGTAGTAGTAGTAGTAAGTAGTAGGAAGAGTAGTGTAGTAGTAGTAATAGTAGTAGGAAGAGTAGTAGTAGTAGTAATAGTAGTAGAAGAGTAGTAGTAGGAAGAGTAGTAGTAGTAGTAATAGTAGTAGGAAGAGTAGTAGTAGTAGTAGTATTGGTAGCAGTAGTACTATAGCGACAGCAGGAAACAAACAAAGTCGCTGAGAGGCTGAGGCCGGGCCTGTTTGATATTGTGTGACACGCTACGAAAGAGTACTCGCTGAGATCAAAAACTCTGTTGAAAAATAATGTAGTTTAATGAAATCTGGGATGATC
The DNA here is from genome assembly GCA_011823955.1 of Dissostichus mawsoni. Taxonomy (NCBI): domain Eukaryota; kingdom Metazoa; phylum Chordata; class Actinopteri; order Perciformes; family Nototheniidae; genus Dissostichus; species Dissostichus mawsoni. The sequence continues at coordinate 3,682,928 of JAAKFY010000025.1, forward strand.
AACTTATTCTCCTTGGACATAGACATTGTTATAATAATCAAAGCAATCATTAAACTTGCGGTCAACAGAAAATACAACGACCTGTGTCACCCTCTCTTCCACACACACACACACACACACCTCACGCAGGTGAACAGGATTATAATGAGTGCCGCCCATATCCATGTGACCCAAGCCAACCAATCAGTAGTGACCAAACAAATATCTTATATTAAAACAAATCGCATTACTATACACGTTTCATGGCTCCTACAAGTACCAGTAGTAGGAATAGTAGTAGTAGTAGTAGTAGTAGGAGCAGGGCCGGTCTTTGGCATAGGCGGTCGCCTAGGGCGCTAGATCTGCCAGAACTACCAGCTTCTGGCAGATCTAGTTCTTTCCCTCCCGGAACTACCAGCTGTGCTGGTAGTTCTGGAGGGAAAAAAACATTTTGGACTGTTTAGCCCATCTAATTTTCAGCCTTGATGTAACAACATTCATAATTAAGTCAAGGTAACACCCTTTTCACCCCGGTTACACTTTTCATTTGCCCTGTACGATGGGCGCTGTAAGTGATGAAAGTGGGGGATGTTGACTTATCAGGCGCCGCAGCTCACAGCCAAAGTGCGAGTGAGCCTCCGAGCGAGCAAGAGAGAGAGAGAGAGAGAGAGAGAGGGCGCGCATCGGTACCGCGGATTGTTGTTGGATGAGGCTGATAACTACAGCTCAGTGAGGTGAAGGACTCTGAGGGTTTAGATAGTTCACTTTAGTCTAAGTTATCTCAGTGGGTCTCAAACGGTTTGGTCACAAATTATGTAAACAAATATTTCCAAGGCATCCTTTATAATTATTAGGATAAATAACAACAGGTTTGAAATCATTTCAATGTATACTATAGGACAGTAAACCAAAAATATCGTTTAAAACTGGAGATATTAAAACATATGCATAAATAAATAAATGTTAACTAGGTAAAATAAGATATGAATGAACAGCAAAAATAAAATACGTTACATTGATTTGTTATTGGCTATGGTAGGTTATTGGTTATGTTCACATACTTATTTGGTTATTAAAATGTAAACCGATCTTTTTCATATGGGTGTTTAGAGTTCCCCTAGATCTCTCTAGTAATTCTCCTCAAAGTGCACCAGATTGAAGCATTTTACTTTAAAATGTAAAAAAACACCTTCCCGGGGGGGCATACCGCCGGACCCCCCTAGAGGATGTGACATCCACCCCCAATTAAAACATGTTCATACAATACTGAATACATTTGAAACCTTCTTTATGTATATAAGCAACATGTCAATACGTTTCAGTTTTTGTAGTGTATTGGTCTTTTGTAGAGATTTTTCATTCATTCTTTATATATTCTATTGTGTATTGCTTGGAGGGGGGGGGGGCACCAAATCATAATCTCGCCTAGGGCACCAAAATGTCTAGGACCGGCCCTGAGTAGGAGGAGGAGGTGAAGTCATTGAGAAATATCACTCAGCTCTTGAGTAAATGTGGCGCTTTTATTGTGAAATCCGAGCGGAGCGGAAGTTGTCAGTTAGCATCCCGTAGCTAAGTCTACAGTGTGTGTGTCTGTGTGTGTGTGTTCAGGTGTGTGTGTGTGTCCAGGTGTGAACATGTTACCTTTATCTGTGAAAGACGATGAGTACAAACCGCTAAATTCAACCTGCTGTGAAGCTGTCGGGATGGTCAGGTAAACCGACAACTGCTAACGGCTAACGGATGCTAACAGAAGCTAGCGGCGATTCAACTGTACAGAATAGCTCTTAGCATGATGCTAACCGGCTAGCCTTAGCGTAAATCTGTATTAATCTGTGTTTTATTGACAGTGTCAGCGGTATGTTTGTATTCAGTTTGGTGTGAAAATAGTCAGGGTTTATTTTGGGTTTATTTCGGGCTTATTACCGGGTTTCTCTCCGGTTGGAGCTGCTCTCGATAGTTTTACTGTTTTCAGGTCGATACTCTCGGACAAAACGTCCCGGAATCTGTTCTTCTTTCTCTGCCTCAACCTGTCCTTCGCCTTCGTGGAGCTTTCATACGGCATCTGGAGCAACAGGTGAGCTAACGGGGCTAACGGTGCTAACATCTGTCTGTTTGTTCATCGGGGATGTGCCACGTAGTGTTAGTGTCTGTGTGTGTGGGTGTGTGACTGTGTGTGTGTGTGTGTGTGTTTGTGTGCGTGTGACTGTGTGTGCGTGTATGAGATATACCATAGTGTCTGTGGTGTTACCATGGGTGTGGTGAGTGACCATGGTGTTATCATTGGGTGTGTGTGAGTGACCATGGTGATACTGTTGTGTGTGAGATATACCATGTGACGGTGGTGTGTGGTGTATGTGTGTATGTGTGTGTATATATAAAAGTAATAGCTCAGCCTCCACACTTCCTGTCAGAGCTGCAACTATTGAAACTAATCTCAAACTATTTAAAAAAATAATATACAGTACTTGTAATAGTGTGTGACTGACTGACTGACTGACTGACTGAGATATAGCTCAGCCTCCACACTCCCTGTCAGAGCTGCAACTATTAATAATAATAATCTCCAACTATATAAAAACTAATCAGTATGTTTGTGTCTTTATGCCTTATTGCACTTTTTGTGAGTTGCTTTGGATAAAAACTATCAGCTAGATGCAATCTAATATGTTTGGGATGTGGACTGTCAAAACAAGACACTTAAAGACATCAGTTTGGACTTGAGAAAGCATTTGGAGATGGAAATAATCTGCAGATAAATCCGTGTTTATCAGTTTGATGTGTATTGATAGTTTAGCTCATTGAATAGAAAGGGATCGTGCAGATATCGTGTTCACAGAAAATGGCCCTTGCATAGTGTTTTTATTTGTCAGACAGTTTATAGATTCTTTATCTTCATCTGTATATTTCTCTTACTCTGTAATGCTGGATTATTTCTTTTTCTATTTTGAGATGTTCATATTTTAGAATTGTTTTATTTCTACTCTTTTAATTTGTTATTTTGTGCAATGCCTTGTTTTGTTTACGCAACAACACATTTTCCCAAATTGGGATTAATGAAGTACATCTGATGTTTCTGATTTCTGTATTTAAGGGTCACCTATTCTGCAAAATCCTCTTCTTCATGTCTCCTCTACATCAACATGTGTCCCCTCTTCTTCACGTCTCTTCTATATCAACATGTGTCCCCTCTTCTTCATGTCTCTTCTACATCAACATGTGTCCCCTCTTCTTCCGTCTCTTCTACATCAACATGTGTCCCCTCTTCTTCGTCTCTTCTACATCACATGTGTCCCCTCTTCTTCATGTCTCTTCTACATCAACATGTGTCCCCTCTTCTTCATGTCTCTACATCAACATGTGTCCCCTCTTCTTCATGTCTCTTCTACATCAACATGTGTCCCCTCTTCTTCATGTCTCTTCTACATCAACATGTGTCCCCTCTTCTTCATGTCTCTTCTACATCAACATGTGTCCCCTCTTCTTCATGTCTCTTCTACATCAACATGTGTCCCCTCTTCTTCATGTCTCTTCTACATCAACATGTGTCCCCTCTTCTTCATGTCTCTTCTACATCAACATGTGTCCCCTCTTCTTCATGTCTCTTCTACATCAACATGTGTCCCCTCTTCTTCATGTCTCTTCTACATCAACATGTGTCCCCTCTTCTTCATGTCTCTTCTACATCAACATGTGTCCCCTCTTCTTCATGTCTCTTCTACATCAACATGTGTCCCCTCTTCTTCATGTCTCTTCTACATCAACATGTGTCCCCTCTTCTTCATGTCTCTTCTACATCAACATGTGTCCCCTCTTCTTCATGTCTCTTCTACATCAACATGTGTCCCCTCTTCTTCATGTCTCTTCTACATCAACATGTGTCCCCTCTTCTTCATGTCTCTTCTACATCAACATGTGTCCCCTCTTCTTCATGTCTCTTCTACATCAACATGTGTCCCCTCTTCTTCATGTCTCTTCTACATCAACATGTGTCCCCTCTTCTTCATGTCTCTTCTACATCAACATGTGTCCCCTCTTCTTCATGTCTCTTCTACATCAACATGTGTCCCCTCTTCTTCATGTCTCTTCTACATCAACATGTGTCCCCTCTTCTTCATGTCTCTTCTACATCAACATGTGTCCCCTCTTCTTCATGTCTCTTCTACATCAACATGTGTCCCCTCTTCTTCATGTCTCTTCTACATCAACATGTGTCCCCTCTTCTTCATGTCTCTTCTACATCAACATGTGTCCCCTCTTCTTCATGTCTCTTCTACATCAACATGTGTCCCCTCTTCTTCATGTCTCTTCTACATCAACATGTGTCCCCTCTTCTTCATGTCTCTTCTACATCAACATGTGTCCCCTCTTCTTCATGTCTCTTCTACATCAACATGTGTCCCCTCTTCTTCATGTCTCTTCTACATCAACATGTGTCCCCTCTTCTTCATGTCTCTTCTACATCAACATGTGTCCCCTCTGTGTAAAGAGACTCTGAAAGTTTCAGGAACAAAGATTCTCTCTCTTTTTCTCCTGATCCATTTCTATAAAAACCTGTCTGAAAATGAGCTGATCAGATTTTGGCCACTTGTGATGTCATCGATGTTTTGTCTTGTGTAACCATTAGCCAATCAGCAACCAAGGTAACCCCCCCCCCCCCCTTATCACCTGAATCTCCTCCTAGAGCACCATTGAGTTCTTTGTAACCAAATGTCTCTCAGAGGGGCGTGGGGAGGGGCTCCTTATTTTCATCTAAAGTAACAGACAGAGAATCAGCACTTTGGAAACAGGGCTGAAACAGAGGGGATTATGGGTAATGCTGCAATGATCTGTTTGGTGTTTCAGCCAATCAGAGACAGGCTCTGGATATATCTGAGACCTGTCATGTATGATGAAGAGTACAATATAGACCTTTAATGTGTGTGTCTCGTGTTTCCTCTCCAGTTTAGGTCTGATCTCCGACTCCTTCCACATGTTCTTCGACTGCACGGCTCTCCTCGCAGGTCTGGCAGCTTCAGTCATCTCCAGGTGGAGATCCAACGACAGCTTCTCCTACGGGTAAGACTCTGTGCTCTGTTAGTGTGGTCTGATAGTCTGTGCTCCGTCAGTCAGGTCTGATCATCTCTGGGCTTTGTTATGATGTGTCTCTATTCGTGTACTTCTGTACTTTCGTGCTGTTTTAGGGCCTAACTCCCAATGAGAAGTACGGCCAAATGTTCTATCAACCAAAGACCTTATTTCAGGATAACAACCAAAAGCACAACTCTAGACCTTTTATGCTTTTATGTCTATGCTCAGTCTATGCTTAGGATCTGTGCTCTGTTACTCAGGTCTGTTCGTGTTTCAGGTACGTCAGAGCTGAGGTTCTGGCCGGCTTCGTGAACGGACTCTTTCTGATCTTCACCGCCTTCTTCATCTTCTCCGAAGGGGTCGAGGTACCTGTCTGTCTGTCTGTCTGTCTGTCTGTCTGTCTGTATATTAACCCTGTCTGTCTGTCTGTCTGTCTGACTCTCTGTACTTGTCTGTCTGTCTGTCTGTCTGTCTGTCTGTCTGTCTTCTGTCTGTCTGTCTGTCTGTCTGTCTGTCTGTCTGACTCTCTGTACCTGTCTGTCTGTCTGTCTGTCTGTATATTAACCCTGTCTGTCTGACTCTCTGTACCTGTCTGTCTCTCTGTCTGTCTGTCTGTCTGTCTGTCTCGATTTTATAGCACTTTTCCTCGTGCTCAAAGACGCTTTACATAAAATCAGAAACAGTACAAAGAAAGCAACAAATCTTAACCCTGTCTGTCTCTCTGTATATTAACCTGTCTGTGTGTATATAACCTGTCTCCCTGCACCTGTCTGTCTCTCAGAGGGCTCTGGAGCCTCCTAATGTTAACCACGACCGCCTGCTTCCTGTCTCTATTGCTGGTCTGCTGGTGAACCTGGTGGGGATCTTTGTGTTCCAGCACGGAGGCCACGGGCACTCTCACGGAGGGGAAGGTAAACACCTGCAGCACTTTATATCCACCTGTTGGAGAAAGGGAAGGTAAACACCTGCAGCACTTTATATCCACCTGTTGGAGAAAGGGAAGGTAAACACCTGCAGCACTTTATATCCACCTGTTGGAGAAAGGGAAGGTAAACACCTGCAGCACTTTATATCCACCTGTTGGAGAAAGGGAAGGTAAACACCTGCAGCACTTTATCTCCACCTGTTGGAGAAAGGGAAGGTAAACACCTGCAGCACTTTATATCCACCTGTTGAAGAAAGGGAAGGTAAACACCTGCAGCACTTTATATCCACCTGTTGGAAAAGGGAAGGTAAACACCTGCAGCACTTTATCCACCTGTTGGAAAGGGAAGGTAAACACCTGCAGCACTTATATCCACCTGTTGGAGAAAGGGAAGGTAAACACCTGCAGCACTTTATCTCCACCTGTTGAAGAAAGGGAAGGTAAACACCTGCAGCACTTTATCTCCACCTGTTGAAGAAAGGGAAGGTAAACACCTGCAGCACTTTATATCCACCTGTTGAAGAATGGGAAGGTAAACACCTGCAGCACTTTATCCACCTGTTGAAGAAAGGGAAGGTAAACACCTGCAGCACTTTATATCCACCTGTTGAAGAAAGGGAAGGTAAACACCTGCAGCACTTTATCTCCACCTGTTGAAGAAAGGGAAGATAAACATAAAGAAATGTTGATGTTAAAACAAACAATTCAGTTTTGGACTTTTTTTAGATTTCAAACAAAAAAAGTCAGAATTTTGAGGAAAATCTGAATTTTTTTTTTAAAATCTCAAAATTCTGTTTTTTTGGTGAAAATGTCCGAATTTGGACATTTCTCTATACATTTCAAAATTCTGATGTTTTTATCTTAAAATTCTAACTTTCTAACTTTTTGTAAAAAAAAAATCAGAATTCTGACCTATTTCTCAAAATGTCTGACTTTTTCCTGGAATTTAGACTTATTTTCTCAAATTCAGATTTTTTTCAAAAATGTTTGACTTCATCCTGAAAGTCTCCTTATTAAAAAAATTCTGAGTTTTTGTTTTCTCAAATTCTGACTTTTTTCACAAATTGTTGAAAATATCTTGAAATGTCAAACAGAGGTACAAACTTAAAAAAAAAAAAAAAAAATCAAAAAACTTTTTAATAAAGAGGGCAAAAAAAAGGTTGAGTAACTCAACTTGTTCCTTATTTTAAATGGAAACGCCTAAAAATCTTCAATGAAAGATTTACATCCAGTTCTATTTCAATCACCTCATCTTCATCTGCAATGCTAATGTAGCATTACACCATCAAACAACTCAAGAGCCTACACTCACCTGTCTGTCTCTCAACTGTCTGTCTCTCACCGGTGTGTCTCTCACCTGTCTGTCTCTCACCTGTCTGTCTCTCACCTGTCTGTCTCTCAGATCACGGCCACAGCCACTCTCTGTTTAACGGCAGTGCAAATCAAGGACACAGCCACGGAGGTAAGGACCACGGAGGAAAGGACCACGGAGGAAAGGACCACGGAGGAAACGATGGACACGGACACAGCCACGGAGGAAACGATGGACACGGACACAGCCACGGAGGACACGGACACAGCCACGACAGCCATGACGATGCACACTGTCACGGTGAGAGGCTGCTCCCAAACATCTATATCTATTTACCTTCACCTTTAAAGTGATCACCTGAACATCAGTTACCTCCCTTTATGATGGTTGCATTTTTTAAGTAAACTCATAACAAAAACAAGTGTAAATGTTGCCAATTAAAGAGTTTTTAATCTTTTACAAATATGGTTATTTTTCACTTCATTTGTTACTTCCGGAATATAGTGACGTCACTATTAAATCCTTGCGCTCCTATTGGCTAGCGCTTCAACACATTGTACGTGTACATACCTAAAAGGAACATTTTGCATCAAGACTTTTCTACGTTTTTTTATTCTTCGTTCACCGTGGAGGAAGAGCAAGAATTCAGACAACACGAGGGAGTAACAGAGGATGGCTTTAAGGTGAAGTTATCCTTTAGTGCGAGTTCTCCTGTTTTGTTTTTTGTATTATTTGAACTAAATGTGTGTTTGTCCTGCAGACCAGCTGACTCCGGGGAAAGGAGCCAGTAAACAGATCCTTCAGGGTGAGAATGAAGCATCGAATCACTGAGAAATCACAAAACACTTGTATTCATAGTGATTTAAAGTGCCTCACACAACACGTCTGAAACATGGAGAGCAAAAGCTATCTCATATTAAAGATTTAAATACAATTTGTATTTTAATAGTGATAAAAGAATCCAACACAAAGACGTCTTTTGGTCCCTGATGAGAAATAAAAACTGCTTTGTCGTCAAAAAAATGTCAATTGATATTTTCATTCATAAAATTTAAGAGGATATTTATTTAAATGATTAAATAGATATAATTAGGGTAACATTTAAAACATACTCTAACTCATGTACACTGCCTTGACCACCAGGGGGCGCCATCATACCATCACGTTGTTTAGCCCCCAGAAACACTGAGATGTCTCCATGTGGTGTTTTTACAAAATAAACTGATTCTCCCGATACAAGCTTTTTTAATTATCTTTTCAAAAGTAACTGAACTAAAAACTAACTTTCAGAACCGTTTCATTTTACTTTTAAAATGGTTCTCTTTTTATGTGTAGTTTCTTATTTTCCTGTTTGAAGCTAACGCAGCAACATTCACTTTCTGATACGCCCCGTTAGCACTAATACTTGCCGGTGATACTGGTGTTTTCTGAGTGAAATAGATGAATGAATACAAGTGTCATGAAGTTTTAAAAACAAGGAGTCTTTCTGTCCTGATCAAAGTGTCTTCAGGTCACAACACAAACAGCAGGGGACATTTTGGACGCACATTCTGAAGTGTGTGTTATTATTATTATGTGTGTATTATAACGTGTGTGTGTGTGTGTGTCCAGGCGTGCTTCTGCACATCATCGCTGACACTCTGGGCAGTGTTGGAGTGATCATCTCAGCTCTCCTGATGCAGAGATACGACCTGATGATCGCTGACCCGATCTGCTCCATGCTCATCTCCCTGCTCATCGGAGTCAGGTAATTACTATATAACTAACATTTAACTCTTAAAATCTCTATATAACTCTTAATAAATACATTTAACTCTTAAAATCGGCTCCAAAATGCAGATGTTCCCAGTAAAATGTGAAAGTGATCAGAAAACAATATTTCTGTTCTTCAAAAACTGTTTAATTCCTCCAGAAATCTGAGCATCAAACAGAGCGTCAGGCGGCAGAGACAGCTTTGTTTTCACGGAGCTCCGACGTCACGTTGTTGTTTACGTCACGTTGTTGTTTACGTCAGGAGACATCTTGTTTACGGGCGTCATGTTCTCAAGAGAATTGATATATCTTATAAACAACATCAGAGACACAGAACTCGTGTTATATCTTTCTAGAGACACTCCTAAACTCTATTTAACTCTTATCATTACAATGGACTCTAAAATGTGCTCCTCTGAGTCAGGCGTGAAACACTGGTTCTAACCCACTCTATATAACTCATTATTTAACTAAAGCTACATTCACGTGACCCAAGGTAAAACAAATTGCGTATTCAATTCAAGAGTCAAGGCTTTTATTGTCATTCGTACACAGTGTAGTCATGTCGATGGAAATCATGTATGTAGCTAAATATTACAGGAAAAAGTCAACATTTTTGGAAAAGTATTCTGCATTTTGTCAGATTTTGTGGAACATTTTATAAATGTGAAATTTCAGGAGAAAGTCATATATATTAACTTTATAACCATCCTAAAGGTCCCATGTCATGCTTTCTGGTTCTGACCCGTCCCTTGTGTTCTGAAGCTTCTGCATGTGAACGGTCTGCAGAGTCACTAACCCTCAAAGTGCACCCTGTAGGGAGTGAAACTCTAACACAGAGAAGACCTGTCTCTGCTGCCCCAGAACGCCTCGTTGGAGATCTTTCTTCTTCCATTGTTTACTTCCTGGTCTAAGTGACGTAACGACGACCAAATGGACCAATCCGTGGAGCTCCTCACACACCAGGATCCCTTGGCGTCACTATCAAACGCAGTGGGGGGACCTTTAGCGTCGATTTTCAACGATCAGGGAGTCCCATTGACCTGCATAGAGCTCCCTGAACGCTGGTAATAGACGAGTTGGGATCGCGGAGAAACACTCACTCAGCCGTGTGTGTGTGTGTGTGTGTGTGTGTGTGTGTGTGTGTGTGTGTGTGTGTGGTGTGTGTGTGTGTGTGTGTGTGTGTGTGTGTGTGTGTGTGTGTGTGTGTGTGTGTGTGTGTGTGTGTGTGTGTGTGTGTGTGTGTGTGTGTGTGTGTGTGTGTGTGTGTGTGTGGTGTGTGTGTGTGTGTGTGTGTGGTTGGTGTGTGTGTGTGTGTGTGTGTGTGTGTGTGTGTGTGTGTGTGTGGGTGTGTGTGTGTGTGTGTGTGTGTGTGTGTGTGTGTGTGTGTGTGTGTGTGTGTGTGTGTGTGTGTTGTGTGTGTGTGTGTGTGTGTGTGTAGGCTGAGTTTCGCGATGTCTCACAGACCCCACGCAGCAACCAGGAAACGACACCAGTAATCCAGCTCTCACTGTCCGCTCCTCGAGCCTCAAAGGGCGGAGCAGCGAGCCCCGTAACGTCCCGCCAACACGGCACCCAGACCCCACGCAGCATTCTCATCTGTTTGTCATTACTGGGGTCATCTCTGGTTGCTAACAAACGCCATTGTAACACATAATCACTGATGTTCCGCTGTAACGATGGATCATCAGAACAGAGTGGGCGAGCTGACCAATCAGAGCACAGTGGGCTCATAGGGAGGGGGGGGGGGGGCAGGAGCTCCAACAAGCCGTTTAGGACAGAGAGTGAATACACAGACTATACAGAGATGCTGTGAGAAACCAATGTGAGTTTGGAACATTGAACAATGTAAATCTATTCTAGTAGACCTCAACAATGGAATTATGATCAGTAGAAATGGCCATGAGTCATGGGACCTTTAAACTCTATTTAACTCGTTATAACTTACTTCATATAACTCCATTTAACCTATATGTAATGTTGGCACATGATAAAGAATCCTATAACCTTGTAAATGACTTGTAGAGCATCTTAAATGTCCACACCTTTATTAACACCTTAATATACCAATTAAAACTCGATCCTCCACACATTACTCCAAAAAGGACCCATAGAACATCCAACAAAACCTCCTCCTTCTCTCTTGACATTCATATAACCCAGAGAACCTCTTTAGTGACCAGCAGAACATTTTTTAACGTTATTATAACCTCCAGAGGATGAACACTCAAACCTCTAACGTCCTTTTTGAGAAATAATCAAACAGACTTTGGTGACGTCTGACTTTAAAAAAAGCTGCAGTTTCTAGGATGTCAGTGGTTCCTTGAACGCACCGCTGAAGGAGCCTTAGAAGGAAGCCTAAAGTACCAGGACTGATGGATTCTCTCAGGTTTCTGCTCTCCACAGAGGAATGAAATCAATCTGAGAGCCAACGGATGCTTTGGAAAATGTTTTTTCTCTGACGTAAGGAATGTGCAATCAGGAGTTAATGGACTAAAACCACCGGCATGGAGCTGGAATACTTCTGGAGTCCGGCAGTAGATGTGCAGCGGTCAGATTTCCCAGAAGCCCCGGGGATAGATGGAGTAGATGTGGTCTGATAGGCTGGCAGTGATCGCAGCTGCAGATTGAAACAGTCAGCAGATCTGTGGTCCGCTGAGAGGCCTTCACTCGACCACAGGCATCAAACTCTGCAGCTGGAAACTGCTGAACTCCGGCTCAATCCACAGTTATGTGCCTACACTGAACAAAGAGAGAAGAACTCAAACCAAACTGCAGTTAGAAATCTGTAGAATCTGAGCTAATCCACACAGAACTCCAGTTAAAACTCCACAGATTCTACAGATTTGTTCACAATGATCTGATCTGCATTGAACAGAAACACTCATCCTTATAAGTGAGGGTTTGATTTTTGAACCAGCTGTGAGTGTTTGCACGTGCTCAGTGTGTCTCCGTCTCCTCAGCGTGGTTCAAAATCAACATATTCTACATATTTGTTGACAATAATCTGATCTGTATCAAAGAGAACGACTCACACCAAACTCCAGATAAATCCACAGATATGTGCCTATAATATGAACAAAGACAGAAGAACTCAAACCAAGCTGCAGTTAGAAATCTGTGGAATCTGAGCTACATTTGAAGTGAATAATCCACACCAAACTCCAGCTCGAGCTGCGTTGAACAGAACCACTCATACTTGTAATTTTTGATCCAGCTGTGAGTGTTTGCACGTGCTCAGTGTGTCTCTGTCTCCTCAGCGTTGTGCCGTTACTGAAGGAGTCCATCGGGATCCTGATGCAGCGAACGCCTCCCTCTCTGGACCAGAAGCTCCCGAGAGCTACCAGAGGGTCAGTAAAAACACTTCTAAATCACCTCTACGTACCAAAAAACTCTGACTTTCTGTGACTTGTAGTTATTGTCTTCTCCCGTATGTCCTGGCTTCCTTCCTCATTCTCCATCAAGCCACGAGACGCCTTAAACAGACATTTCTAACTCGTTGTCTTTCCTCTATATTCGTGTTACTCACAGTTTGATGAGCTGCTTGTCCTCCGATGGTTTGGAGGATATTGTGCAATGCTCAAAATAAAATGACAAACTTTTCACACACGCAACAAAGAAAACAGGCCTTTACAAAAGTCCAAAACAAATCAGACAAAAGACGTGAAACTCAAATAAAATAACAAACAACTTGGGTATTGTTTCTTGCTTTCTTTCTATGTTCAGGCTGTATAACTTGGTAACTTAAAGGGTAGTTGAACGGTTAAAAACTGTGTCATTTTAGATGAGGCGCCATGGGAATTGTAGTCTTTTATACTCTGACTACAGACGTCACGATTAGGTGGCCTTTCTTATAAAAACAAAATCCTGGCTCTAACACCACGACTGTTCATGATGAATCTAAAGACAGTTTACCACGATCAACGCCTCAAACACGTCTGTTGTACTTTGTATGAAAACATCAGCTTAATGTAACTTTTGTGTCAGGGACGTGTCTAATTCCTGGTTTTTCTCGTGATGCGTTCAGGTGCAGCAGCTGCAGGGCGTTTACAACCTGCAGGATCCTCACTCTGGACTTTGTGTACGGACATTTACATCGGGACGTTAAAACTGCTGGTCGCTCCTGATGCCGACACACGCTGGATCCTCAGCCAGACGCACAACATCTTCACACAGGTACCTGAACGCACCACATCTTCACTCAGGTACCTGAACGCATCACACCTTCACACAGGCACCTGAACGTACCACATCTGTACACAGGTACCTGAACGCATCACATCTGTACACAGGTACCTGAACGCACCACACATCTTCACAACACATCTTCTATCATGTACCTGAACGCACCACACCACTTCTTCACACAGGTACCTCAACGCACCACACATCTTCACACAAGTACCTGAACGCACCACACATCTTCACAAATCATGATCACACAAGTACCTCAACGCACCACACATCTTCACAAATCATCATCACACAGGTACCTGAAAGCACCACACGGTCAAAAAACCTCTTCACAGGTACATGAACACGTTTGCAGCCTTCCCTTATAGGTATTATTTATCTGTGATTAACCTGTGTTTTATTTGGAGTAGTAGTATTTCTAGTTATTATTTACCTGTGTTGTAGTAGTATAATTAGTATTTTACTATTATCTGATAGTACAATAAATATTTACTTACAGGTGTAACTGTGTTGCAGTAATATTGACAGTATTAATGTGCCTGTATAGTAGTATTATCAGTCTTTGTTTACCTGTGTATTTTATATTTGTAGCGTAAATTATATTTCTGTGTTCAGGCTGGAGTTCGCAGCTGTACGTTCAGATTGAGACGGCCTCCATGTAGAAGCCCCGCCTCCTCTGAACACCTGGGACCAATCACCTTTCAGTCTGCTGCAGGTGACCTCTGACCCCCCCCCACCTCCCAGAGTCAATGAAGGACAGACAGCGTGGGGGGCAGTGAGACTGAACTACCAAGATGCTCCAGCCAAAAATAGCCCCTCTCCCCTAATTTCTTTCTCTTTTTTTTTACTTACCTGACCCCCCCCACCCTCGCTGCACTTTGTAGACTGGAGCAAAGCATTCTGGGTAAGTGCCTTCATCATGAATCAGAGACAATTTGAGCCCCCCCTCCCTATGACATCACCGGCGTGTGATGTCACTGTTTTTAAAATGTGCCAAATCATGTGACCAGACGGGGGGTTTCAGTCTTCTTCTTTTTTCAACTGTAATAAATAAATAATTCTGTTTCTCTGATTTTTTTATTATTTCTCTTTATTGATGACATCACAATGTACACACGTTTCTGTTTATAGCACAAACTGGGGACCTGGCTTTTATCTGGGTTTAAGAGGACCAGAAGTTTTACCGATCCAAAAAGAGCTCTTAATGTTGTTCTTTTAATTATTTCTGATGATGAACGACATCCTGCAGCCTGTTGTGTGTGTATAGGCTTGTTTTACTGTCTTTGTGAGGACCAAGTATTACCATAACCGTCATAAGGACCTTTCAATATTGTAGGCACAGTTTGATGGTTCAGGTTTATTATTAGACATTTGTAGGACTGTAATTATTCGATTAAACTTTATATAAAAATGAGTAAGGAGCTTTTTTTGTCAAAACAAAAGATATCCTCTTTGATATTTAACAAAGAAAAGCAGCAAATCTCAATATTTAAAAGGAAGTACAAGCTGCTTTTTAAAGACATTTCTCCATGAAAAAAACACCCAAATCCATAATTAACGATAAATAAATCATCCAAAAAGTTGTGGCTTGTTTAACTGTCTTTGTGAGGACCAAGTATTACCATAACCATCATAAGAGGACCTTTCAACATTGTAGGGACAGTGGGACTAATACAGGTAATCTGATTCTGATGGTTCAGGTTTATAATTAGACATTTGTAGGACTACAATTATTCAATTAAACTTTATATAAAATGAGTAAGGTGCTTCTTTCTTTG
>JAAKFY010000025.1:3702934-3765434 GCA_011823955.1 Dissostichus mawsoni
ACACTACATACTGATATACACCTGAACATCACAGGAGAGGACTCTTTAAAGTAGAGACACTACATACTGATATACACCTGAACATCAGCAGGAGAGGACTCTTTAAAGTAGAGACACTACATACTGATATACCTGAACATCAGCAGAGAGGACTCTTTAAAGTAGAGACACAACATACTGATATACACCTGAACATCAGCTGGAGAGGACTCTTTAAAGTAGAGACACTACATACTGATATACACCTGAACATCAGCAGGAGAGGACTCTTTAAAGTAGAGACACTACATACTGATATACACCTGAACATCAGCAGGAGAGGACTCTTTAAAGTAGAGACAATACATACTGATATACACCTGAACATCAGCAGGAGAGGACTCTTTAAAGTAGAGACACTACATACTGATATACACCTGAACATCAGCAGGAGAGGACTCTTTAAAGTAGAGACACTACATACTGATATACACCTGAACATCAGCAGGAGAGGACTCTTTAAAGTAGAGATACTACATACTGATATACACCTGAACATCAGCAGGAGAGCACTCTTTAAAGTAGAGACACTACATACTGATATACACCTGAACATCAGCAGGAGAGGACTCTTTAAAGTAGAGACACTACATACTGATATACACCTGAACATCAGCTGGAGAGGACTCTTTAAAGTAGAGACACTACATACTGATATACACCTGAACATCAGCAGGAGAGGACTTTTTAAAGTAGAGACACTACATACTGATATACACCTGAACATCAGCAGGAGAGGACTCTTTAAAGTAGAGACACTACATACTGATATACACCTGAACATCAGCAGGAGAGGACTCTTTAAAGTAGAGACACTACATACTGATATACACCTGAACATCAGCAGGAGAGGACTCTTTAAAGTAGAGACACTACATACTGATATACACCTGAACATCAGCAGGAGAGGACTCTTTAAAGTAGAGACACTACATACTGATATACACCTGAACATCAGCAGGAGAGGACTCTTTAAAGTAGAGACACTACATACTGATATACACCTGAACATCAGCAGGAGAGGACTCTTTAAAGTAGAGACACTACATACTGATATACACCTGAACATCAGCAGGAGAGGACTCTTTAAAGTAGAGACACTACATACTGATATACACCTGAACATCAGCAGGAGAGGACTCTTTAAAGTAGAGACACTACATACTGATATACACCTGAACATCAGCAGGAGAGGACTCTTTAAAGTAGAGACACTACATACTGATATACACCTGAACATCAGCAGGAGAGGACTCTTTAAAGTAGAGACACTACATACTGATATACACCTGAACATCAGCAGGAGAGGACTCTTTAAAGTAGAGACACTACATACTGATATACACCTGAACATCAGCTGGAGAGGACTCTTTAAAGTAGAGACTACATACTGATATACACCTGAACATCAGCAGGAGAGGACTCTTTAAAGTAGAGACACTACATACTGATATACACCTGAACATCAGCAGGAGAGGACTCTTTAAAGTAGAGACACTACATACTGATATACACCTGAACATCAGCAGGAGAGGACTCTTTAAAGTAGAGACACTACATACTGATATACACCTGAACATCAGCAGGAGAGGACTCTTTAAAGTAGAGACACTACATACTGATATACACCTGAACATCAGCAGGAGAGGACTCTTTAAAGTAGAGACACTACATACTGATATACACCTGACCATCAGCAGGAGAGGACTCTTTAAAGTAGAGACACTACATACTGATATACACCTGAATCATCAGGAGAGGACTCTTTAAAGTAGAGACACTACATACTGATATACACCTGAACATCAGCTGGAGAGGACTCTTTAAAGTAGAGACTCTACATACTGATATACACCTGAACATCAGCAGGAGAGGACTCTTTAAAGTAGAGACACTACATACTGATATACACCTGAACATCAGCAGGAGAGAACTCTTTAAAGTAGAGACACTACATACTGATATACACCTGAACATCAGCAGGAGAGGACTCTTTAAAGTAGAGACACTACATACTGATATACACCTGAACATCAGCAGGAGAGGACTCTTTAAAGTAGAGACACTACATACTGATATACACCTGAACATGTCTGTTGTTGTGCTTCATATATATATATTTTTATTATTAGTAGCTGCTTCTTTGAGTCTAAACATGAAGGTTTTAACGAGAGGTGAAAAACCCTTCAGTTTAAGAGAGAAACATCGTCTCATATTCCTGCCTGACCCTCAGAGTGATGCTGAGGTTTGAACAGATTAAAGATGGTTTTTACTCTCCTCTCTCTTCATGTAAACTGTAACCCAGCGCTCACATGACCACACGTCCGCTCTGTCATTACCTCACAGCTGGTGTTTTGGGGAGAAACGAGCAGGAATGAGTGTGTGGTCAGTTTAAAGAGTGCTGACAAAGCAGAACTGGATCAATACGAGCTGCAGATGCTACGTGTCTGAAAACTGCACAAACATCACATCAAGCCCTCAGGATTATAAAAGACACAAACAAAAACTGTTCTGGTACCGCAGCATCAGGACAGAAACCACCAGACTGAGGGACAGTTTCATCCCACAGGCCATAAGACTGTCACCTGAACTTTGAAACAACATCCAACATCAACATCATTTGTTAGAAAAATCTCCCTGGTCCCCGGCTCGAGCTTCAACCTCAGGATCCATGTATTTATGATCCTCTCAAGAATGGAAGTAGTCAAAACAAAAAAAGGGAATTCGTTGGTATTTTTCAAAAAATCTCCAAAATTCTGACTTTTTCTCCAAAATTCAGACTTTTTCTCCAAAATTCAGACTTTTTTTTGATGTCCTTTTTATAATATGTTGCTCTGATGGAGGAGCCTGTGACCTCAGATCGTCATTGATATATCTACACTGCAGCTATGAGCACATGACTATAAAAGCCTTGAATCTTTTGTCTCACCCGAACGGGTCGCCCACCACCAGGAACGCCACGTCCGTCACGTCAGCGTCCTTCAGGATCTCGTCCGCCTGCTGCTCCACCAGATCCCTGTCCGCCAGGATCAGAGGCATCCCATAATACTCCTCCTGGGGAGAAGCACAGGCAGACAGTGTGAGGGGGAGTGTGGCAGGAACAGTAAAGTATTTTAAAGTCAATTCATAATAAAGGATGTCATAGAAAAGTGAAACAAAGTCATATTATAATATCTCATTTAAAAACTCATAGAAAGTCTTTAACCCTCCGGTATCACTGAGGACATTTCTGTCCCGAATAGCTAATGTGTGAGTTTTTTGTTTAATCTGATTTGTGCAAAAACTAATAATCCACCAAAATCAATGTTGTTGCTAATCTTTGACATATCCAAGACTGTGATAAAAAATTAAAATAAAAGCCGACCCCCCAACATTTATTATATGGAAAATAACTGCCTTTTTGTGCATGTTTTTCATAGAAAACGCAAATTCATGTTTTCAAACTGGCAGTTAAAGGGTTAAAATCCTGAAAATTAATTGATATTTGATATTTTTGATTGGACTGAAGTTGATTGAAAAGATTTAACCCCAAAAAGTTTTTTAAAATATTAATCTGTTATCATTTTATAGCAGTTTTTGGAAGTGGACATTTCTGTCCCGAATGACTAATGTGTGAGTTTTTTGTTTAATATGATTTTGTGCAAAAACTAATAATCCACCAAAATCAATGTTGTTGCTAATCTTTGACATATCCAAGACTGTGATGAAAAAAAAAAGCCAGTCCCCAGATATGTTTTATATGGAAAATATATATTTTATCATGAAAAACAACAGCGATTTCATGTATTCAAAATGGCATTTAAAGGGTTAAAATCCTGAAAATGATTACATTTTTGGTATTGCTGATGAGGGCTGAAGTTGCTTTAAAGATTGAACCCAAAAAGGTTGTGAAAAAAAGCTTTTAATATAATGTTTTTATCAAAGTCTTTTGCAGTGGACAGTTTTGTCCCGAATGACTAATTTGCGTCGTCCAATCGAGTGATACCGGAGGGTTAAAGAATATGATATAGTTTGTCAAATCCTAAAGACTGATAACAATTATGTTTAAATAAATCATGATCTATCTATACAAAGCCCAAGCATGTTATGTCAGAAAAAGTCTATAACGTTTTTGTAGAGTATCTTATTAAAAGTCAGAAAAAGTAACATTAGAGTATGTGATAAAAATTCCAATACAAAATAAGTCATAATAAAATGTATATCATATTTCAAAGAATTCATAAAAAGTCCAAATATAATATATAATAAAAAGTCATAAATCAAAACAGCAATACAAAATGGTATGTTATGAAAAGTAATACAAGTATTCAAAATAAATGTCATTACAGTTATATATATGTATAATACAATATGTCATGAAAATCATCAAAAGTCCCATGCTATGAACTACTTGTGGACTCCCTGTTGTCAGAGGTGGGAGAAGTACTCAGATCTTGTACTTAAAAGTAAAAGTAGAAGTACACAATAGCATAACATTGAAATACTCAAGTAAAGTACAAGTACCTGGAAATTGTACCTATGTAAATGTACTAGGTTACTGTCTCTTGTGACTAAGGTGTATCTGCAAAGCCTTTAATGTGTGATTCTCTGTCCTGGAGCATGGTGGTAACAACCTCTCCTGTACCTCCTGAGACAGTTCAGTGTGATATGAAGTCCTCACCAGAGCCTCCTTCCCCACGGTGAGGATGGAGGTGTAGGCCTCCAGGTAGACCCGGCTGCAGCCCCTCACGGCCGCCAGACCCTTCACCGTGATGTCCGTCGCGTCACCGAGCCCCAGCCCCACCAGGTACAGCATGCTGGCCCGCAGAAACTCAACTAAAACTAATTAAAAACACTTCAATTTCAAGTTTATTTCTGCCTGTTTCTGCTTTCACGTGTAGTCTCACTGGACACACTAGAATACGGCATGTCGTAAACTGTTTACGTTCACGACAGCTACAGCCAAGTTACGTTTCTGTTCCGTGTGAGGACCAAACTCCATTCACAAATCCTCATATTCAATAAAAGCATTGATTGTTTCAGAGCTTTACGCAGATAAAGAAATAACTTATTTATATGTTTTCCTGTTCAAGGAAAGGCCCTCTTTAATTCGGCGTACTTATAATTACGATCTGTTCATTTGTAATAAATTATTAACATGTGTTTTTCTGTTGTTGCCCTCCAACACCTCAGGTTCAGGGCATATATCATATTAAAATAAATCAAACCGTGGATTTCATTACAGCCGAACTAAAGAGAATCTTATTAAAGTTGTGTATACATTAATCAATGTGTGTTACTGTCAGAGCAGATAGTAGAGCCAAACTCTGTTGAAAAATCTTCATATTTATATTTTAATTTTTAATTTTATATGTCCCACAATATATATACATCTTTAATTCGAGGCAGAAGTAGCCAGTTGTGTAAAGTAACAAAGTAGATTTACTCAAGTACTGTACTTGCACCAGATCTGAGTCCTACTTCTACTTTTACTCAAGTACAAGATCTGAGTACTTCTACTTTTACTACAAGATCTAAGTACTTCTACTTTTACTCAAGTACAAGATCTGAGTACTTCTACTTTTACTACAAGATCTAAGTACTTCTACTTTTACTCAAGTACAAGATCTGAGTACTTTTTCCACCTCTGGAAGTAGTTGTGATTTATTAAATAAGAATAAAATACTAGCCCTATTTGTGACCACCTTAATCTTTAGATGAGTCATCATTTTTAAAGACATGTCATATCTAAACAGAAAAGACAAAACAAGGATCTGAAAATAAGTGACTCAACATGTAACACAACCCACAATGAAACAAACACACAATTGATATGCATACAAATGCTTAAAAATATATTATTTATTTTCAATAAATAAGAAGACTTCACAGACATATAGATTCACCCAGAGGCAGAGATGGGAAAACATGTTTTATTCGGGCATTGATTCTAAGATGTTGTGCTTTTTAGCTTCCATAACGTGTCCGCAAACATCTTAGTCCTCATCCAGGAGTTTATTTTACTAACTCTGTCTGTTTGTGTCTGTAGATTTATCCAAAATGTATCATTACATAACACCTATCTGCATATTTAAACATGACATGTCCACTCCTTGTAATTTGCTAAATATTGTGTTTATGTCAGTAATGAAGTGGGGGGGTTTCATGGTGATGTCCCTTAGTTACACCTGTACTGTCTCCTGATTGGCTCTCCTCGGTCACATGTCCCTCTCTGGGTCTCCATGGTGACGGCGGCGGCAGCGCGGCGTGTGAAAGTAGTTGTGAATGAGATGGTGGGAAACCCTCCTCTCTCTCTCCCTCTCTCTCCACTTGTTGTGGTAAACAAGCCTCTCTGGACCACGTGACCCCCCTCAGCCTTTCAACTGGAAACCAGTTAATGAGTGGTGGGGGGGAGCTGGTTATATAATGGGCTCTTCTGCTTTTCGGGGTCCGTGTAGGATGGGTGAGGAGGGGTGAGGATGGGGTGATGGAGGGGTGAGGGAGGGTCTTTTGTTGCTGTGTTTCAGGGCTTGTTCGGCTCCAGTCATCCGGAGAACATGGAGAACATCTCTGTTAACTGTTTCTGCAGAACATCCTGAACCTGAGAAAACTCTTTAAATCATGAAACAAGATCATTTTGAGGATTTAAATCACAAGGCTCACTTTAAAAGAGATTACATTTTGAAGATCTCTTTAAAAATAGTTAAATCATGAAACAAGACCCTTTAAAAAAGTTAAATCATGAAAAAAATACAGAGGCCGACCGGTGTGAACGTGCTAAAACAAATCTCTTCCATCAGGAGGAACTCTGCAGCTTCAGAGAGGATGCAGATATAAAAACCCAAATGTTCCACATGAAGAAACATCTCCAGCAACAACACGTGCAGCGTTTAGAGAACATTCAGCAGCTTGAGGAGACATGGCAGCGTTTACTAAAAGCTGCAGAAACCAAACGCTGAAGAAGCTCAAAACACAACGGAGACCAGGGGACACTAAAGAGTGACGCACACAGCTGGGAGACCAGGACACTAAAGAGTGACGCACACAGCTGGGAGACCAGGGGACACTAAAGAGGGATGCACACAGCTGGGAGATCAGGGGACACTAAAGAATGACGCAACAGCTGGGAGACCAGGGACACTAAAGAGTGACGCACACAGCTGGGAGACCAGGGGACACTAAAGAGTGACGCACGCAGCTGGAGACCAGGGGACACTAAAGAGTGACGCACGCAGCTGGGAGACCAGGGGACACTAAAGTGACGCACACAGCTGGGAGACCAGGGGACACTAAAGAGTGACGCACACAGCTGGGAGACCAGGGGACACTAAAGAGTGACGCACACAGCTGGAGACCAGGGGACACTAAAGAGTGACGCACATAGCTGGAGACCAGGGACACTAAAGAGTGACGCACGCAGCTGGAGACCAGGGGACACTAAAGAGTGACGCACACAGCTGGAGACCAGGGGACACTAAAGAGTGACGCACACAGCTGGAGACCAGGGGACACTAAGAGTGACGCACACAGCTGGGAGACCAGGGGACACTAAAGAGTGTCACCTAAAATGTTGTCTGGTCCTATTTGAACAATGTGGTCACATGACTCCTTCTGATGTCACTGCAGATCTGCTGTAAGCTAGCTAGCTAGCTAACGTAGCTAACCTTCAGATATACTGACGAAACATTTAGTTAATTAATATTTTGTGTAAACATGAAGGAGTCTCAGGTGAGTTCAGGTGTCTCGGGTCACATGACTCAGACAGAAACAGGATTAGGTCTGGAGGTTTAATCTGATCGCAGACAGACTTCTTATCTGACGGCTTAAATGACTAATGATAAAGGATTTCACAGAAGTTTATATTTAGGTTGTCTCGCATTGGGGAAGCACTTTATATCATGTATTATTATCATTAAAGATGTTAGCATCTGTGCACTTCCTGTTGAGTTTGTCCCCTGTTTAGTTGCACACACTTTTAACAGTATGTTTTTTTTATTTAACATGTTTGTATGATTGTTTGTATTTTTACGCATTATTTATATCATAATAAAACATATATTTTTCCATATTTCTAAAGAATAGTTAATATTTTCACATTCATTTAAAAAATATTTTTTAGACTTTTTCTCATAAATGTTATTAATTTTCTTGATTCGTTTATTTGTTTATATTTTCATTCTTCTTGAATTTTGCAGTACATTTTCTTAACCAGGCATTTCCTTATGAAACCTACCGGTCAGTTAACTTGCTTCTGACTGATGTTGCTTCACTTGTAACAACAATGGTACTCACTCGCTGTCCTGCAGCTGTGACTGTGAGAAGATGCTGCGGTGCGACGGGCAGGTGAAGCTGGTGCTTACTGACACACAAAGCTGTCATTCCATGTAACGCTCCATCAGAGGCAGGACAGCTAACCACGCATTCAAAGAAGTCTGTCCATAAATCAAGTGTCGTGTTAGAGAGGTTCTCAAGACTGTGTGTTTTGTTTTTGTTTGTATTTCAGTTTTACAAAATGGAAATGAAAAATGGAAATGAATGACATTTGATCTGTAAACATCAGAAACGGACCTGCTGTCTCCTGGGTGTTTATTGCTGACCTCTGCAGTCTCAAAACATTCTTGTAAGGGCAGAATAGTGACAGTTTGACGTCTGTGTCAGAGTGGAATTCATTTGAAGTTGTGTGTCCTCACAGCGGGGGTGAGAGTACATGGAGGTATTTCACAGGAGCGATGTGTGGTGTTGGTTAATTTATTCCTGATCTGCTGTAATGACATTTGAACGCATCTGTCACAGCAGGTATTCCACTGTGAGGGAACAACATTCTATTTCATCAGGGAACGCAAACTTTATTCAGAGGAATCGCACATTTCTTTGTGAGGAACACTAAAGTATTCAGAGGGGAAAGTAGGGATAGGAGACCCTTACTTACTGCAAGGGAACACAAACCATTGTGAGGGAACACAAAAGTATTCAAAGGGATAGTAGTAGTAGAGATAGTAATACATTTTATTTATTTTTAAGGCGCCTTACAAGACACCCAAGGACACCGTACATTGAATGATATCTCTAAGAGGTTAAAGAGAGAGAGATAGGAGACACAAGGGAACATAAACCATTGTGAGGGAACACAAAAGTATTCATTAGGAAAGTAGAGACAGTAATACAAAAATGTAAGTATGCCTTTCAAGACACCCAAGCCAAGGACACCGTACAATTTAGTAATAACTCTAAGACGTTAAGGAGAGAGAGACGAGGGAACACAAACTTTTCTTTGGGATAGCAGACTTTTTCTCGGGGTAACAGAAAAACACATGATTTGTTGGGTAACACGGGAGTATCGTGAGGGAAGATGTATTATTAGGGAACATGAAAGCATTCAAAGGGAACACAAACTTTTGTTCTGGCACGTAGACGTTTTTTGGGAAGCAGAATTATCGGGAGGGAACATTATTAAGAAAGGCAGACTGTTTTTCCGGGAACATAGAAGTATTGCGAGGGAACGCAAAAGTATGTAAAGGAACATACAGTACGTTTTATCAGGGAACGTAGACGTTTCACTGGGGAACATAACATTACTTTAAGGGAACATAGGAACTCTGAACAGAGAGGGAACTGAGAAGCATTCTTATAATTAGGTTCAAAAAGGTAAACAAAGATGGCGGTTAGCTTCTTCTTGTCTTTGTTTCAGGAAAGCTGTAGAGCAGTGACCATCAACTGGCGGCCCGCGGGCCACATCAGGCCCGCCAGACATTCTCATCCGGCCCGCACGGCTGGGGTGACTGTGGCGTAAAAAAAAGAAAAAAAGTTGCCTGCTTTGTGAAATGATGACGCCTGAGATTTAATCTTTTGCAACAGCGAGCGTTTCATTGCAGATAAGCCAAACAGCTGTAGCCTTATTGAACGATGGCATGATGAATGCGTATTTATCCATTCCTCATTAAAACTGCGGTTTTCCACGTCAACTTTACGCTTGAGGCTCTTTGACAGTGACATTTTTGCGTGCCTGGCAAAGAACTTTCTTATATCCTGCAACCGTTTCCCACCAATCAGGACACGGTATTAATACAAAGTTGATTCCTCCTCCCTGCCAATCAGCACTGCTTTCAGTTTTATTACCCCGGATACAGGCTTATGAAAAAAAAGATTATTTTTTCAATAAAGTGAACATATTGATCAATTATACATATATAAATATATATATCATTTATTATGATTTATATATAAATATATATATATAAAAATCTCTGGCCCCCGAAAGTGTCTCTTGGATTAATTTTGGCCCTTGGACAAATGTAGTTGGTGACCCTGCTGTAGAGTCTGTAGGACAGTACCACCATGATGATGATGATGATGATGATGATGATGATGATGATGAAGACCATGTTAAACAGGTGTTTGTGGCTGCAGGTAAAAAGCAGGTTAATGAGACGTTTTCTGTCGTTTCTCCGAATTTGAGTCTTTAATTGGATGATTTCCTGGAAACTGAATCTTTATGCAACACGTTACACAACGGCGAGAGTGAGGGAGGACAGGATGAATCAGAGAGGAGAGGGTGAGGAGGGTGAGGAGGGTGAGGAGGGTGAGGAGGCCCTGGTTTCTTTGTGGCTCCCACAGAAAACATCTCCAATTACAGGACAAAGGCGGCTCATTCAGGCCAGCAGCTCCAACTCTGCAGCTTTGCATGTCTAATGAGCGCGCCACTGAATGCTAGAGGCCTCGACACCCCCATCATCCCCCCTGTCTCCCCCATATCCCCCTGTACCCCTCTACAGTGGGACATCCAGGCTGGGTCTTCTCTCAAACCTCCTTCTCTGCAGTAAAACTACCAACACCACACAGTAACTATAATAACGGCTTTTCGAGATCTGAGCCTGTTTTCACTTTGGTGATTCCATAAGTGAGAGATAATCGCTGTATCAGTTTCGAGTCTGCTCAGAAATGTGTTCTTCCTTGGTCCATGCTAATGCTTCACCAAATACTTCACCAGTATTCCTGTAAATTGGACCAGAAGTTTTCTGTAATCATGCAAACAAACAAACACAAAAAACCTGCTGAAAGCTCTTTGATGATTAAAATCTGATCCTCAAACTCTCAGAAATGTTCTCTTAACTTTGGTGCTAACATTGTCAAAGTAATAACATAACTAATAACGAATCCCTCATCCCTTCATCCCAACATCCTTTCCTCCCTCATCCCTTCATCCCTTCATCC
Organism: Dissostichus mawsoni; assembly: GCA_011823955.1. Lineage (NCBI taxonomy): Eukaryota > Metazoa > Chordata > Actinopteri > Perciformes > Nototheniidae > Dissostichus > Dissostichus mawsoni. Next base: position 3,714,164 of record JAAKFY010000025.1, read on the forward strand.
CTCATCCCTCATCCCTCATCCCTCATCCCTTCATCCCAACATCCTTTCCTCCCTCATCCCTTCATCCCTTCATCCCTTCATCCCTCATCCCTCATCCCTCATCCCTTCATCCCTTCATCCCTCATCCCTCATCCCTTCATCCCTCATCCCTTCATCCCTTCATCCCTCATCCCTCATCCCTCACCTTCATCCCAACATCATTTCCTCCCTCATCCCTTCATCCCTTCATCCCTCATCCTCATCCCTCATCCCTCATCCCTTCATCCCAACATCATTTCCTCCCTCATCCCTTCATCCCTTCATCCCTTCATCCCTCATCCCTCATCCCTCATCCCTCATCCCTCATCCCTTCATCCCTTCATCCCTTCATCCCTCATCCTCATCCCTCATCCCTTCATCCCTCATCCCTCATCCCTTCATCCCTCATCCCTTCATCCCTCATCCCTCATCCCTTATCTCTTCATCCGCTCTACCTGTCTCCATTCTTATTTAACTTGTGCATATTTTAAGTGTCTCATTCATTTGATAAATTCCTTTGAGGAAATAAAAATGACCTCGTAAATGTCAGAGTAAGTTGGTGTTGTCCATCTGTGCTAACAGGCTAACAGGCTAACAGGCTAACAGGCTAACAGGCTAACATACATAGCATCAGCCTATTTGCTCCTATTATCTCAGACAGCAGTTTAAACTGTGTACTAAAAAACTGTTAAGTATCTCATCAATCTTTTATTGATTTGGATAAAACACTAAGTACTTCCCGCAGCAGCTATTACAGGACGTCCTTTACTTAAATATTCTATTGATTTGAATTCCAGTTAACTTCCTGGTGAGTCAGTGGACGGTCACAGTTTACTGTTAATGCAAGATGAACTCTTTGTTATTATCCAATGAAGTCTTTATATAGAACAGACATATAACTATCAGGGTTTAGTCTAAACAGGGTCACAGGAGCGCCGCGCCTTCTTACTCTCAGCGTGCGCCCTCAAACTAAAATGCAGATCTTCCCCGTAAAATGTTAAAGCGATCAGAAAACAATATTTCTGTTCGTCCAAAAACTGTTTAATTCTTCCAGAAATCTGAGAATCAAACAGAGCGTCAGACGGCACGTTGTTGTTTACGTCACGTTGTTGTTTACGTCACGTTGTTGTTTACGTCACGTTGTTGTTTACGTCACGTTGTTGTTTACGTCACGTTGTTGTTTACGTCACGTTGTTGTCTACGTCACGTTGTTGTCTACGTCACGTTGTTGTCTACGTCACGTTGTTGTCTACGTCACGTTGTTGTCTACGTCACGTTGTTGTCTACGTCACGTTGTTGTCTACGTCACGTTGTTGTCTACGTCACGTAGTTGTTGTTTACGTCACGTTGTTGTTTACGTCACGTTGTTGTTTACGTCACGTTGTTGTCTACGTCACGTTGTTGTCTACGTCACGTTGTTGTTTACGTCACGTTGTTGTTTACGTCACGTTGTTGTTTACGTCACGTTGTTGTCTACGTCACGTTGTTGTCTACGTCACGTTGTTGTCTACGTCACGTTGTTGTCTACGTCACGTTGTTTCTACGTCACGTAGTTGTTTTACGTCACGTTGTTGTTTACGTCACGTTGTTGTTTACGTCACGTTGTTGTCTACGTCCGTTGTTGTTTACGTCACGTTGTTGTTTACGTCACGTTGTTGTTTACGTCACGTTGTTGTCTACGTCACGTCACGTTGTTGTCTACGTCACGTTGTTGTCTACGTCACGTTTGTTTCTACGTCACGTTGTTGTCTAGGTCACGTTGTTGTCTAGGTCACGTTGTTGTTTACGTCACGTTGTTGTTGTTGTTTACGTCACGTTGTTGTTTACGTCAGGAGACATCTTGTATACGGGCGTCATGTTCTCGAGATAATTGATATATCTTATAAACAACATCAGAGACACAGAACTCGTGCTATATCTTTCTAGAAAAAGCCCTGACTATCATTGAAAAACAATAATAATAATAATAATAATAATAATAATAATGAGACTTGTATAGCGCTTTTCAGGAAACTCAAAGACGCTTGTAAATAATAATAAAACCAACTTTGTACAAACCAGAAAACGTACTTCCTTTAAAATGTGAAATGTTTCTGTAGCTTTGAGTTCTTCTCAGTTCCTATTAAGGCTCTGCTCGAGTTCAACAGCAAACCGCAGGGAGCTGAATATTTCCATTTGTGGTTGGAGGAATTTACCGAGAATGATCAGAAGCTGAGTAATAATAAAACGGAGAGGGAACGTTTCAATAAACACAAAGACCTACTCTTACTTTCAGACTGACTGCATTTCACTGATGAAACCTAACCTTGGAAACACAGGATAAGATCCAAGGAACAGCTGTGACATCTTCTTCTGTGGTGTTTGTTGTGAACACTGGAACTCCAGACACACACAACACACAGATTAACTACACACTGGCACACACACACACACACACACACACACACACACACACACACACACACACACACACACACAGACACACACACAGATTAACTACACACTGGCACACACACACACACAGACACACACCACACACACACAAACACATACACACACATACACACAGATTAACTACACTCTGGCACACACACACAGACACACACACACACACACACACACACACACACACATTACTACACTCTGGCACACACACACAGACCACAACACACACACACACACACACACCACACACAACACACACACCACACACACACACACCCACACACACACACACACACACACACAGATATCCTCCCCTCTGAGGGAAACGATGGCGGGTCGCCACATTCCTTAGCGCTGGGGAAACAACGAATCACATCACAGGAAGTCAGAGAGGAAAAGCTGGCTAATGCTTTCCTGTTAAACACACGCACGCACACACACGCACGCACGCACACACACACACACACACACACACACACACACACACACACACACACACACACACACACACTTTTACAGTCCAAACCATAATTACAGGCTGCAGATGTTCTGTAGTTACTGTTTCACTGCAGAGAAAAGTTTGGTTCCAACATGAAGAAGAAGAATAATTCCGAGTCCTCGGGATCGTTAGTGATTATTTACAGAATTAATAAGGTTTACTAATGTAGTATGAACCACATGTAACACATTTAGCTATGATTTAATGTCAATAAACATATATTAAGGATGCAGAAATAACTCCATCAAGACGGTAATTTATAAGAAGTTCATGGTTTGTCTTTTGATTGCTTGTTTCCCGAATGGAGTTTGGACCAAGGCTATGCTAACATTGTAGCTCATTTTAAAGAGTCCTCTCCTGCTGATGTTCAGGTGTATATCAGTATGTAGTGTCTACTTTAAAGAGTCCTCTCCTGCTGATGTTCAGGTGTTTATCAGTATGTAGTGTCTCTACTTTAAAGAGTCCTCTCCTGCTGATGTTCAGGTGTATATCAGTATGTAGTGTCTCTACTTTAAAGAGTCCTCTCCTGCTGATGTTCAGGTGTATATCAGTATGTAGTGTCTCTACTTTAAAGAGTCCTCTCCTGCTGATGTTCAGGTGTACATCAGTATGTACTGTCTCTACTTTAAAGAGTCCTCTCCTACTGATGTTCAGGTGTATATCAGTATGTAGGGTCTCTACTTTAAAGAGTCCTCTCCTGCTGATGTTCAGGTGTATATCAGTATGTAGTGTCTCTACTTTAAAGAGTCCTCTCCTACTGATGTTCAGGTGTATATCAGTATGTAGTGTCTCTGCTTTAAGAGTCCTCTCCTGCTGATGTTCAGGTGTATATCAGTATGTAGTGTCTCTACTTTAAAGAGTCCTCTCCTGCTGATGTTCAGGTGTATATCAGTATGTAGTGTCTACTTTAAAGAGTCCCCTCCTGCTGATGTTCAGGTGTATATCAGTATGTAGTGTCTCTACTTTAAAGAGTCCTCTCCTGCTGATGTTCAGGTGTATATCAGTATGTAGTGTCTACTTTAAAGAGTCCTCTCCTGCTGATGTTCAGGTGTATATCAGTATGTAGGGTCTCTACTTTAAAGAGTCCTCTCCTGCTGATGTTCAGGTGTATATCAGTATGTAGTGTCTCTACTTTAAAGAGTCCTCTCCTGCTGATGTTCAGGTGTATATCAGTATGTAGTGTCTCTACTTTAAAGAGTCCTCTCCTGCTGATGTTCAGCTGTATATCAGTATGTAGTGTCTCTACTTTAAAGAGTCCTCTCCTGCTGATGTTCAGGTGTATATCAGTATGTAGTGTCTCTACTTTAAAGAGTCCTCTTCTGCTGATTTCAGCTGTATATCAGTATGTAGTGTCTCTACTTTAAAGAGTCCTCTCCTGCTGATGTTCAGCTGTATATCAGTATGTAGTGTCTCTACTTTAAAGAGTCCTCTTCTGCTGATGTTCAGCTGTATATCAGTATGTAGTGTCTCTACTTTAAAGAGTCCTCTCCTGCTTATGTTCAGCTGTATATCAGTATGTAGTGTCTCTACTTTAAAGAGTCCTCTCCTGCTGATGTTCAGCTGTATATCAGTATGTAGTATCTCTACTTTAAAGAGTCCTCTCCTGCTGACATAAAGCCATTTTAGGTAAGCTTCCACTGTACATATGTGCCAGATTTGCCCCAGTTTGTGACTCTTACAACCTCAGATCCAGTGCCTGGATACGGGTCCAGGTTCCTGATGTGCGGACTGAGGCTGGAGAAAGGAGTCTTTTTCATGATGGTCCTTGGTCTTGGAATGACCTTCAATCATGCCTCAAACTGAGGGCACTTGTCCCTGTAGCCTGTTTTAAATTGAACTTGTCTGAGGTCCTTACCACCAGCTGCTCTTGCAGTAATAAGTAGTGTACCTTTCTTACTGTCCTAATGTGCTCAATGTAGTGACTGCTTTTTCGTCTTTTGTTTTCTTAGTTGTGTTCTCTGTATTTTATATGTTTGTGTTATGTGTTATGGGTAATGTTGCTGCCTTCTTGGCCAGGTCAGCATTGAAAATGAGATTTTATCTCAATGCTTTTATCTGGTTAAATAAAGGTTAAATAAAAAATAAAAATAAAATGATGTTCAGCTGTATATATAGTGTCTCTACTTTAAAGAGTCCTCTCCTGCTGATGTTAAGCTGTATATATAGTGTCTCTACTTTAAAGAGTCCTCTCCTGCTGATGTTTAGCTGTATATATAGTGTCTCTACTTTAAAGAGTCCTCTCCTGCTGATGTTCAGCTGTATATATAGTGTCTCTACTTTAAAGAGTCCTCTCCTGCTGAACCCACAAAAAAGCATAATAGGGCCTCTTTAATAAGGCATTCTGAGTTTGAGGGTCTGTAGTGATTCTGGTCTTCAGTTTTTCGGAGTTTCCCCCCTTTGGTTCCCTCGGTGGTCATGGTGACGCTCAGCTATGCAGAGTCTGAATACAGTCAGCGGAGGAAAGAAGCCTTTGTTACCCACAACCCTTTCACCTCCCCCCCTTCAGCGGCTCCTCATCTCAGCTCCACTTTCAGACTCTGGAAACCAACCGTGGACTGGTATACACAGTATCCACATATTATCACCAGTTAGAGTTCTAAAAACACGTTCATTCCCAGTATATCCAGTATATCCAGTATATCCAGTTAACATTAAAACAGTAGTTAGAGTTCTAAAAACACGTTTATTCCCAGTATATCCAGTATATCCAGTATATCCAGTATATCCAGTATATCCAGTATATCCAGTATATCCAGTATATCCAGTATATCCAGTTAACATTAAAACACTAGTTAGAGATCTAAAAAACTGTGTGTTTCCATTGAATCCAATATATTCTTAATCTGTCATTGTATTATTCCCATTATATATTGATATCATATCCAGTGTATTTCCATTCAAACTCCAATATATTTCTAATATTTCCAGTATATTCCCATTAGGTCTATATATTCCCATCAATTATGTTTATTCCCATCATTTTCTGTTCGTTCCCAATACATCCAACATATTCCCATAATGTCCAATATGTTCCCATTACAGTAAACCCTGTAGACTCACATTAAAATTACAAAAATGTCTATTATAATTCCAGTATATTTCCATTACATCCAATATATATCTAATATATTCCCATAATATCGTGTATTTCCTATTATATTAAGTCTCTTCCCATTATAATTCCAATATATTCATTTTACATGCAAAAATAAATATTCCCCTTATTTCCAAAATGATACGCTGCATATTCCCATCGTAGTTCCAGTATATTCCCACCATAATCCCAGTGTTTTTCCAGTATATTCCCACCATAATCCCAGTGTTTTTCCAGTATATTCCCACCATAATCCCAGTGTTTTTCCAGTATATTCCCACCATAATCCCAGTATATTTCCAGTATATTCCCACTATAATCCCAGTATATTTCCACTATATTCCCACTATAATCCCAGTGTTTTTCCAGTATATTCCCACTATAATCCAGTGTTTTTCCAGTATATTCCCACTATAATCCCAGTATATTTCCACTATATTTCCACTATAATCCCAGTGTTTTTCCAATATATTCCCACTATAATCCCAGTTTTTTCCACTATATTTCCACTATATTCCCAGTGTATTTCCACTATATTTCCACTATATTCCCAGTATATTTCCACTATATTTCCACTATAATCCCAGTGTATTTCCACTATATTTCCACTATATTCCCAGTATATTTCCACTATATTTCCACTATATTCCCAGTGTATTTCCACTATATTTCCACTATATTCCCAGTGTATTTCCAGTGTTCCCAGTAGTTTAGTTCCCAACAGTTAACCAGCTGCTCCAGTTTGACCAGCAGGCCTGAAACAATGGAGCCGCCTGGACAGGAAGTGAGGTCACAGTGCAGAGATCCCACAGAGGGGCTTCCCACAATGCACCTCTCTGAGCTCCTGTGTGAGTACAGATAAAAACATCATCAGTGCTCGAGGTGTGATAAACACTTCCTGTCCTGAAGCGAAAACACGGTATCATTTTCTGGAAGTCAGAGCGGTTACAGGAATGACCGCTAATGACTCACAGCGTTAGCTCATCATGCTACGTGTCCCCGTCCATCTGATGGAGGTTAAAGATTACATTACATTTAATTTGGCAGATGCTTTTATCCAAAATGACTTACAATAAGAGTGTGTGTGTGTGTGTGTGTGTGTGTGTGTGTGTGTGTGTGTGTGTGTGTGTGTGTGTGTGTGTGTGTGTGTGTGTGTGTGTGTGTGTGTGTGGTGTGTGTGTGTGTGTGTGTGTGTGTGTGTGTGTGTGTGTGTGTGTGTAACAAGAATCATGTAGGTACATTAGCTTCAACAAAGCCAAAACATTTAAGGGTTGTTGGGAATAAGGGAAATCTGCATCTGATAATTGTGTAGCATGTTTCCTTTTCATCAAGGTGACACGATGACTTTCCTCCTACATAGTGCCCGCGTTTACAAAGGCAACTACATAATACAACGCTAACCACATCATACATAAACTAATCCCATGCCAAATGTGCAACCCAGTCTCACAGCATTTTGTGTTATGGTCACGAAATTAATGTAATCTATTGATTCGTGTTCACCAACACGATCTTCGCATTTTTTCCGTGTCACACAGAACGATTTAAAAAGCAATGTATTTCTATTGGTAGTATGTTTCGTGCCTGCACCACGTCTTTTTGTCCGGTCGGGTCTTGGAAGACCGGAAGCTGTGTGGTTCATAAAAACATTTTCTTACTCAATATCTTACCCTAAGCCTAACCCTAACCCTTTTATTTTAAATTGTATAATGTCGGAGTTTTTTGCCGTCCGCGAGGAAAAGAAATGGCTCAGAGCCTCAGAATACTGACATCTGTATTTTTTCAAATCTTTTTTTCCTTCTAATTAGTTATTATTTGGTGCAGGCACGAAACATACTACCAATAGAAATACATTGCTTCTAAAATCGTTCTGTGTCAGAATACTGAAATCTGTATTTTTTTTATCTCTTTTTCCTTCTAATTTGTTATTATTTACATTGCTTTTAAAATCGTTCTGTGTGACACGAAAAAAATAGCGGAATCGTGTTGGTGAACACGAATCAATAGATTAATTTCGTGACTATAACACGAAATGCAGTGAGACTGTGTTGAAATGTGATGCCTAAGCTAGCTGTTGTTAGCACTGTTTGTTAGCAACATAATGTAAACATATCTCAATCTCAAGGCTTGATCATCATGTGCACATTAGCTACTGTGTAGATATGAAAAACTGAAGTCACAGGCTCCTCCAACAGAGCAACATGAATATAGGATATTAAACAAATAAAACAGATAAAATAGTGCAAGAGAATGAAATATACTACATTACCATCTTCATAGCATCCAAGCTATGCTATGCTATGCTATGCTATGTCCACACAGATATTGTTCTTTACTTGGTTGTTGAGGTCATCGCCGTGTTGGTCCGACATTATTGGAAGGCTTATTTATTATGAAACATCAAGTCTGCTAGATTTTCTGCAAAATAACTGATATTTTTTATGACATTAGTTGGTTAGCAACATTAAAAACGTTAGCTAGTGCTACATTAGCATAAGGATGGTATCTCACAGATATTGTTCTTTACTTGGTTGTTAACGTCGTCGCCGTGTTGTCTGACATTATTGGACACCTCATTATTCTGAAACACCAAGTCTGAGAAATGTCGCCCATTTCTAACAAAAACTCAAGGCTAGATTTTCTGCAAAATAACAGACATTAGTTGGTGAGCAACATTTAACGTTAGCTCGTGCTACATAAGCATATGGATGGTATCTCAACAGTAGGACAGATATGGTTCTTTATTTGGTTGTTGTCACAGCTGTGTTTATTCGACATAATTCAATGTAATTCAATAACACTCTGAAAATAGACAACGTCTCTGAAACAAACGAAAAGGCTACTTCTGATGCAGAATGACAGACATATATTCATGTCTGCCAGTAGCTGCCGATACCTGTGTTGATAGGTAATAGATTGAGAGCGGTGAATCAGCTTAGAAACAGGAAGTGCTCAAACGTTTGTGTGAGTTTATCAAATGTAGCAGTGATTCCATGTCAGCCACAGCTTGCCACAAACACACTGACTGATAGTGTATTTAACAAACTTAAACTAGCTTTATTAAATGTCAGGTCTTTGGCAGGAAAAACTTTTTTAATCAATGATTTTATCACTGAGCACAATCTGGATTTTATGTTTTTAACGGAAACTTGGATTGAACAAAATAACAGTGCAGCTGTTCTTATCGAATCAACGCCTCCCAACTTCAGTTTTATGAGTCAGGAAAGAATGCATAAGAAGGAGGTGGAGTTGCTATCTGTTACAATGATTCCCTTCAATGCAGGAAGACATCTTATGGGAACTTTGCTTCTTTGAATATGTGGCCCTTCAGCTGAAATGCTCCTCTCGAGCTCTGTTCCTAGATATCTACAGACCATGCACCCAAATAGCTTGTTTGATGACTTACTGAACTGCTGTCTATAGTGTGTTTTGACTTTGACCGTCTAGTCGTTGTTGGTGATTTTAACATCCATGTTGACGACCCCCAGGACAGAGGGGCTAAAGAACTGTTTTGAGTTGATAACTATGGACTGACTCAGCATGTGACGGAGCCCACGCACAATAAGGGGCACACTCTGGACTTAATGATCTCAAAGGGTCTGAATATCTCTGAGGTTGTGGTGACTGATGTTGCACTCTCTGATCATTCCTGTTTTCTTTGAGAGCTCTATTTCTGTCCAAAAAGAGGTAACCACAAAGCGATATTTAACTGAAAACACTAGGGAAATGTTTACTCAGAATGTTTCTTCCACACTTGCCCCTAACATCTCAGTAAATGAGCTAGTAGATCATTTTAATTCAAAAATTCAAAATGTTATAGATGCCATTGCTCCAACTAAGGTAAAGGAAGTGACTGGCAAGAAAAGATCTCCATGGAGAAAGGCCATGACCGTGAGAACAGAAAAAAAGAGTGTCGAAAAGCTGAATGTAGGGGAAAAACAAATCTCCAGGTTCATTTTGAAATCTATAAAGAGAGACTTGGCTTTTATAATTTGGAATTGAAATTGCCGACAGTCTTTCTTCTCTGACATCATTACCAAAAACAACGCACGTGCCTTGTTTGCTACCGTCGACAGACTAACTAACCCCCCAGTGTCAGTAGCCTCTGAATTCTATCCACCAGGGCTGCAATGACTTTGCCTTCTTCACTGACAACATTCAGAACACAGACAAGCAGTCAGTGCCTCTGCATCAGGTACAGAAGGTGTGTTGTCCCTGTGTCCACCTAAATCAATTCAAACACCATGACACAATTCCATCAGATTAATGATAAAGACCTAGAGGACATTATTCACTTCTGAAATCCTCCTCCTGCTGCCTTGATATTATTCCAACAGGATTTTCAAAGATGTTTTCCTTGCATGGCCTCAGATCTACTTCATATAGTAAACAAGTCTCTTCACTCAGGTGTTTTTCCACAGGCCCTGAAAACTGCAGTCATTAAACCGCTCTTAAAAAAGAATAATCTAGATGCTTCAGTAATGAACAATTACAGGCCCATATCAAACCTGCCATTTCTAGGTAAAATCATTGAAAAAGTTGTTTTTCAACAGTTGAGTAATTTCTTGCATTTAAATAACTGTTTCGATGTGTTCCAGTCAGGCTTTCGTCCAAACCACAGCACTGAGACTGCTCTTGTAAAGGTCTTCAATGACATCCACTTAAACACAGACAGTGGCAGAACTTCAGCGCTGCGTTTGACACTGTTGACCACAACATATTACTAGACCGACTAGAAAACTGGGTGGGACTTTCGGAAACAGTTCTAAATTGGTTTGAATCCTACTTAAAGGACAGAAAACTTTGTTTCTAAGGTAAATACACATCTGAGTTGACAAATATGACATGTGGGGTACCTCAAGGCTCCATCTTGGGCCTCTTCTCTTTAACGTCTACATGCTACCACTGGCTCAGATAATGAAAAACAACAAAATAAGTTACCATAGCTATGCGGATGACACTCAAATTTACGTAACCATTTCACCAGGAGACTATTCTCCAATTCAAACACTGAGTAAGTGCATTGAACAAATCAATGACTGGATGTGTCAGAACTTTCTCCAATTAAACAAAGATAAAACTGAGGTAATGGTTTTTGGAGCCGAGGCAGAACGTATAAAAGTTAGCGCTGAGCTTCAGTCTGCAATGTTCAAAACAACAGATAAAGCCAGAAATCTAGGTGTAGTCATGGACTCTGACCTGAGTTTCAACAGTCACATTAAAACAGTTACTAAATCAGCCTACTATCACCTAAAAAATATCTAGGATTAAAAGACTAATGTCACAGCAGGATTTGGAAAAACTTGTCCATGCTTTTATCTTCAGTAGACTGGACTACTGTAATGGTGTCTTTACAGGTCTCACTAAAACATCTATTAGAAAGCTGCAGCTGATTCGCTGCTGCTCGAGTCCTCACTGACACTAAGAAGTGGATCACATCACTCCTGTTCTGAAGTCTTTACACTGGTTCCTCACTGACACTAAGAGAGTGGATCACATCACTCCTGTTCTGAAGTCTTTACACTGGTTCCTCACTGACACTAAGAGAGTGGATCACATCACTCCTGTTCTGAAGTCTTTACACTGGTTCCTCACTGACACTAAGAGAGTGGATCACATCACTCCTGTTCTGAAGTCTTTACACTGGTTCCTCACTGACACTAAAGAGTGGATCACATCACTCCTGTTCTGAAGTCTTTACACTGGTTCCTCACTGACACTAAGAGAGTGGATCACATCACTCCTGTTCTGAAGTCTTTACACTGGTTCCTCACAACACTAAGAGAGTGGATCACATCACTCCTGTTCTGAAGTCTTTACACTGGTTCCTCACCAACACTAAGAGAGTGGATCACATCATCCTGTTCTGAAGTCTTTACACTGGTTCCTCACAACACTAAGAGTGGATCACATCACCTGTTCTGAAGTCTTTACACTGGTTCCTCACCAACACTAAGAAAGTGGATCACATCACTCCTGTTCTGAAGTCTTTACACTGGTTCCTCACCAACACTAAGAAAGTGGATCACATCACTCTTGTTCTGAAGTCTTTACACTGGTTCCTCACTGACACTAAGAAAGTGGATCACTCCTGTTCTGAAGTCTTTACACTGGTTCCTCACTAACACTAAGAAAGTGGATCACATCACTCCTGTTCTGAAGTCTTTACACTGGTTCCTCACTAACACTAAGAAAGTGGATCACATCACTCCTGTTCTGAAGTCTTTACACTGGTTCCTCACTGACACTAAGAAAGTGGATCACATCACTCCTGTTCTGAAGTCTTTACACTGGTTCCTCACTGACACTAAGAAGTGGATCACATCACTCCTGTTCTGAAGTCTTTACACTGGTTCCTCACTGACACTAAGAGAGTGGATCACATCACTCCTGTTCTGAAGTCTTTACACTGGTTCCTCACCAACACTAAGAAAGTGGATCACATCACTCCTGTTCTGAAGTCTTTACACTGGTTCCTCACTGACACTAAGAGAGTGGATCACATCACTCCTGTTCTGAAGTCTTTACACTGGTTCCTCACCAACACTAAGAGAGTGGATCACATCACTCCTGTTCTGAAGTCTTTACACTGGTTCCTCACCTGACACTAAGAGAGTGGATCACATCACTCCTGTTCTGAAGTCTTTACACTGGTTCCTCACCAACACTAAGAAGTGGATCACATCACTCTTGTTCTGAAGTCTTTACACTGGTTCCTCACTGACACTAAGAAAGTGGATCACTCCTGTTCTGAAGTCTTTACACTGGTTCCTCACTGACACTAAGAAAGTGGATCACATCACTCCTGTTCTGAAGTCTTTACACTGGTTCCTCACTAACACTAAGAAAGTGGATCACATCACTCCTGTTCTGAAGTCTTTACACTGGTTCCTCACTAACACTAAGAAAGTGGATCACATCACTCCTGTTCTGAAGTCTTTACACTGGTTCCTCACTGACACTAAGAAAGTGGATCACATCACTCCTGTTCTGAAGTCTTTACACTGGTTCCTCACTAACACTAAGAAAGTGGATCACATCACTCCTGTTCTGAAGTCTTTACACTGGTTCCTCACTGACACTAAGAAAGTGGATCACATCACTCCTGTTCTGAAGTCTTTACACTGGTTCCTCACTGACACTAAGAGTGGATCACATCACTCCAGTTCTGAAGTCTTTACACTGGTTCCTCACTGACACTAAGAGTGGATCACTCCTGTTCTGAAGTCTTTACACTGGTTCCTCACTGACACTAAGAGAGTGGATCACTCCTGTTCTGAAGTCTTTACACTGGTTCCTAACTACACTAAGAGAGTGGATCACTATCCTGTTCTGAAGTCTTTACACTGGTTCCTCACTAACACTAAGAAAGAGGATCACATCACTCCTGTTCTGAAGTCTTTACACTGGTTCCTCACTGACACTAAGAAAGAGGATCACTCCTGTTCTGAAGTCTTTACACTGGTTCCTCACTAACACTAAGAAAGAGGATCACTCCTGTTCTGAAGTCTTTACACTGGTTCCTCACTAACACTAAGAAAGGATCAGTCCTGTTCTGAAGTCTTTACACTGGTTCCTCACTGACACTAAGAAAGGATCAGTCCTGTTCTGAAGTCTTTACACTGGTTCCTCACTGACACTAAGAAAGTGGATCAGTCCTGTTCTGAAGTCTTTACACTGGTTCCTCACTAACACTAAGAAAGAGGATCAGTCCTGTTCTGAAGTCTTTACACTGGTTCCTCACTGACACTAAGAAGAGGATCAGTCCTGTTCTGAAGTCTTTACACTGGCTTCCTGTGTGTCAAAGAATATTTCAAAATACTGCTGCTGGTTTATAAAGCACTGAATGGTTTAGGCCCAAAATACATTTCTGACCTCCTGCTAAATGATGAACCATCCAGATCTCTCAGGTCTTCTGGTCAGCTTCCTGTCCCCAGAGTCAGAACTAAACATGGAGAAGTTCAGTTATTATGCTCCAAATATCTGAAACAAACTCCCAGAAACCTGCAGGTCCGCTGCAACTCTGATTACTTTTAAATCCAGGCTGTAGACTTTTCTTTTTGCCGCTGCTTTTAATTGACCTATTCACATCTTAAACTGCACTGTAACTTTTATCCATGTATTTTTTCTTTTAAGGTTTATTTGATTATCTTTGCTTTTTAATGACTGATTTGAAATGCCATTTTCTTAATGTCTTTCATTTTTTGTAAAGCACTTTGAATTGCCTTGCCTTGCCTAGCCTTGCCTTGCCTTGCCTTGCCAAACGACCTCACCTCCCTTTAGCAGAAATTACCTTTTTCTACGTTGTCTATGTTGTTGTTGTTGTTGTTGTTGTTGTTGTTGTTGTTGTTGCTATGTTACTCCTGAATGAGCTGAAGTGACTCCATCAGAGTTAATGTTTAACCTCCAGCTCGTCTTCTGTTTGCATCCACCCCCCGAAATAACCCCCTGCTGACTTCTAATAATGGGGTCAGAGGTTAGAGTCAATATTAGGGGTGGGGGGGGGGATCAGCTGGTCAGTTCCCACCATGGAAACAAAAGAAGTGATATTTGTATTATTAGCTATTATTATAGTAACTTTTCTGTCATTTGTTTAAACATTTCATCAATAGAAATCAGATTTTTTTAACCAAAATGTACAAAATGACCCTTTTAGCCTTTTTTAAATGATTATAAAATATATCTTTATTTGTTTTTTATTTGTTCTTATTAATTATTTTGCAATTCACTTTTGTAATGTTGTGTTTTTATTTTGTGTATACAGTTTTTCTATTATTATTTCTTATTATGTTTCTTTTTTTATTTGATTTAAAATGAAATTGAATGAATCTGTAAATTGTTATTTATTCATCTATTTTCATTTTTTAAATTATACATATGTTTACTTTCATTTTTTCATTTTTTATTATTGTTATTTTTGACCTGCTTAGTTTCCACTGAGAATAAAAGGACCAAACATACAAAGAGGAGAACAGGAGGAGCATCTTCATCCTCCTCATCCTCCTCATCCTCATAGAGAGAGAGAGAGTGTGTGTGTGTGGTGTGTGTGTGTGTGTGTGTGTGTGTGTGTGTGTGTGTGTGTGTGTGTGTGTGTGTGTGTGTGTGTGTGTGTGTGTGTGTGTTCTCTCTCAGGCTGCTCTCTCTGTCGGACTCTTTTCCTCCGGACTCTCACTGAAGGTAAAAATCTCTCTTTAATTTGAATTAAAGTCTGTTTTTATTTCCGCTAAAGTTTACAAAGAGCTTCGATACAAACGTTCGTGTTGCTTTAAATGTTTAAATAAAGTTTATTTGGAGGTTTTTTATCCTGCTGAGACTCGAGGAGCCGTTTTCTTCGGTTTGATGAAAGAAATCGGGTTTTTAACGGAAAATAAATAACACGGGTTTTAAAACGATTATAAACAAACACGAGTTAAAGTAGTGATAATATGAACTGATCAAGGGACGTCTTTTATTCATTTATGCCGGAACAAACCTTATTGAACAACATGTAATCGTTAATTAGAACCAATCAATGATCGATGTATTAATACGGATTATATAGAATAACCATTTAAACACGTGTAAACAATTCAACGTAAACAATTCATGTTGGGAGGAGATGTAATGTGCTCGAGGTCGTTATTATTCTATTCTTTTATCCATGTATTATATTTCGGCAGCCCTTAAAGGGACCTTAAACTTAAGGAAAGACACTATTAAATGTGTTTTTAAGAATGTTTGTTTGTTATTTAAAAAGTTATTATTGATCAGAAAGCTTTAAAGGTTTTTAACATAAATATAGACGTTTCATTATTAACCCTTAAGTGGCTTTAAGGGAAGTTGTGGCGAGATTTAAGAGACATTTACTTGGTTAAAAACCTGTTTGAGAATCATGAATGGAGGTTTTATTACCTGTCAATGGATTCATTTCAGCACTTTGCTTTCTAACTGAAAGGTACGAGCTACGGATTCAAGGGACAGTTTGTGGATTAAAAAACGCGATTTTAGTGCTTAAAGTTGTTTTTAATGAGCCTCGTGCAAAGACTCTCAGTCATTGCAATATAATTGATGAACTCCTTATTGACTCGAAGTTATATGTCTCTCTCTCTCTATATAAAACAAAGCTAAAAGTATCAAATCTACATATTTAAGGGACATTTTTCGTGATAAAAAACAGTTTTTTTGTGAAAATGTTCAGCAGTCTGTCCGCTTAAAGTGACTTTAACTTGTTTGGCTGCTTCACAAGTAAATCACATCCAGATTTACCCTCCGTTTGAATAATCAGCTTTGAAAGTTGCCTTTAACGAGCTGATAGGAGGCCGTTTATAGACTTTCCGCTGGTTTTTCAAGCGTAAAAGTCTGTTTTATTAACTCTTAAGTGACTCAAAGGGATATTTAAAGTACATTCAGGGAAGTCAAAGTGTAAATGCTATGGTTAAGGGACTCTGAGTGTGTTTAAGAAGTTGTTCCTTAGGATGTTGTCTCCACTAACGAGCTTATAAATACAGTTTATTGGAGCTCAGGTCAGAAGATTTTCATTGCAGTTCTACACTGCAGCTTTGTGCTTATGACAATACAACCTTTGAATCTCTAACAGACTGAGTTGAGATGAAACTTAGACCCGGAGGAAGTAGAGAGTTGACTGATCAGTTCACAGGTTAAAGGTCTTTTTTTCACCTTGTTTGTTCAATAACTTGTATTAAAATGTTCCTGTGGTGCCCCCCCCCCCCCCCCCCTGCAGGACGATGCCCCCCCCCAGCCCCCGGACTCTTCTTCAAGGTTCAAGGTTAGTTCATTATGTATTCAAAGTGCTTCACATCGGCATTTAACACATAATAATTAAAAACAAAACAGAAGACAATTCATAAAAGTGATCAAATCCTGTCTGCAGCTGAAAGTGCAAAGATAAGGTTAGAGGATGTCAGGAGAGCTGCTTTCAAAATAACGTTTTTTAACCTTGATTTAAAAGAACCCAGGGTTTTGAAGGACCTCAGAATGCAGGCAGCTTGATCCAGGCTTGTGGTTAAATAAAAGCTAAAAGCTGCCTCATCAAATGTAGTTCTGACTCTGGGGATAACGAGTAGACCTCCTGATGATAAGAGAGCTCTGGCTTTTAACAGTCAAGTCAAAGTCAACTTTATTGTCAATCTTTCAGTTTGTGTGTACAGACAGAGAGATCGAAATACCGTTTCCCACAATCCTGAAACAAATGTAAAAATATGTATATATGTATCATCAGACACATTTATACATATGCACACATTAAGACATAAATATATAACAGTCACTTCAATATCTTTGGGAAATGTACATTAGTGCCAGACTGTCCATAGCATCTCTGACATGCATTCCCCATCCATTAAGTGCTTTGTACGTTGAAAGTAGGATTTTGAAGTGTATCCTTTGTGTAATAGGAAGCCAGTGCAGATTTTTGAGACCTGAGTTGATATGGTCCATTCTCCTAGTTTTCAGGATGACCTGCTGACATGAAGGCTGAAGTGTGAGGACTCGGCGCCCCCTGGTGGACCCCCCGCTGCTCTGCAGGGCCATGGCTGAGGAAAGCTACTCCGACCTGATCGCCAAACACTACAACTTCACCGGGAAATACCGCAAGCCTCAGCAGGACTCGGGCCTGAAGGCGGACTCCGTGGTCTTCATCATCGTGTGCTGCTTCATCATCCTGGAGAACATCCTGGTGCTCACCACCATCTGGAGGACCAAGAAGTTCCACAAGCCCATGTACTACTTCATCGGGAACCTGGCGTTATCCGACCTGCTTGCCGGCGTCGTTTACACCGCCAACATCTTGCTTTCCGGCGCCAACACTTACAAATTGACGCCAACGCAGTGGTTTTGCCGGGAGGGAAGCATGTTCGTGGCGTTGGCAGCGTCCGTTTTCAGCCTTTTGGCCATCGCCATCGAACGCCACCTCACCATGTTGAAGATGAAGCTGCACAACAACGGGAACACGTGCCGCGTATTCCTGCTGATCAGCACGGTGTGGATGATCGCGGCGGTTCTTGGCGGTCTTCCTCTGATGGGCTGGAACTGCATCCAAAGTATGACTCGATGCTCCACTGTTCTGCCGCTTTACCACAAGACCTACATCCTGTTCTGCACGACCGTCTTCAGCATCCTCCTCCTGGCCATCGTGGTTCTGTACGCCCGAATCTACGCTTTGGTGCGAACGCGTAGTCGCAAACTCGTCTTCCGCAAGGCGTCCAACGGCCGCGGAAACTCTGGCGCCAACATCAAAAGCTCCGAGAAGTCGATGGCTTTGTTGAAGACCGTCATCATCGTGTTGAGTTGCTTCATCGCCTGCTGGGCTCCGCTCTTCATCCTGTTGCTTCTCGACGCCGCCTGTGAGACGCTCAGCTGCCCAATCCTCTACAAAGCCGAGTGGTTTCTGGCTCTCGCCGTCCTAAACTCCGCCATGAACCCCCTCATCTACACCCTCACCAGCAACGAGATGCGCCGCGCCTTCCTCAAAACGCTGCTCTGCTGCACCGCCTGCCTCAGACCCAAGTCCAAGTTCACGGGGCCGATCATGGGGGTGGAGTTCAGCCGCAGCAAGTCGGATAACTCCTCCCACCCCAACAAGGACGAGGCCGAATACTTGCCGAGGGGCACGACGACCTCTGGGAACGTCACCTCGTCATCTTAAAACCGGGTCGTAGAGTTTGTGTTTCTGCAGAAAAAAAACGGCGTGAAAAGCGCTCGCCACAGACCTGGAACTCCAGCACTTAGAGAGACTTTCAGACTGGTGAACCAGCGAGACTCAGAGAGAGGCCGCCGCACTTTTTAAGAAGCTCACGCGGGAAATATCAACAAGTCCTCGACCATCAGCTTCATGTGGATCCTGAAGTTAAAGCATGATGAAGGTTTAGAGTGGCAGCATTGTGCATCTGGAGATGTTGAGACCCTGAAGTTTGATGTTAGAAATGTACAGTAGGGTCCACAGCACATAGAAACTGCCGGATGCTAACCTGCATATGTTGGGTAATTTGAACAATTAGCACAAGTTGTGTTAACTAACCCTAACCCTAATGGCGTCATAGCCTATGTGGACAATAGTTAAAAAATGGCTTGCAATTTGGAAATATTTTGAGAGGTTTTGGATGT
The DNA here is from genome assembly GCA_011823955.1 of Dissostichus mawsoni. Taxonomy (NCBI): domain Eukaryota; kingdom Metazoa; phylum Chordata; class Actinopteri; order Perciformes; family Nototheniidae; genus Dissostichus; species Dissostichus mawsoni. The sequence goes on from JAAKFY010000025.1 coordinate 3,733,321, forward strand.
TATTGAGGATGTTGTATCCATTTCTGACATTTTCAGGATAACAAATGGCAGTTTTAACCAGAAAGTGGCCATATTTGTACTCTCTGTGGACTGATTCGAGTAGTGTTGCAACCATTGGATATACTGTAGAGAGCACAAGATGAACATCATTGTTGACAACTTTTCTTCATATAAATAAGCAATCTGTCCAATCCAAATGATCCGGAGTCCCCTAAAACCTCCAAATCAACCCTAAATTAATCTAAATCAGCTGAAAGAGAGTACAAATATGGTCACTTTCTGGTTAAAACTGACATTTTCTATCCTAAAAATGTCCGAAATAGTTTCAAGATCCTCAATATCCTCCAAAATTGTCCAAATCAGCCAAGCCATAATGGTAATGAATGCAACTTATGCTAATTGTGCACATTGCCCAACATATGCAGGTTATCATCCGGCAGTTTCTATGTGCTGGAGACCCTACTATACATTTCTATCATAACACTTTGGGGTACTCAACATTACTGGGTTCACTATGAGCTGCAACTAGACTAATAAAAGGGTTAAAGGTGAAGATGAATATTACAACAGGTGTGAGCTTCATAGAAAGTGCTCGTGTTCCTCGTAGAAGAAGAAGAAGGAGAACCAGACTTGTACTGACCCTCTAAGAACAACTAGAACCCGTAGCGCTTAAACTCACAGCTGTCAAATATTTAAGAATTCAAATTAATTCATGGACATTTTCTTTGCTTTCCTCCACTTCCCTTAAGAAATACGCACTCATGAATCCAGAGTTCAGGCGCTTCTTCAGATCCGAGATTTAGGTTAATTGTCTTTGTCTGGTGTACCTGGAAAACATAGAATAAGCAGTGGTGTAGTGGTCGTTTGACGCGGGGGATCGCCGTCCCCCCACTTTTTTGAAGCAGGATTATTTTTGAATAGTCTAATAAATATAAAATCTTTGCCAGTGTTATCAGTTGCAAGTGTGTATTTGTTGTAATAATGACGAAACATAATACATTTCACAGTAATTATAATAAAAACGTGCTCAAGTATTTATGCAACTTGATTGAAGCGTGTGTGTGTGCGGGGCAGCACCGTGTGTGTGTGTGTGTGTGTGTAGGGGCAGCACCGTGTGTCTGTGTAGGGTGACCAGGTGTCCCACTTTGTGCGGGACTGCACACACAGCGTTTGTATCATTTGTCCCGCGTCCCACAATTTGAGACTATGTCCCGCATTTGAGTGACAGTCGCGCAGAAAGGCCGGCTCGGTTCGCTGGAGGCCGGCACCGCCCTTTATTATTATATTTTTTAAACGGCATCATGTAAATTGCGCTGACAGGCGACAGAGGTCCACAGAGGTCCACAGAGGTCCACATTGTACCCCCCCCCCCCGTTGACAGTTCACGAGCGCGCCAATAGTGTCTCTCCCCCCCCTGCCCCGTCCAACCAGTAAAAAAATCCCCACTACACCACTGGGAATAAATAAATAATCGTCTTGATTTACAGAGAGGCACCTGAGCTGTGAATTCTTGTGGTCATGTGACATTTTTTTTGTATAAAGTTAACTGTGTAGAAACTGTTGGTCAGAATGTATTTTCTACTTCCTGTCTGTGTTGTTGTCATTGTGCCGTAGTGACGTCGGTGTAGTGGAAATAATTTATATTTGAAAGAAAGAAACACATCACACATAAAAGAGAGGAGGGAACGTTTTGTTTTGTACAGTTTCAGAAGTACGGAAGCTCATTTCTGCCGAGAAAAAAACCCTCAGAGCTCTTTACATACTACGAGTCATTCACCCATTCACACACACTCACACACACACATACACACACACACACAACACACACACATACACACACACACACACACACACATACACATACACACACACACACACACACACACACACACCAACATACACACACACACACACACACTCACACACACACTCACTCACGCACACACACACTCACACTCATCATCTCAAGAGCAGTTTTAATTGGATAGCTGAAGTCGAGTCTGGTCACTTTCCATCACTTTTATACGATGCATCATTTTGGGTAATTCATTATAATCATATATTTTTGGTATTAATTTATTCTGAGTCTCGCTACAGGGTCCGATTTTTTATTTCACGTTTTAAGAATCTAAATAATTGACGTGTCATATTTGCGGTTTTTTTGGCAGATATGGGCTTCCGTACTCCTCCGACTCGACCCGATTGATTAATCCATTAATGATTTTGTGTTTGTTGACGTCCAGCCTGAACTCTGTCTGCACTGTTTAACTCCTGAGTGTTTGTTGGTTTGTTAGCTCTTAATAAAGACAGAAATAGAAACACACGATGCAAGAAAAGCTGATTTTAACATCAACATGTATGTCTTTATGTCTTTATTAGGATCCCCATTAGCACTAAGCATTATGCTAGTGCTAAATAATGTACTTTACAAGGGAAATAATTATGCGTTTTCTAAAAGTATCCGAGCATCAAGTTGAGGAAATAGGTTTTATGTTGGAGCACTGAAATAAATTGAAGGGCTTTTGAAACAGAAACAGATTTAAGATAAGATAAGAATAAGATAAGAAGTACTTTATTGATCCTAATTAGGGGAATATTTGCGTTGCAGCAGCATAAAAAGACAAGGCGTTGTACATTAGAGAAATGAAAAGAGTAGAAATAAACAATCCAAAATGTAAACATCTCAATAGAAATAAAATAGCATTAAAAAAGTAGAAAATATACATGTGGAAATACAAATGTACAGTGACAAAATAAAGCAGGATATTATATACATTAAGTGTGTAAGGAATGGATCATTACATATTAAATTGAATATAAATGTCAAATGTACAGAGTGGTTTTAAGTTTTGAATATGATGGAAGCTTCAACCTGTTTCTATGAAGTGAAGTAAAAGTCAAATTAAATTACATTTAGCTGATGCTTTTTCCAAAGCGACGTACAATAAGTGCAATGAACCATAACGATCAAACTGAGGACAACAACAACAGCAACAACAACAGTGCTGACATGTTTACTACAAACAAGCCAGACCATAATAAGAGCTGCAGCATCAGGTAAACTCTACAAGAGAAACAGGTGGGTCGGGAGGCGTGTGGTGCAGTGGGTTGTGCGTTGGTGTTGGGATCAGGTTCAAACCCCACTGCAGTCAGCATGTCGTGTGTCCCTGAGACACTTCACCCCAAAGTGCTCCTGTGGGGATTGTCCACAGTATTGAGTATGTAAGTCGCTTAGGATAAAAGCGTCTAACAAGTGACATGTAATGTAATGTCTTCAGTCTGCGTCTGGAGAGACTCTCCGCTGTCCTGATATCAGGGAAGCTCCTTCCACCAGTTCAATCAGGAGAGACTTCATTTAGATTTTATTTACAAAAATACTTTTGATGAAAGTCTGATTTCTCATTTAAAGGTCTCCTATTATACTGTTTCTCATCAATATATCACAGGTCTCAGATATATCCAGAGCCTGTCTCTGATTGGCTGAAACACCAAACAGGTCATTGCAGCATCCCATAATCCCCTCTGTTTCAGCCCTGTTTCCAAAGTGCTGATTCTCTGTCTGTTACTTTAGATGAAAATAAGGAGCCCCTCCCCACGCCCCTCTGAGAGAGATTTGGTTACAAAGAACTCAATGGTGCTCTAGGAGGAGATTCGGTGATAATGGTGGGGGGGGTTACCTTGGTTGCTGATTGGCTAATGTTACACAAGCCAAAACATCGTTATGACATCATCAAGTGGCCAAAATCTGATCAGCTCATTTTCAGACAGGTTTTTTATAGAAATGGATCAGAAAGAGAGAATCTTTGTTCTGAAACTTTCAGAGTCTCTTTACACAGAGGGGACACATGTTGATGTAGAAGAGACATGAAGAAGAGGGGACACATGTTGATGTAGAAGAGACATGAAGAAGGGGACACATGTTGATGTATAAGACAAAGAAGAGGGGACACATGGTGATGTAGACGAACATGAAGAAGAGGGGACACATGTTGATGTAGAAGAGACATGAAGAGAAGGGGACACATGTTGATTGTAGAAGAGACATGGAAGAGGGGACACATGTTGATGTAGAAGAGACATGAAGAAGAGGGGACACATGTTGATGTAGAGGAGACATGAAGAAGAGGGACACATGTTGATGTAGAAGAGACATGAAGAAGAGGGCCACTGTTGATGTAGAGGAGACATGAGAAAGACGGACACTGTTGATGTAGAAGAGAATGAAGAGAGGGGACACATGTTGATGTAGAAGAGACATGAAGAAGAGGGGACACATGTTGATGTAGAAGAGACATGAAGAAGAGGGGGCACATGTTGATGTAGAAGAAACATGAAGAAGAGGGACACATGGTGATGTAGAAGAGACATGAAGAAAGGGACACATGTTGATGTAGAAGAGACATGAAGAAGAGGGCACATGTTGATGTAGGAGAGCATGAAGAAGAGGGGACACATGTTGATGTAGAAGAGACATGAAGAGAGGGGACACATGTTGATGTAGAAGAGACATGAAGAAGATGGGACACATGTTGATGTAGAAGAGACATTAAGAAGAGGACACATTGATGTAGAGGAGAGATGAAGAAAGGGGACACATGTTGATGTAGAAGAGACAATGAAGAGGGGACACATGTTGATGTAGAAGAGACATGAAGAGAGGGGACACATGTTGATGTAGAAGAGACATGAAGAAGAGGGGACACATGTTTGATGTAGACGAGACATGAAGAAGGGGGCCACGTGTTTGATGTAGAAGAGACATGAAGAAGAGGGGACACATGTTGATATAGAAGAGACATGAAGAAGAGGGGACACATGTTGATGTAGAAGAGACATGAAGAAGAGGTGACACATGTTGATGTAGAAGAGACATGAAGAAGAGGGGACACATGTTGATGTAGAAGAGACATGAAGAAGAGGAGACACATGTTGATGTAGAAGAGACATGAAGAAGAGGCACATGTTGATGTAGAAGAGACGTGAAGAGGAGGATTTTGCAGAATAGGTGACCTTTAATCTAAAAATGATCCCATTAATAGAAAGATAGGAGGAGGGGAGGATGAAGAGCGGTCAGGCTGGCATTCTGGAAGGTAAGGATGCAGATTCTCTTCAATTAAACTACGCATTTGAAAAATTGTAAAAATAAACTAGTAAATGGAATTTATTTTATTTTAGCCTGCCTTGGATCTGATGAACTGGATGAAGGAGGTGAAGGAGGTGAAGGAGGTGGAGGAGGTGAAAGAGGTGGAGGAGGTGGAGGAGGTGAAGGAGGTGGAGGGGTGGAGGAGGTGAAGGAGGTGGAGGAGGTGGAGGAGGTGAAGGTGGAGGTGAAGGGTGGAGAGGTGGAGAGGTGAAGGAGGTGAAGGAGGTGAAGGAGTGAAGGAGGTGGAGAAGGTGAGGAGGTGGAGGAGGGATGCATCAATTCTCCTGAACGATGCTAGCAGGGGAGAGAAAGAGCATTTAAACGTTTGCCGGGTGTGCTGTGATTGGCTGTGGGGATGAGATGCAACTGATTGGTTTAGCTGGGGTATGTTGCGCCCTTGCTTATTGAGAGAAAGGGCGAGAGTGAGAGAGAATTGTGAATGAGAGCGTGGAACCAGTCTTCCTGAGAGAACTTGCACTGAGCTTCATTTAGGGCCCAGAGTGACAACAAGCAGGAATTGTGACTTTAATCTCAGAATTCTTGGAGAATATTACTCTGACTTATTTCTGAAAATCTCCATATTATGAGCAAAAGTCAGATTTCAGATTTTTTCAGAAATCAGGTGCCTTTTTCGGGTGGAAGCTGGGGTGGATGCTGGGGTGGAAGCTGGGGTGGATGCTGGGGTGGATGCTGGGTGGAAGCTGGGGTGGATGCTGGGGTGGAAGCTGGGGTGGATGCTGGGTGGATGCTGGGGAAGCTGGGATGGAGCTGGGATGGAAGCTGGGTGGAAGCTGGGGTGGAAGCTGGGGTGGAAGCTGGGATGGAAGCTGGGATGGAAGCTGGGATGGAAGCTGGGTGGAAGCTGGGGTGGAAGCTGGGATGGAAGCTGGGATGGAAGCTGGGGTGGATGCTGGGGTGGAAGCTGGGGTGGAAGCTGGGATGGAAGCTGGGGGAGCTGGGTGGAAGCTGGGTGGATGCTGGGGTGGAAGCTGGGGTGGAAGCTGGGGTGGAAGCTGGGGTGGATGCTGGGTGGAAGCTGGGATGGAAGCTGGGGTGGAAGCTGGGATGGAAGCTGGGTGGAAGCTGGGGTGGATGCTGGGGTGGATGCTGGGGTGGAAGCTGGGATGGAAGCTGGGGTGGAAGCTGGGGTGGAAGCTGGGGTGGATGCTGGGTGGAAGCTGGGGTGGAAGCTGGGATGGAAGCTGGGGTGGAAGCTGGGATGGAAGCTGGGGTGGAAGCTGGGATGGAAGCTGGGTGGAAGCTGGGGTGGAAGCTGGGATGGAAGCTGGGGTGGAAGCTGGGATGGAAGCTGGGGTGGAAGCCTGGATGGAAGCCGGGTGGAAGCCGGGGTGGAAGCCGGGTGGATGCTGGGGGTGGAAGCTGGGTGGAAGCTGGGATGGAAGCCGGGGTGGAAGCCGGGGTGGATGCCGGGGTGGAAGCCGGGATGGAAGCGGGTGGAAGCTGGGATGGAAGCTGGGGTGGAGCTGGGTGTGGATGCTGGGTGGATGCTGGGGTGGATGCTGGGTGGAAGCTGGGATGGAAGCTGGGGTGGAAGCTGGGGTGGAAGCTGGGTGGATGCTGGGGTGAAGCTGGGATGGAAGCTGGGATGGAAGCTGGGGTGGAAGCTGGGTGGGAGCTGGGATGGAAGCTGGGGTGGGAGCTGGATGGGAGCTGGGATGGAAGCTGGGATGGGAGCTGGGATGGAAGCTGGGGTGGAAGCTGGGGTGGAAGCTGGGGTGGAAGCTGGGGTGGAAGCTGGGTGGAGCTGGGATGGAAGCTGGGGTGGAAGCTGATTGGAAGCTGGGGTGGAAGCTGGGGTGGAAGCTGGGGTGGAGCTGGATGGAAGCTGGGGTGGAGCTGGGATGGAAGCTGGGGTGGAAGCTGGATGGAAGCTGGGGTGGAAGCTGGGGTGGAAGCTGGGATGGGAGCTGGCGTGGAAGCTGGGGTGGAAGCTGGGATGGGAGCTGGGTGGAAGCTGGGAAGGAAGCTGGGGTGGTGGTGGGGCAGGCGAGCAGCAGCATAGCGAGGCAGAGGCAGGAAGACCTGGCAGCTTAAATAGAGCGGCATGTTTAGGAGAATGTGTTTGTTTGGTTGGTTGTAAGAGGGACGAGGTGCGTTACGTGTTAATGTATCATTGGTGATCGAGTGACCGCCTGAACTAGCTCGCAGGCTTCGCCCTATTTATTTACCTGAAGTATCTGCATCAGATTTAAAGAGTCGTCTCTGAAGGAGTCTCGATCACAAATCCTTTCATAAATCTGAAGTATAAAGAGTAAAAAAACACACAGAGGAAAAACAACATCATCCATTACCCTTAGAAATAAAAATATTAAAGTGTAAATATCAGGTAAATATATATTTGTAATGTTTATTAAAGGAAGAGAGGAGAGGCCTCTGCTGCCACCCTGAGGCCACATCTAGATATTACAATAACAACTTTTCTTTAAATATATAAAGTAGAAAGAAACATATAAATCATCATTTAAATACCTTAGAAATACTATAAGAATATACATCTAGAACCTAACAAATAAACTACAGCATGAAAATTAATATAACATAGAAACATTATTGAAAAAATAGTAAAACAAGAAGATAAAGAATAAAAACATTACATAAATACTAAAGACGTATAAGGCCCTTTCTCATTTCTCTAACGCCTGCTGCTTCCCCTCCTCTCTCCTCGGTTCCCCTCCTCGATTCCTCTCTCCTCGGTTCCCCTCCTCTCTCCTCGGTTCCCCTGCTCTCTCCTCGGTTCCCCTCCTCGACTCCTCTCTCCTCGGTTCCCCTCCTCTCTCCTCGGTTCCCCTCCTCGACTCCTCTCTCCTCGGTTCCCCTCCTCTCTCCAAGGTTCCCCTCCTCGACTCCTCTCTCCTCGGATCCCCTCCTCGACTCCTCTCTCCGCGGTTCCCCTCCTCTCTCCTCGTTCCCCTCCTCGACTCCTCTCTCCTCGGTTCCCCTCCTCTCTCCTCGGTTCCCCTCCTCGACTCCTCTCTCCTCGGATCCCCTCCTTGACTTCTCTCTCCTCGGTTCCCCTTCTCGACTCCTCTCTCCTCGGTTCCCCTCCTCGACTCCTCTCTCCTTGGATCCCCTCCTCGACTCCTCTCTCCTCGGTTCCCCTCCTCTCTCCTCGGTTCCCCTCCTCTCTCCTCGGTTCCCCTCCTCGACTCCTCTCTCCTCGGTTCCCCTCCTCTCTCCTCGGTTCCCCTCCTATCTCCTCGGTTCCCCTCCTCGACTCCTCCGCTCGCATCTCCTTTGGGCGGGACTAAGACACGAGGATAGGAGTCGAGGAGGGGAGTTAGAGAAATGAGAAAGGGCCTAACATTTAAAAAACATTATATATATCAGAAAAATTATTACGAAAATACATTATAAAAGGAAAATAAGATAAGATATGCTTTATTGATCGTTATTGATCGTTATTGATCGTTATTGATCGTTACAGCAGCGTGGGAAAACAAAAGGCTATAAAAAGAGTAGAAATAAACAAACATAACATCTCAAAATAGTAAATAAAACAGAACTGAAAAGTGAGATATATAAACGTGAAAGTTACACATCTGGAGTCCGTCTGACAGACTCCGTGAAGGATCACAGCGATCACACTTTACACACTCATTTCATATGTAGTCCTCGCACTGAATGTGTTCTGCGCCTTCTTGGGTTAGCTGTCATTTTGCCCTTAAAGTTAAACCGTGTTTTATTTGTCAGATTTATATTTTCACTCTTTGAGTTCTGTTTTATCTTCTTCTTCTTTTTGAGGTGTTATAATGTATAATTTTTTATTTCCTACTCTTTTTTTATTTCTAATTATTTGAAATAGTCGTTTAACATGCTGCTGCAAAGAAATACATTCACAATTCTGGATTAACAAAGTATATCTTATCTTATGTTAATTAAAAGTAGCCACAAATATGTCCAATAAAACTGTTTTATTGTATTTATTCTCGGTGTAAATGTAAAATGTAAAATGATCTAAACAGGCTCTGACTTGGATGTGTGCGTGTGCGCGTGCTTGTGTGAACTCCACTTTTCTGCCAAACTCCAAGAGCCGTGATGACCCCTCTCATCACAGGTGGCTGCTGGGAAATGGAGTCTTTCACTCAGCCGTTGAGCCAGCGCCCCTCCCGGTCGGGGACTACATTTCCCATCATGCCCCGCGCATCTTCTTCCCTCCTTGCTTCCTTCCTGCAGCCTCGGCCCTTCTGCCGTAAAAAAAAAAAAGAAAAAGAAGGAAGGAAGATGAGAAGCAGCCGCGCGCCGACACCGAGGAGCCGAACCGGAACCGAGTCCAGAACCGCAGAATGAGTCCAGAGGAACCATGGCCAAGGCGCGCTGCTGACGGACCGGATATCAGGTGCTGTTTCCGCGGCCCTGAAGAGACCCGGAGCCGCTGGAGAGACCCGGAGCCTGGAGGATCTGCAGGGCCGAACCGAGCCGAGCCGAGCCGTCCTGATGCTCAGCGGCTGTCTGCAGGGCTGAAGACCGCACCGTCCCTGAAACCAGAGCAGACCCCCCTTCAGGTGAGAGAGACACACCTGGAGACATACCTGAGACCCGCAGCTGGGCCTGGTCCGGACCGCACGAGAGTTCTGATCCGGACCTCACGAGAGTTCTGATCCGGACCTCACGAGAGTTCTGATCCCACGAGAGCTGCAATAAATCCAGTAATCGGAACAATTTTAAGAACTAAAATATAGTAGAAGTACTCAGATCTTGTACTTGAGTAAAAGTAGAAGTACTCAGATCTTGTACTTGAGTAATAGTAGAAGTACTCAGATCTTGTACTTCAGTAAAAGTAGAAGTACTCAGATCTTGTACTTCAGTAAAAGTAGAAGTACTCAGTAAAAGTAGAAGTACTCAGATCTTGAGTAAAAGTACTCAGATCTTGTACTTTAGTAAAAGTAGAAGTACTCAGTAAAAGTAGAAGTACTCAGTAAAAGTACTCAGATCTTGTACTTCAGTAGAAGTACTCAGTAAAAGTAGAAGTACTCAGATCTTGAGTAAAAGTACTCAGATCTTGTACTTTAGTAAAAGTAGAAGTACTCAGTAAAAGTAGAAGTACTCAGATCTTGAGTAAAAGTACTCAGATCTGGTACTTCAGTAAAAGTAGATGTACTCAGATCTTGTACTTCAGTAAAAGTAGAAGTACTCAGTAAAAGTACTCAGATCTTGTACTTCAGTAGAAGTACTCAGTAAAGTAGAAGTACTCAGATCTTGTACTTGAGTAAAAGGAGGAGTACACAGGTATTGTACTGTATATTCTAGTTTTTTATATATTTGCTGTGTATGTTTGTATGTATTTTATAGTTTATGAGATGAGATGAGAGGAGAGGAGAGGAGAGGAGAGGAGAGGAGGAGGAGAGGAGAGGAGAGGAGAGGAGAGGAGAGGAGAGGAGAGGAGAGGAGAGGAGAGGAGAGGAGAGGAGAGGAGAGGAGAGGAGATGGACCTATATGAATCCCCGTGGGGAGAGTCAGTAGTTCAAACAGCAACAGAGTGAGGATGAAAAACAGCACAGGTTAATAAAATCAAAGATAAAAAATAAATAAATAAATAACTGTGAAATAAGAAATGAATTCAAATGAACATATACATATTAGATATATTTATATATTCCTGTGTATGTTTGTATGTATATTATAGTTTTTTTACATATTTCCTGTGTATGTTTGTATGTATTTTATATGTATTTGATATGTTATTGTATCTGTGTGCGTGTCCCCTGCAGCATGGAGCGCTCCGGCAGCGTCCAGCTGGACATCCCAGACTTCAGTAACTCGGTGCTGTCTCACCTGAACCAGCTGCGCGTTCAGGGCCGTCTCTGCGACATCGTGGTCAACGTGCAGGGCCAGAGCTTCCGGGCGCACAAGTTGTCCTCGCAGCCAGCTCGCCGTACTTCCGCGACCACATGTCTCTGGGCCAGATGAGCACCGTGTCGCTGACGGTCATCAGGAACCCCTCTGTGTTCGAGCAGCTGCTGAGCTTCTGCTACACCGGGCGCCTCTGCCTGCAGCTGGCCGACATCATCAGCTACCTGACGGCCGCCAGCTTCCTGCAGATGCAACACATTATTGATCGCTGCACGCAGATCCTGGAGGGGATCCATCTGAAGATCAGCCTGGGGGAGGAGGACGAGGAGGGGGAGAATCGAGGGGGGAGAACGCTGGAGGCCGCGGTGCGAAGTGGAGCGAATCACTCCGGGTTGAGACTGATCAGCACCAGAGGGCAGAGATGGCAAAAGAAAACACATCCTTTCCTCAAGTAGAAGTACAGATACTCGTGTTTAAAAATACTCTGGTAAAAGTAGAAGTACTGACTAAACTTCTTTACTCAAGTAAAAGTAAAGAGGCTTTGAAATGTACTTCAGTAAAAAGTACCCATAACTAGCAGCTGTTTTAAAGAGTACCTGACCTCCCTTTATATTAATAGAACAATAATGTCATTGTTAGCTAATGAATGTTTCCATGCTGAACAACGGCAACATGACAACGTTTTCATTGGTCCCTCTTCTTTAGAGAAGACCAGGAAATGATGGATACACGGATCGTGTTCAAATCAATAGGCACGCAATGACTCTAAATAATAATGATCACGCCACCAAACACACATTCAGACTAAAGGAACCAGCCTGTTTGGAACATGGAAGAAGTAGAAAGTACAGGTATTTGGGTTCAACAGGAAGAAGTAGAAAGTACAGGTATTTGGGTTCAACATGGAAGAAGTAGAAAGTACAGGATTTGTGTTCAACATGTGAGAAGTAGAAAGTACAGGTATTTGTGTTCAACATGTAAGAAGTAGAAAGTTCAGGTATTTGGGTTCAACATGGAAGAAGTAGAAAGTACAGGTATTTGGGTTCAACATTTAAGAAGTAGAAAGTTCAGGTATTTGGGTTCAAAGTGTAAGAAGTAGAAAGTACAGGTATTTGGGTTCAACATGTAAGAAGTAGAAAGTTCAGGTATTTGGGTTCAAAGTGTAAGAAGTAGAAAGTACAGGTATTTGGGTTCAACATGTAAGAAGTAGAAAGTACAGGTATTTGGGTTCAACATGTAAGAAGTAGAAAGTACAGGTATTTGGGTTCAAGTGTAAGAAGTAGAAAGTACAGGTATTTGGGTTCAACATGTAAGAAGTAGAAAGTACAGGTATTTGGGTTCAACATGGAAGAAGTAGAAAGTACAGGTATTTGGGTTCAACATTTAAGAAGTAGAAAGTACAGGTATTTGGGTTCAACATGGAAGAAGTAGAAAGTACAGGTATTTGGTTCAACATGGAAGAAGTAGAAAGTACAGGTATTTGGGTTCAACATGTAAGAAGTAGAAAGTACAGGTATTTGGGTTCAACTTGGAAGAAGTAGAAAGTACAGGTATTGGGTTCAACATGGAAGAAGTAGAAAGTACAGGTATTTGTGTTCAAAATGTAAGAAGTAGAAAGTACAGGTATTTGGGTTCAACATGTAAGAAGTAGAAAGTACAGCTATTTGGGTTCAACATGTAAGAAGTAGAAAGTACAGGTATTTGGGTTCAAATGTAAGAAGTAGAAAGTACAGGTATTTGGGTTCAACATGGAAGAAGTAGAAAGTACAGGTATTTGGGTTCAACATGTGAGAAGTAGAAATACAGGTATTTGGGTTCAACTTGAAGAAGTAGAAAGTACAGGTATTTGGGTTCAACAAGTCCTCAGAAAAATAAGTAGTGGGTAAAGTACTGATACCAGAAAAATGTATTTAAAGGTCCCCTATCATCCTCTTCTTCATCAGTATATCCCAGGTCTCAGATATATCCAGAGCCTGTCTCTGATTGGCTGAAACACCAAACAGATCATTGCAGCATTACCCATAATCCCCTCTGTTTCAGCCCTGTTTCCAAAGTGCTGATTCTCTGTCTGTTACTTTAGATGAAAATAAGGAGCCCCTCCCCACGCCCCTCTGAGAGACATTTGGTTACAAAGAACTCAATGGTGCTCTAGGAGGACATTCAGGTGATAAGGGGGGGGGGGTTACCTTGGTTGCTGATTGGCTAATGGATACACAATCCAAAACATCGTTATGACATCATCAAGTGGCCAAAATCTGATCAGCTCATTTTCAGACAGTTTTTATAGAAATGGATCAGGAGAAAAAGAGAGAGAATCTTTGTTCCTGAAACTTTCAGAGTCTCTTACACAGAGGGGACACATGTTGAGGTAGAAGAGACATGAAGAAGAGGGGACACATGTTGATGTAGAAGAGACATGAAGAAGAGGGGACATGTTGATGTAGAAGAGACATGAAGAAGAGGGGACACATGTTGATGTAGAAGAGACATGAAGCAGAGGGGACACATGTTGATGTAGAAGAGACATGAAGAAGAGGGGACACTGTTGATGAAGAAGAGACATGAAGAAGAGGGGACACATGTTGATGTAGAGGAGACATGAAGAAGAGGGGACACATGTTGATGTAGAAGAGACATGAAGAAGAGGGGACACATGTTGATGTAGAAGAGACATGAAGAAGAGGGGACACATGTTGATGTAGAAGAGACATGAAGAAGAGGGGAAACATGTTGATGTAGAAAGAGACATGAAGAAGAGGGGACATGTGATGTAGAGAGAGACATGAAGAAGAGGGGACACATGTTGATGTAGAGGAGACATGAAGAAGAGGGGACACATGTTGATGTAGAAGAGACATGAAGAAGAGGGGACACATGTTGATGTAGAAGGAGACATGAAGAAGTGGATTTTGCATAATAGCTGACCTTTAAGTAACAAAGTATTTGTACTCCACTACTTCCCACCTCTGCAGGGGGCAGCAGAATGTGAGGCCATCAGTCCTGCAGATGATCCTCTGAGCCCTCCGCCCCCCGTGGAGAACAGTGGGATGGAGGGAGGCTCGTCCATCACCACCATTAACGCAGGTCGTAAAGAACCGATCCTCCGCATCAACCGGGCCGGGCAGTGGTTCGTGGAGACCAGCAGCGAGCCGGAGAGGACCGGCAGCTCGGAGGAGGGCGGCGGCACCGAGAGGGTCCGGATCAAGAAGGAGAGGATGGAGGATTGGGGGAATCAGGAGGAAGAGGAAGGAGAGCCAATAGGAGAGGAGACCACCGTGATGATCGACACCTCGGGGAGAAGCACGCTGGTGACCGGGCCCAACGCTCAGCCGTCATCCAGCTTCAGCGAGACGGACAGGTGAGATTCTACTGTCGTTGTTATAAAAACGTTTGGTTCATCATTTTGTGGGCGGGGCTTAGCGGAGAGACAAACGGCAGGTTTGAGATGTTTGTAAAAGCTTGTAAAATTACCATTTGTGTGTTTCAGGTTCAGTCCTACAGGCAGTGTCGTCGTCCTCGCCGAGCGTCAGAGAGCGAAGAGTGAGTCTCCGAGCCGAGTGGACGATCTGCGACCGCCTCAGGTACAGAACCAGAACCAATGAGGTCATTTGAACTGTCAAGTAAATATCGCCTCGGTAGGAGATTGTTAGAAAATTATCACTCGTCCCCGGCTTGAGCTTCAATCTCAGGATCCATGTATCTGTGATCCTCTCCAGAATGGAAGTAGTCATCACATACAGAGCATCAACTAATTCCTGAACAGTGTCCTTCACATGCTGATATCCAAGAGAGGGAGTTACACAGTCACAAGATGGAGGAATAGAAAGCAGTATTCAATGTTTACTTCAGATTAGCTCCACGTCAGAAATGATCATGCTTGTCATATGTCTCTCTCCATAGAGGCTGAATCATCATGTTAATCACATAGCTATCATATGCCTAAAACAGTCCTGATGCTCTTCTAGGTAACCATACATCCTGTCATGTACTCAGCTACAGTTGGGATACCTTTGTTATCATGTGACTCTCATATTGGAGGAGGACATTCACTGTTTTCCCAACAGAAATGTTGCTTGGATTTCAGATCCAGTGATGCATGTTCTGGCTCAGTATTAACGTATTTCTCTCTCATCAGGGCGAGGAGAACGCCTCCTTCGATATGGGCGGCTACGAGGACTACCTGAGGGAGCAGGTGGGCGACCGCTGGTTCCGCTACAACCCGCGTCTCACCTGCATCTACTGCTGCAAGTCCTTCAACCAGAAGGGCAGCCTGGACCGCCACATGCGGCTTCACATGGGCATCACGCCCTTCGCGTGTCGCATCTGCGGGAAGAAGTACACCCGCAAGGACCAGCTGGAGTATCACATCCGCAAGCACACGGGCAACAAGCCCTTCCACTGCCACGTCTGCGGCAAGAGCTTCCCCTTCCAGGTAGGGATGGGAATGATTAATCCAATATTCGAATATTGAAACAATTCTTTCCTAGTTCCTTAGAGTCCAAGGGGATGTGTTCAAAAGTCCACATATATACAGAGGTATAACATAACTAAGTACTTTTACTCAAGTACTAGATCTGAGTACTTCTACTTTACTTGAGTACATTTTTCTGGTATCAGTACTTTACTCCACTACTTATTTTCCTGACAACTTTTTTTTTTATGGGAGGGGTGCCTAAATGGATTACATATCAAATAGATTAATTAAATGTATACGACAGTGCCATTTTAAATATCTTTTTTTTTTTATAGGATTTTAAGATAAGATAAGATAAGATGGACCTTTATTAATCCCCGTGGGGAAACTCAGTAGTTTAACAGCAACAGGGTGAGATTGAAAAACAGGACAGCACAGATTAATACAATTAACGATAAAATCAAAGACAACAATTAAAAAAGATAAATAACTATAAAATATGAAATGAATTCAAATGAACATATATACATATTGGGTCATGTGTACATATTATTTACATGTGTGTGTGAAAACAGTGAATACAGTGTGTATTTTATGTCCAGTAATTGTAAAAAATGTTTTCAAAATTCGGTTAACCGTTTTTTGGGGGGTTGAATATTCGAATATATATATGCTTTCAAATTCCCATCCTACTTCCAGGCCATCCTCAACCAGCACTTCCGTAAGAACCACCCGGGCTGCGCTGCCCAGGAGGCCCAGAGCGCGTCGCCAGAGACCACCACCACCTCCGTGACCTCCAGAGGGGGGCCCAGCGACGAGGCCTCGCCCAGCCAGGAGGATGGAGAGGGCGGGGGGGCGTACGGAGAGGGACCCCAGGCCTCCGTCTCCACCACGGGGCCCGACTAAACCCCTGAACTGTCTCCGCTTTAAACCGCATCTACCTTCACAAAGCTACCCAACAGATGAAGCTAAATGAAGAAACGCCACACACTCCAACAACCTCAGTCGCCACGCCACGTGGGTCTTTTACGTTACAGATTTCTACTTTTATATTTACAGTTACAGGTTCAACAGACAAACTGCTCAGTGCCAGAGCAACACTAAAACCTTCATATCTGCCTCGAGACAATCCAGAGCGGCGCGGTTAATATTCATATTTATAAAAGTAATCCTGCGCACTCTCTAAAGTGCCACAGCGGCAATAAAACATTTAGATGCACAAAAAGTCGGACTGTTAAAGTTCCTGTGTGATCAGAGTTCCTTTCTCATGAAGCTTAGTGGGAAAACATTACACACTAATTATCTCAGTGCTAACCATTAGTTTAATTTGCATTATAAGTACAGTGATCATTTGCTCTTTGAATGCGAGATCTAGGAGAATATCTCCAGAGTCCAAGGAGACATCTTCAAATATATGTTTGTGTCTGATCGAAGAGTGTTACTTCATTGTTAGAAGATAAAGAAAAACATTAACTGTCTAGAAGGGCACTTTACCAAGACCAGTTAACACAAGTTATACATAATTCATGTCTGCACCTCCCTAAGATTCATCAAAATGGGGCCAGACAAACATAACCTCCTTGGAATTGGTGTTACTAATCTCATCTAAAAATAATCTCGATTTAATATTCTAAAGACATGGTCCACTAACTTTCCTATTCCGGGAGCTTTCCACTGGTTCCCTTGGTCTTCTTTAGAGAATCCGACCTGCTCAGCTGTCATCAGGTAATCTAGGTAAAGGACTTTAACCCTCATTTATTAAAGTCCAACGTTACCTCTCAGCCTGGTTAACACTGAGAGGGAAGGAGGTCATGGGAGGAAAGCTCCAATGATTTAGTTTCAATCATCAGGTAAAGAACTCTGATCACATGGGATTACCTAATTTGGCTGTAAAATAAGTAATTCAGATTTATTGATTGATAGTTAGGGCTGTACCGAACACAACAAAACTAATAATGTTAGTATTATATTATTATTGCAATTAAATTTCAGAGGTAGCTGCGTACAAATGTTTCAATATTTTTCAATAAATCCAGAGCGTTGGAAAGACCAAAGTCAAAAACATTGTTACAACTATTCACAACATGTTTTTATCCAACCAAAATAGAGTATATACTGTAGGAATTATTTTTTTTTATCAGAACCAGGAGTAATTACATGTGGTGTTCCACAGGGATCCATATTCGGACCCCTAACTCTTTATCCAAAATATGTAAATTATATATTTTAAATCTGCAGGTGATCGTGAGCTCCTTCTGAAAGCTGACAATTCAGTTTGCATTTATTTAAAAAAGTTTGATTTTCACAACATTTCACAAAGTTTTTAAAAATAATAGACTAGAATATATTGAAGATATTATTGGCATCACATTGGATCCAGGAGAAATCACATCTGGTGTTCCTCAGGGATCAACCTGCTGATAATCGGATATATGCAAATTATAGTTAATCTGGAGTTGATTGGGAGCTCTTTTTGAATGCTTGGTTTGCATTTATTCAAAAAGATGCAATAATTTCCCAAATTCACAAAATATTTGATCCAACCAAATATTATGCGTCAAAACCATATCAGTAATTATTAATTTTTCCCTTGCTAAGATAAGATAAGATGGACCTTTATTAATCCCCATGGGGAAATTCAGTAGTTTAACAGCAACAGGGTGAGATTGAAAAACAGGACAGCTCAGATGCAGACAAGATTAAATACAATTAAAGATTACAATTATATACAGGTAAGTAACTTTTAAAATAAGAATTAAATGAACATATATACATATTTGAGTCATATATACATATTAAATATATTTACTTGTATGTAATCTAACAGCACCACGAGTACATTTATACGACCACAATAATCAAACCGCAGTATCAAACACTGAACACTAACGCTCGGTACAGCCCTTCAGAAACCTAAGAGCTTGTGAGGTTCTGGTGCACCTGGCAGCCTGTTGACGAAGATAAGCTACACCGCTCAGTTACCTCTCATCACGACGCAATACAGCTGCTGCCCCGCACAGCACCACCGGGGGGCGCTCTCACCACAGGGCCCCCAGAGACTTCTCAGATATTTTTATAAACAAGCATGACTTCTTCTTCCTTTTTTTCTTTTTTCTTGGACACTTTTTTTGCTCTGACAATGTGTGTAACGAACGAGGAGGCCGAGTCACGACCCGACCGGGAACTTATTGTTTGGGACGCATTAAATCTGCTGCACGTCCACGAGGGAAACGGGGTTTAGCTAGGGGGGGTTAGAAAGATCGATATATCTTATAATATAGTTGACATGTTAAGACTCCTCTCAGACGTCGGCTTATATTTGAGTTAAAACACGTTAGATATCTGTCCTGTAATGTCTTTTACGATTTGATTTACATCGTAACGGAAACAAGGAGTCGCGTAAGGGAAGAAAAGTAAACATTATAACTAAGATGCTATGCTTTTGGTGATGTATTCTTTATACGCAGATAGTTAGACGTATAATTAGTTAAAGATTAGTTGAAGATCTCAATACACTTACTTTCCCGAGCTGCCATTAACAATTATTTAGTTCAGAGATTCTGGTTTATTGGAATTGCTGAAAAAAAGTTGGAAAAGGCTCTAAATTGTCGTACACAACTTATAACCAGGAGAACATATTAACATTAGCTAACGTAGCTTTTGTCCGTTAATGCTTGATTTTCGATCGTGACGATTGTCCGCACAGCTGAAGTCCGTTCATATCCAAGTTTGGAAAAAGCTTAGTATTACAACTTTACATTTCCAGACAGAGAAGCTTGCTATTCACATCGTCAGGAAATCGCTTCTAGCCTGTTTTATTTTACATTACACAAATGGCAAATTTATCGTACAAATGCGATAATTATCATACATCCGACAGCTCTGTTTCTTATCTTCCCAGCGTCCTCATTTTTATGGGCTATAGTCGCAGTTTAAAATGCTAAAGAAACGAAGCAGATGGACGTCTCAAATACAGTTTGAAAACATATAAAAAAGAGCATGACATGAGGGTTTACACAAATAACCGGATTTTAACATTGTTAAAACTATTCACTACATGTTTTTATCCAACCAAAATAGAGTATATAAGGTAGGAATTATAGCTGTTTAATCAGAACTGGGAGTAATTACATGTGGTGTTCCACAGGGATCCATCTTGGGACCCCTAACTCTTTATCTAAAATATGTAAATGATATATCTTTTCAAATTTTCCGAACGTATAACGAGCGTAGGGTCCCGTGCAGCAGAGGTAATGCGTCCCGCTGTCGGGTCAGTGATCGGGGGGGGGCGGGGGTTTTCCCGTCAGACAGGATGGATGTATTCTCCGGACCACGAGCCGGACTTAACCCTCAACAGGTCTCAGATCAGCGACCGGAGGGCGGCGGGTCCGGACACCAAAGGAAAGAGGACGAGGAACTTCAGCACTTATCAGAGAGAGGATCAAAAAACTTTTTATAAGAACAATATAAATCACATATTATCAGACGTATTTAAACTACTATGATGTTTTTTTGTTTTTGCATAATGTAAGTCAGCTGGTAGCACGTGGAGCGGCGGTTTTGGGTTTTTCTACAGCGCCGCCGTGAGTCTGACGTTTTTATGCAAGAAGCCAGCGGCTGTGACTGTTCAGGCGAACACAGGAACCTTCAGGTATTCAGACTCTCTTTCCGTTAGCCCACGTAGCAGAGCGCTAACGGCTAAACCTCAGAAACCTGTCAATAAATTTAGACTGCAGCCGCGGGAGGTGGGGGGGGGAATCCTGCGAGTCAAAACCCAGGGCTGGGCAACATAGAACAACTCTCTCCAATGCACCAACTACACAACCTCTCTCCAATAAACCATGGCAACAGAAAATACTGCTCTCCGATTGGCTGACAGGTATTCGTTAAACTCCTGTTAGCTTACTGATTTCTTTATTCTGAATAATGTCATGAATCTGATACGGGTCATGTAAACAGCATATTCTGTATTGTTCCCTGTTCTGAATGCAGTATTCTCAGATGAAGGCGTGTGTGATTTGCTGATATTATTCAGGTTTTAGGAGGATTATTTGTACGCATATGCAGCACATTCACAATGAGAGGCTGAGTTTTGTTCTCTTGCAGAGCGCTAAGACATTTTTACTTGGCAAATAAGAAACTTGTGAAGCATAGTTTTAGGAACTGCGGCTTTTGCGGAGTTGCATAGTGTTAGCTGATGAAGTGAAATGGTGCATCAGGAAAAACAAAAAACTCCTCAAAGAAAAACTTTTTACAAGCTAAAACGTGCCGTGTTGCCCAGCTCTGAGAGAAAAAGGAAAAAGTCTTGCAGGAACAAACAGACTGAAGTCATTCAGAGAGGAACAGAAAAATAACTCGACAAGTCTGACCCAGTCCACACGTGCACAGGTTTCTCTTTCTCTGAGGTTTTGGCCTCTTATACTCACGCTGATTTAAGTCACTAGAACACCTCTTAATATGTCAGTTTATCTAACCTGCCAACAGGACCTTTCAAATGTTTACACATTAATATATTTTCTAAATCTACATCAACAACTCACCTCACAGACGGCAGTTTTCCTTCTTTTTTTAAATCCATAAAAAGGTTAAAAACACCTGAGTACGTGTGGACTAGGCCTGGATCTTATTCGCTGCTGATCAAGACATTTGGGGTTACATTTGGTCTCCAGTGATATTTTTACAGACTGAATATTTCTGTCCTCTCTGCACATCCTTTTAACTCAGTTAAAGTCACAAATCGCTGCTTCCAGATCAGATGCTGGACTCGAGTCCGGTCCCGCCCGGAGGAACCTGGAGGAGGAAAACTCGGATCAGAGTATAGACGACAATAATACGTTAAATTAAAATACTAAGAAGTACGCGGTGAGGGTGTAGTATTCGATAAAATCTATACTTGAACATCTTGAGAAATATACAGATTTTCTCTCCGAATGTAACTCCTTAATCTTTTAAATTACATTACATGTCATTTGTTAGACGCTTTTATCCAAAGCGACTAACATACATTCAGTGCTGTGGGACATCCCACAGGAGCAGTTTGGGGTGAAGTGTCTCAGGGACACAACGACATGCTGACTGCAGTGGGACTCGAACTTACTACCCCTGATTCGAAGTCCAGCACACTATCCACTGAGCCACAGCCGCCCAAAATAATTTGATTTAACTCAAATTGCATTTATACACCGTCATGATTTGTTTAAATGAAGTGCTGCGTAGTCAAATATAGATTTAACTTCAAATAATGTATAGAAACAGGCAGTAAAAGTGATTTCCAGTTTGAAAGGTAATACAAAGATTCTTCTTGTATTAACTGATATTTTGAGTGTTAAGCATCAAATATATATTAAAGAAAACATGTTTGCTGACTTTGTAAAGTTTCAAATTAACTCAAGTTTAAAATGATTGTTTTAAAGACTCACAATCCGACTCTTCCTCCTCCTCCTCCTCTTCCTCTTCGTCTCAGTTAAACTGTGAAAACAGCTCAACCTCATCTTCATCTGTTTACTTTCAAAACGCCAAACGTTGGTTTCACGTCTCCTCAGCTTCTGGCTCTTTTATTATTTTGTACCGTGTGAATCAGATGTTTTACGATATCCAGTAATATTGACCACGACATGCCTAATTATAAATCATTTAGCTATATTCACTTAATGAGATTACTCTTTACTGTTGATTCCTCAAAGTATATCCTAATATATCGATGCAGAGTCAAAAAGAAACGTTTAGTAAATTAACTTTTAATACTGTACATGTTATTTTAAAGAGGAGGTACTTAACACGTGTCGTAGGAACCGGAGAAGGTTTTATGTGAAAATCCTTTATGTTGCATGTCTCTGTTGGTGGAGGGGGGGGGGGGGGGAGGGTTGATTAAAAGTTTAGAAAAATGTGAAGAAGCTTCTTTCACCATGACCACTAGATCTGTCACAGGTCGCCTCCACAGGAAATAAAGCACTTTAAGTGTCCACAGCCACGCCTCGTTCTTTACCTGCACACGTGTTTTCGGACGTGTAATCAGCCAAAGCTTTGTTGTTTATTGATATCAGACAATGATACTACAGATTATTCAATTATGAATTCAATGTTTCGTTATTGCATTCATGTGTATAGTACTGTATCATGTCTGTTTCACCTTTTGTTTCATTTGTATTTTCTTTAGTTTTACACGCTCGAAAAAAATAAACTAAACTCAACATTACCCACAATGCACCTGACGAGAAAACACCTTTCATCTCGTTAGGTGTACGGACATCTACCGTAGTAACCAGTCAACTGTTTAGATAGTTAGCTCTAAGATAAACAGTTCAAATAGGAAACAGTAACGGGGGGATAACCAGCTAAAAGACTACGCTCAAATGTACAAATAGACTGTTGAAGTATTTAGCTAAAAGTACCACAAACTTATAAATAATTAGCTAAAAGTAAGGGATAAACAGTTGTAATTTTATGCTAATACCTAGCTAAGTAATGAATAAACAGTTAGCTAAAGCTTTTTGTTATCTGTTCTAACGGATAACAAATAGTTCAGTCAGAGAACTCACGTGTTTCTTAAAGGTCCCATGTCATGGCCATTTCTACTGATCATAGTTCCATTGTTGAGGTCTACTAGAATAGATTCACATTGTTCAATGTTCCAAACTCACATTGGTTTCTCACAGCATCTCTGTAAAGTCTGTGTATTCACTCTCTGTCCTACACGGCTTGTTGGAGCTCCTGCCCCCCCCTCCCTGTGAGCCCAGTGCTCTGATTGGTCGCGACGTTGAGAGGCTCGTTGCTGTGAGGAGCAGACAGGCTTCTGGGTCGGCGATACAGCGAGAACAAGCGAAACTCATCCTGAGCACACACACACTCACAGCCGAAGTGAAAACAATACGTGTGGCTTGATATTGAGGAAGAAAAAGGTTTATAACGCTGAGAGCATGGGTCTGCGGAGAACATTTTCTCCGCCATCCCAACTTAGCAGCCTGAAAAACGTTTACCCATTTAAACAGTCGTGGTAGATACCTTGTTTGTTTTAAACATCATAAATACACAAACAACAATGAATACTTACAGGTTGTGTACCCGAATCTCCCGCTGGTCCAAACAAAGTAGGAACAGCATCGTTCTTCAGTGCCCTACGCTGTGCATATCCGGCATGAATCGCTGAAAGGTTTGGGAAGCTTTGTTTCGTGAACTGCTGGCAGAGGGGCGGCCATAGCTCTGGGCGTGGCTACTGGGTATCCCTACGTCAGAGTACCCAGGAAGTAAACAATGGAAAATGAGAAATCTCCAACGAGGCGTTTGGGGAGGTTTTCTGTGTTAGAGTTTACTCCCTACAGGGTGTACTTTGAGGGTTTTTGACTCTGCAGACCGTTACATGCAGAAAAAACCTTCATCACACAAGGGGACGGGTAAGAACCAGAAAAGCATGACATGGGACCTTTAATGTTATTAGAAGCAGCATGTAGTTTGAGTTTGGCGTCTAGGCTCGGCTCATCACTCCACAGATATACAAAGAACATTGAGTGATGATTAGATAACTACCCCCCAAGCCTACAGGTGGAGGCTGGGGTGGAAGCGGGTGGTGGGGTGGAGCTGGGGTGGTGGGGTGGGGGTGGAGCTGGGCAGGTGGGGGGGCAGGCGAGCAGCAGCAACATGAAACACAGCAGCAGGAACATGACTTGCAGCAATAGCAAGTGAACACGCAGTGGCAGCAGCAGCATAGCGAGGCAGAGGCAGGAAGACCTGGCAGCTTAAATAGAGCGGCATGTTTAGGAGAATGTGTTTGGTTGGTTGTTAGAGGGACGAGGCGCGTCACGTGTTAATGTATCATTGGTGCTCGAGTTGACTGCCTGAACTAGCTCGCAGGCTTCGCCCCATTTAGGTAATAGTTATGAATTAACAATTCAATGTAAGTAGTAAACCGTTTAAATACTTAACGTTAGGGAACAGTTAGCTAAAAGTAACGGATACACAGTTGTAATTGTAAGCTAAGTTGTAGGCTAATAGCTAGCTAAGTAAT
This sequence comes from Dissostichus mawsoni, assembly GCA_011823955.1. Classification (NCBI taxonomy): domain Eukaryota; kingdom Metazoa; phylum Chordata; class Actinopteri; order Perciformes; family Nototheniidae; genus Dissostichus; species Dissostichus mawsoni. Next base: position 3,757,690 of record JAAKFY010000025.1, read on the forward strand.
GGATAAACAGTTTAGCTTAAAGAAACAGCTAACAGATATAAAAGTTAACGTAAAAAGAGGAATGGTTAGCTTAAAGTAATGAATAAACAGTTTAAATAATTAACTAAAAGTAAGGGATAAACAGTTAGCTAAAGCTTTTAAATAACTTGATCTGTTTTAACGGATAACAGTTTAAATAGTTAGCTAACGGCTAACAGCTGAAACAGTAAGCTAAACGCAACAATTAAACAGCTAAAGGTGTAGCATAAACAGATTAAATTGCTAAGAGTAACAGATGAACAACTAAACGTATAACAGTTGCAATAGATGAGAGTAACACCTACGTCGCTTCCGGGGCGAAAAGTACGACCCCGCCCACTTTTAGGGGAAAACAAAGCTGTCATTTGAATGGCGGTCGATACAAATTCTGAAGGTTTTGCCAATCCGATCAGAAATGTTTGAAAACAGTGGATTTTCTGATCTTCAAAGAGCCCGATTAAGATGGCCAGTCAGGCAAACTATTACATTCAATCATTTGAAATCGACGATCGGGCTCGATATATGGTTAAATTAAAATCAGTAGGCGAGGCCGTAATTTCTCCAGCTGTTACTCTCATGAGCGAGGCGGAAAATAATAGTTTGATCACGCCAACAAGCTGCTGTGTCGTTTATTGCGCCTCAAACATTCAAACAAATCCAGAGTTCAGTGTTTCTGAACTTCCTCTAAGAACAAAGGACAGAGAAGAGCTCTGTGGCTTCAGGCTCGATCGCCGTTCAAATGACAGCGTTGTTTCCCCCAAAAGTGGGCGGGGCCGTACTTTTCGCCCGGAAGTGACGTAGTTGTTACTCTCGTCTATAGAGAGGCGAAGTCCCTCCCTTTCCGGGGGACCTCCATGGGACCTTATATCGGAAAAAGTATGTATTGAAGTCAATGGAGAGAGAAAGATTATCTTTCGATCCCGTTTGAATTGTGCCACGAATTACACATATGATGTTTGTCAATTTAAAAGATAATTCTGCAAGTCAAAACAATTAAAATGTGTCGTAAAACTGTGAAGTAACAATTTCTTTTTGTATGAAACTGCTGAAACTACATCTCCCGTCTCGCACCACACACCAAGACGGCCGTCACGTTGGCACATTTCACTTCTTTCTTTCAGAATGAGGCGAAAAGTATTAAAAGAGGTGAAAATCATCCAAGTCTGGGCATGTTGAGAGCTGTACACACACACAAGGGGAGTTAGTCGGTTCCGTGAGAGCCAGCATGCGGGACCGGGATTCTGGGATTTGTAGTCTTTCTAGCTGCGTATTTTTCATAGTCTTATATTTCAACAGTTTACGACAAACTGTGACTTTTTTGACATGGAAATGATTTTTTAAGATTGACAAACATCAAATGTGTAATTCGTGGCACAATTCAAACGGGATCGAAAGATAATCTTTCTCTCGCCATTGACTTCAATACATACTTTTTCCGAAATAAGGTCCCATGGAGGTCCACCGGAAGGGGAGGGACTTCGCCTCTCTATGGACATCGATCACCTACTGCTATATTTAACCATATATCGAGCCCGATCGTCGATTTCCAATGATTGAATGTAATTGTTTGCCTGTCTGGCCATCGTAATCGGGCTCTTTGAAGATCCAAAAATTCACGGTTTTCTTACATTTCTGATCGGATTGGCAAAAACTTCAGAACTTGTATTGACCGCCATTCAAATAGAGTGCCACAGGACGCGTCCTAAAACCCGGAAGTAAGTTAGCATTTTACCACTTCCGGTTCCTTCGACAAAAACCAATGCAATTTCTCCATAGGATTTTGGAAAATAGCTGGAAATCAGGTCTGTGGTTGAGACGCATTGAAGAGACGGATCTCGTTTTGTTCAGCCGGATAATCTCCACATGTCTACCCTACTTTTATCATTTTGAATCATAAATCTAGATTTATGATTCAAAAAGTTACGTACTTTTTGCCCGGAAGTGACACATGTGTTACTCTCATCTATAGCCAAACTAACAGATAAGCAGCTGAAACAGTTAGATAAATATAACGACTGACAGACAGTGGAAATGGCTAGCTTAATGTAATGGATAAACACTAAGCTAAAAGTACTGCATTTACAGCTGAAAGTAGAGTTTTACAGTTAAAACAGTAGCTTAAAGTTACGGATCAGTACACAGAAACGTATCCAGCTTAAATAATGAGTAAATAATGGATGAGACAACAAGGTGTTCTGTTACAGTCATTTAATGTATTTACACTGATTAATACTCCATGTATTAGTTTATTGGATATCAGGGACCTCAGACTTCTCGCTGCTCAGCTAAACTGCAGAATGTGCATTTATTGAACATTTAAAACACAGAAGAAGAGAAAGACTTTTGGTCATTATTTCTGTTAGTTAATTTCACAAAGTAAACAAAGGGAAGACCGTCGTGTATTTATTCTGATATTTGTGGAGGAAATCTTAAGAGAAACTGATAAATGATTCATGGACAAAGTTTGTCTTTTTGTTATATTTAATAAAGTAATAAAGAAAGTCAATATAAAGTGAAATGGATCTGAAATGCACCATAAAACCATAAAACCCGCAGTTTGCAAATCCCCCTTTTACACCTCCTGATATGTAAATCCTTAACATATGTCTCTATTAAAGGTCCTCTATTATACTGTTTCTCATCAAATATCCCAGGTCTCAGATATATCCAGAGCCTGTCTCTGATTGGCTGAAACACCAAACAGGTCATTGCAGCATTACCATAATCCCCTCTGTTTCAGCCCTGTTTCCAAAGTGCTGATTCTCGTCTGTTACTTTAGATGAAAATAAGGAGCCCTCCCCACGCCCCTCTGAGAGACATTTGGTTACAAAGAACTCAATGGTGCTCTAGGAGGAGATTCAGGTGATAAGGGGGGGGGGGTTACCTTGGTTGCTGATTGGCTAATGGTTACACAAGACAAAACATCGTTATGACATCATCAAGTGGCCAAAATCTGATCAGCTAATTTTCAGACAGGTTTTTATAGAAATGGATCAGGAGAAAAAGAGAGAGAATCTTTGTTCCTGAAACTTTCAGAGTCTCTTTACACAGAGGGGACACATGTTGATGTAGAAGAGACATGAAGAAGAGGGGACACATGTTGATGAAGAAGAGACATGAAGAAGAGGGGACACATGTTGATGTAGAAGAGACATGAAGAAGAGGGCACACAGTTGATGTAGAAGAGACATGAAGAAGAGGGGACACATGTTGATTTAGAAGAGACATGAAGAAGAGGGGACACATGTTGATGTAGAAGAGACATGAAGAAGAGAGACATGAAGAAGAGGGGACACATGTTGATGTAGAAGAGACATGAAGAAGAGGGGACACGTGTTGATGTAGAAGAGACATGAAGAAGAGGGGACACGTGTTGATGTAGAAGAGACATGAAGAAGAGGGGACACATTGATGTAGAAGAGACATGAAGAAGAGGGGACACATGTTGATGTAGAAGAGACATGAAGAAGAGGGGACACATGTTGATGTAGAAGAGACATGTAAAAGTGGATTTTGCATAATAGGTGACCTTTAACATCTGTCTCTGTTAAACATACCCAAGACTAAAAATACAGTTTAACAGAGTAAAAGACAATCAGAGTATAAGACTACATGTTTTAAATGAGTTACTGGGTGCAGGGGTCTGCCACCCTGGCGGTGAACAGCAGAGCGTTGATGCTCCTCTCTGATCAGCAGCAGGAAGGGTCTGTTGACCTGGAACACCTCTCTGTCGAAGTTGATGGATCGACCCACCGCCACCACACCTGTAGCCGCTGCCGCCTCGCTGCCCTCCTCGTTCACCTGCAGGGACACAACAGATTCACTCTTATTGCCCCTTCTGCTTGGAATAATATACGGACAGTGGCGGACTGGCCATCGGGACGTTCGGGACGAATCCCGATGGGTCGGTACTGAAGTGGGCCGTCGAATAAGTCACTAGCACCCCCCGTTGACTATTTGCTAGCGGTATTTACTAGCGGTACCGTGGTGGGCCGGTCGGATAAGTCACCTCCTTCCAGTCTTATTCCTGATAAAACAGCTGTGCAGCGAACATGCAGAGGACTGTCCCGTAACTCAACAGGTGAGTACAGGTACACAGGTAACCTCACAGGTAACAGGTAACCTCACAGGTAACCTCACAGGTAACAGGTAACCTCACAGGTAACCTCACAGGTAACAGGTAACCTCACAGGTAACCTCACAGGTAACAGGTAACCTCACAGGTAACCTCACAGGTAACAGGTAACCTCACAGGTAACCTCACAGGTAACCTCACAGGTAACCTCACAGGTAACAGGTAACCTCACAGGTAACCTCACAGGTAACCTCACAGGTAACAGGTAACCTCAAAGGTAACCTCACAGGTAACCTCACAGGTAACAGGTAACCTCACAGGTAACCTCACAGGTAACCTCACAGGTAACAGGTAACCTCACAGGTAACCTCACAGGTAACAGGTAACCTCACAGGTAACCTCACAGGTAACAGGTAACCTCACAGGTAACCTCACAGGTAACAGGTAACCTCACAGGTAACCTCACAGGTAACCTCACAGGTAACAGGTAACCTCACAGGTAACCTCACAGGTAACAGGTAACCTCACAGGTAACCTCACAGGTAACCCCGCCTCTTTACTGACCTCCAGGAAGGCTTTGTGGAAGGCGTCTGAGATGTGCAGACCTTCACCTCCGTCCTCCAACATCCCTGAACACAGACGCACTTTAAACTTCAGTGTCACTCAAACGTACATCTTAGAATCAGTTTAAACATAGAAGGATTTTAACTCTGAGGTTTGTTGCTTTCAATGTCCTTTGTTTATAATAGGAAATCCCGAGTCAGAAGAACTGTAAAAACTGTATAAATCCTGAACGCCCCACATTTATTTAAATCCAGAATCATTTTAGATCCCAAACGTCCTATAATAATTTGGATCCTGAATGCCCCACACACATTATTAGTTCCCAAGATAATTTCTACTTCTTACAGTTGAACCCAATACCTGTACTTTCTACTTCTTACATGTTGAACCAAATACCTGTACTTTCTACTTCTTACATGTTGAACCCAAATACCTGTACTTTCTACTTCTTACATGTTGAACCCAAATACCTGTACTTTCTACTTCTTACATGTTGAACCCAAATACCTGTACTTTCTACTTCTTACATGTTGAACCCAAATACCTGTACTTTCTACTTCTTACATGTTGAACCAAATACCTGTACTTTCTACTTCTTACATGTTGAACCCAAATACCTGTACTTTCTACTTCTTACATGTTGAACCCAAATACCTGTACTTTCTACTTCTTACATGTTGAACCCAAATACCTGTACTTTCTACTTCTTACATGTTGAACCCAAATACCTGTACTTTCTACTTCTTACATGTTGAACCCAAATACCTGTACTTTCTACTTCTTACATGTTGAACCCAAATACCTGTACTTTCTACTTCTTACATGTTGAACCCAAATACCTGTACTTTCTACTTCTTACATGTTGAACCAAATACCTGTACTTTCTACTTCTTACATGTTGAACCAAATACCTGTACTTTCTACTTCTTACATGTTGAACCCAAATACCTGTACTTTCTACTTCTTACATGTTGAACCAAATACCTGTACTTTCTACTTCTTACATGTTGAACCCAAATACCTGTACTTTCTACTTCTTACATGTTGAACCCAAATACCTGTACTTTCTACTTCTTACATGTTGAACCCAAATACCTGTACTTTCTACTTCTTACATGTTGAACCCAAATACCTGTACTTTCTACTTCTTACATGTTGAACCCAAATACCTGTACTTTCTACTTCTTACATGTTGAACAAATACCTGTACTTTCTACTTCTTACATGTTGAACCCAAATACCTGTACTTTCTACTTCCATGTTGAACAAATACCTGTACTTTCTACTTCTTACATGTTGAACCAAATACCTGTACTTTCTACTTCTTACATGTTGAACCCAAATACCTGTACTTTCTACTTCTTACATGTTGAACCCAAATACCTGTACTTTCTACTTCTTACATGTTGAACCCAAATACCTGTACTTTCTACTTCTTACATGTTGAACCCAAATACCTGTACTTTCTACTTCTTCCATGTTCCAAACAGGCTGGTTCCTTTAGTCTGAATGTGTGTTTGGTGGCGTGATCATTATTATTTAGAGTCATTGCGTGCCTATTGATTTGAACACGATCCGTGTATCCATCATTTCCTGGTCTTCTCTAAAGAAGAGGGACCAATGAAAACGTTGTCATGTTGCCGTTGTTCAGCATGGAAACATTCATTAGCTAACAATGACATTATTGTTCTATTAATATAAAGGGAGGTCAGGTACTCTTTAAAACAGCTGCTAGTTATGGGTACTTTTTACTGAAGTACATTTCAAAGCCTCTTTACTTTTACTTGAGTAAAGAAGTTTAGTCAGTACTTCTACTTTACCAGAGTATTTTTAAACACGAGTATCTGTACTTCTACTTGAGTAAAGGATGTGTGTACTTCTGCCATCTCTCTCCTCACCTGGCAGGCTGGCCTTTTCAGAGCTGAACAGATCAGTGAGACCCATCGCCTGCAGCTTGTCCTTCAGACTGAAGCTGTCCTCCAGCCTGAAGCGAGGGATGTGCACGGTCACCGTCTTCTCCTCCATCCCATCCATCCAGTGGGTGAGCTTCTTCAGGTCCAGACCCTCCTCCACCTGGCTCAGCGTGGTCTCTCTGCTGGGCAGGATGATCACCATGGTGATGTCGTCTCCTCGGTACGGCATCTCCAGCAGCTGCACCTGGTCCTCGGGGAAATACTTGTACCTGTTGGGAAAATAGTGAATGTCCTCTTCCAGTCTCAGAGTAACGTGATAACAAAGGTACCCCAACTGTAGCTGTGTACATGACAGGATTTGATTACCTAGAAGAGCATCAGGACTGTTTGAGGCATATGATAGCTATGTGATTAACATGTCGATTCAGCCTCTATGGAGATAGACATATGACAAGCATGATCATTTCTGACGTGGAGCTAATCTGAAGTAAACATTGAATACTGCTTTCTCTTCCTACATCTGTGACTGTGTAACTCCCTCTCTTGGAAATCAGCATGTGAAGGACACTGTTCAGGAACTAGTTGATGCTCTGTATGTGATGACATTACATTACATTTCATTTAGCTGTCGCTTTTATCCAAAGCGACTTACAATGACCAATTAGGGACATTCTCCCTGGAGTAACTGAGGGCTAAGTGCCTTACTCAAGGGCACACTAATGGTGGTGTTCCAGGCGGGATTTGAACTCACAATTCCGATCTACAGCCCACCTCACTATCCATTAGACCACCACTACCCCATGACTAGGTCCATGACGAGTGAGTTTATTCTAACAGTACCTGAAGCGGGTCTCCTGGTACATCTGGCTCACGGGACAGCTGCGACTCTCGCTGACGTGGAAGACCGACTTGTACACGTTTTCTTTGTCGAACTTGTTCTTCCACTCGCCCTGAAACACAATCATCATTTCAATATTTTAGCCGAACACTGTGGTACACCTGAGGGTTGTGAAAGACATGACGGACGCAAGTTCAAGATTTTGAAGTGACTGTTATTTCTATATATTGATTGCTGTGCTTTTATTTATGTCTTAATGTGTGCATATGTCTACATGTGTCTGTTGATTGTGTATATAGGATATACATATTTTATACATATTTTTATATATATTTGT
>JAAKFY010000025.1:3772934-3855434 GCA_011823955.1 Dissostichus mawsoni
TTAAGAAGCCCTGACAGTTTCGTGAAAAAAACCCTGCAGCCCCTCTACCGGGGGCTCTCGGGCTAAACAGGTTAAGCAATCAAAAATGTTAACCCTTTTAACCGTATCATAGTATGATAGTATTTCATCTGTTTGCATGTTTGTCTGTTCCTATTTATTGTTGTGCTGTTGTTGTCTGTTGCTGTGTGTATTTTATTTTATTATGTTTTTATTTCTCTAGTCTTGTTGTGGTTATTTTAAACATCTTGCCAAACGACAACAGTTGAAAACTAGAGAATGCAATTCCTGAAGAAATTGCTAGTGGGAATGTTTTATGCTGAAAAGCTGAGGCTAAACTGCTAGGCTGAAATGTAATGTGTAAGAAGAAAGGGAAGAATTTAGATTGAAATGATACATGAACACTGGGGGCTTGAATGTGTGATGAGAGAAGAAAAGAAAGTAAAAAGGCTTGGAAAAGCAGCAGAATATTTGAACTGCAAACTTTTGAACTAACTTGATGGCGAGTGATCTGTCGCCATGGCAACGGTTTTTGATGAAACCCCATAATACGCTTAGATGTGTCGATGGCTGCATCGTTACCAAACCTGTGAAGTTTTGGGCAGTTTGGAGCATTTTCACTGAAGTTATGAGAAAACCGTGTTTCATGGCGAGCATTGGCCGCTTTCACACCAAGTACTTTGCCGTACTTAGTGCCGGCAAAAATGTAAGGCGAATTTCAAGCTCTCTTCCACTCTAGCCTTAACGAGCTGCCCAATACACACTCATGTTCAAATCTGAAGAAGGCTTCTTTACCAAGCTCCAAACTAAGTTAAATATCTCAAAACGTGTAAGATATGAAAATTCTGAATACAAGTTTAATAGCTGAAGTTCTTGTGATCATTTTAAAGTTGGAATGAAGTCTCTAGCTGAAAGTGTGTGGAAGGAGAAGCATTTGGCGCAAGGTGTAGGTAAAAGAGGATTTGAAGGTTCCTCCCATTGAGTTACATGTTAAAAAAAGAGTTAAAAAGCTGAATATTTCAAAAAGTATAAAATATTTTGAAAAAGTTGAACGTGTCCCATCACGTGCTGAAAAGGCTGAATACCTTGATATTTGAATGGTTTCTGCAGCTGAAAGTATGCTGAAGTTATTGAGAGCCAAACTATTGGTTGAAATAATAAGAAGAAGATTAAAGATTTGAAGAATAAGAAAAAATGCATTAAAAGAATTATGAATTTTATTTGTGAAATCATAAATATAAAATAAAACATGTGCAAAGGACATTTCACATTAAACAGGAAGTGACGACAAAATAATAATAAAACATTTCATTTACACGCAAAAATGATGCGAAAAATATAAAAAATAACAGGTTGAAAAATGTTCCAGCGGGTTTTTGAAAACGAGTGAAAACGTTTTTAGGGTTAAAATAAATAAATACAGATTTTAAAAATCCTCAAAGCACCTGAGCCACAACAGACTCCATTTTAAAAATCAGTTTTTGAAAGTCACCAGCACCTAAAGGACAGCTGGTGTTCAGGTGTTTGTCTCTTTGTCTCCAGGTGTTTGTCCAGGCGTTTGTCTCCAGGTGTTTGTCTCTTTGTCTCCAGGTGTTTTGTCTCCAGGTGTTTGTCTCTTTGTCTCCAGGTGTTTTGCCTCCAGGTGTTTTGTCTCGGGGCACTTTGAGTCAAAACAAACCAAGCTACATATTACATAAAAACAAATAACACTTTTAAAGTCCCCACAGCTATGAGACAGCTGGTGATCTGGTGATCTGGTGATCTGGTGTTCTGGTATTCTGGTGATCTGGTTTCTGGTATTCTGGTGATCTGGTGTTCTGGTATTCTGGTGATCTGGTGTTCTGGTATTCTGGTGATCTGGTGTTCTGGTATTCTGGTGATCTGGTGTTCTGGTATTCTGGTGATCTGGTGTTCTGGTATCTGGTGATCTGGTGATCTGGTGATCTGGTGTCAGTCTGAGATGAGCCTTTGACGACAGACTATAGTTCAGCCTGGTGTTTGATCTGGAGCCAGGCTGTCTCAGGAGGGTTTGGCACCAGACTCCATACAAAGAAAATAACACTTAAGAGTTAAAAGTACCAATGAGACAGCTGGTGATTTATCTCAGGGTCTTGGAGAGTCTGTCTCAGCTGTCTGGAGAGTCTGTCTCAGCTGTCTGGAGAGTCTGTCTCAGCTGTCTGGTGAGTCTGTCTCAGCTGTCTGGTGAGTCTGTCTCAGCTGTCTGGAGAGTCTGTCTCAGCTGTCTGGTGAGTCTGTCTCAGCTGTCTGGAGAGTCTGTCTCAGCTGTCTGGAGAGTCTGTCTCAGCTGTCTGGAGAGTCTGTCTCAGCTGTCTGGTGAGTCTGTCTCAGCTGTCTGGTGAGTCTGTCTCAGCTGTCTGGTGAGTCTGTCTCAGCTGTCTGGAGAGTCTGTCTCAGCTGTCTGGTGAGTCTGTCTCAGCTGTCTGATGATTATCTCAGGGTCTTGGAGAGTCTGTCTCAGCTGTCTGGAGAGTCTGTCTCAGCTGTCTGATGAGTCTGTCTCAGCTGTCTGATGAGTGTCTCAGTCTGATGAGTCTGTCTCAGCTGCTGGTGAGTCTGTCTCAGCTGTCTGGTGAGTCTGTCTCAGCTGTCTGGTGAGTCTGTCTCAGCTGTCTGGAGAGTCTGTCTCAGCTGTCTGGTGAGTCTGTCTCAGCTGTCTGATGAGTCTGTCTCAGCTGTCTGATGAGTCTGTCTCAGCTGTCTGATGAGTCTGTCTCAGCTGTCTGGTGAGTCTGTCTCAGCTGTCTGGTGAGTCTGTCTCAGCTGTCTGGTGAGTCTGTCTCAGCTGTCTGGAGAGTCTGTCTCAGCTGACTGGTGAGTCTGTCTCAGCTGTCTGGTGAGTCTGTCTCAGCTGTCTGGTGAGTCTGTCTCAGCTGTCTGGTGAGTCTGTCTCAGCTGTCTGGAGAGTCTGCTGGTTTCAGGGAGTTTTGAGGGAAACCAAAGCAAGGATCAGGCTCCATTTAAACAAAAACTGTTTTTAAAGTCATGTCAAAGATTGTTTTTTAAAGCACCTTTGAGTCGACTGGTTTCTGGCGTCTTGGTCTTTGTCCGAGGGGGGTTTTAGTCTGGAGTCTTGGTGTTTGTCTCAGGGGGTTTTAGTCTGGAGTCTTGGTGTTCGTCTCAGGGGGTTTTAGTCTGGAGTCTTAGTGTTCTTCTCAGGGGGTTTTAGTCTGGAGTCTTGGTCTTTGTCCGAGGGGGTTTTAGTCTGGTGTCTTAGTGTTCTTCTCAGGGGGTTTTAGTCTGGTGTCTTGGTGTTTGTCTCAGGGGGTTTTAGTCTGGTGTCTTGGTGTTCGTCTCAGGGGGTTTTAGTCTGGAGTCTTGGTGTTGTCTCAGGGGGTTTTAGTCTGGAGTCTTGGTGTTCTTCTCAGGGGGTTTAGTCTGGTGTCTTGGTGTTCGTCTCAGGGGGTTTTAGTCTGGAGTCTTGGTGTTCTTCTCAGGGGGTTTTAGTCTGGAGTCTTGGTGTTCTTCTCAGGGGGTTTTAGTCTGGAGTCTTAGTGTTCTTCTCAGGGGGTTTTAGTCTGGAGTCTTGGTGCTTGTCTCAGGGGGTTTTAGTCTGGAGTCTTGGTGTTCGTCTCAGGGGGTTTTAGTCTGGAGTCTTAGTGTTCTTCTCAGGGGTTTTAGTCTGGAGTCTTGGTCTTGTCGAGGGGGTTTTAGTCGGGTGTCTTAGTGTTCTTCTCAGGGGGTTTTATGGTGTCTTGGTGTTTGTCTCAGGGGGTTTTAGTCTGGTGTCTTGGTGTTCGTCTCAGGGGGTTTTAGTCTGGAGTCTTGGTGTTCGTCTCAGGGGGTTTTAGTCTGGAGTCTTGGTGTTTGTCTCAGGGGGTTTTAGTCTGGAGTCTTGGTGTTCTTCTCAGGGGGTTTTAGTCTGGTGTCTTGGTGTTCGTCTCAGGGGGTTTTAGTCTGGAGTCTTGGTGTTCTTCTCAGGGGATTTTAGTCTGGAGTGTTGGTGTTCGTCTCAGGGGGTTTTAGACTGGAGTGTTGGTGTTCGTCTCAGGGGGTTTTAGTCTGGAGTCTTGGTGTTCGTCTCAGGGGGTTTTAGTCTGGAGTCTTGGTGTTCGTCTCAGGGGGTTTTAGTCTGGAGTCTTGGTGTTTTCTCAGGGGGTTTTAGTCTGGAGTCTTGTTCTTCTCAGGGGGTTTTAGTCTGGAGTCTTGGTGTTCGTCTCAGGGGGTTTTAGTCTGGAGTCTTGGTGTTGTCTTCAGGGGTTTTAGTCTGGAGTCTTGGTGTTCGTCTCAGGGGGTTTTAGTCTGGAGTCTTGGTGTTCTTCTCAGGGGGTTTTAGTCTGGTGTCTTGGTGTTCGTCAGGGGGTTTTAGTCTGGAGTCTTGGTGTTCGTCTCAGGGGGTTTTAGTCTGGTGTCTTGGTGTTTCTCAGGGGGTTTTAGTCTGGAGTCTTGGTGTTCTTCTCAGGGGGTTTTAGTCTGGAGTCTTGGTGTTCTTCTCAGGGGGTTTAGTCTGGAGTCTTGGTGTTCGTCTCAGGGGGTTTTAGTCTGGAGTCTTGGTGTTCGTCTCAGGGGGTTTTAGTCTGGAGTCTTGGTGTTCGTCTCAGGGGGTTTTAGTCTGGAGTCTTGGTGTTCGTCTCAGGGGGTTTAGTCTGGAGTCTTGGTGTTCGTCTCAGGGGGTTTTAGTCTGGAGTCTTGGTGTTCGTCTCAGGGGGTTTTAGTCTGGAGTCTTGGTGTTCGTCTCAGGGGGTTTTAGTCTGGAGTCTTGGTGTTCGTCTCAGGGGGTTTTAGTCTGGAGTCTTGGTGTTCGTCTCAGGGGTTTTAGTCTGGAGTCTTGGTGTTCGTCTCAGGGGGTTTTAGTCTGGAGTCTTGGTGTTCGTCTCAGGGGGTTTTAGTCTGGAGTCTTGGTGTTCGTCTCAGGGGTTTTAGTCTGGAGTTTGGCAGCGGTCTCCTGGAAATGTGTCTCCACACTCCATTGAATAAACACCAGTTTTGCAGAATCAGAAGCGTTTGGGCAGATGTTGGAGGCGGCTTCAGCCCCAGACTGGATTAAATAAATTACAGTTTGTAGAGCCCCTTGAACACATCTGGTTCCTGGTGTTCGTCTCATTGGATTTGTCACCAGTTTTGCAGAATCAGAAGAGTTTGGGCAGCTGTCGGAGGCGGCTCAGGTCCAGGATGTTCCCGACCGACCCTTCTGTCCGACGGCTGCTCGCCCTCATCAAAGATGGCCGCCTGCTGGGGCAGTTCTCCTTGTCGTCGGGTTTAGCTCCACCCACTAACAGATGCATTTTGGGCCGCAGCTCTCGGATCAGCTGACTTTGTGGGAGGAGCTTCACGTTCAGAGCTTCGGTCAGCGGAGGACGATCTTCCTCCTCTTCCTCTTCCTCGCCATCTTCCTCCTCGATTAACCCGTATCGCTTCATGTACTTCCTGGTGGCGAGGGACATGTTGCTAGGCGACATCAGGGAGACGTTGGCGGAGGGGGCGGGGCTTCGGTGTGAGGGGGCGTGGCCTCCCAGAGACAGCCTGCTGAGCTGAGAGTCGCTCAGGTAACGCAGGGCGATGGCGTTCGCCTCCAGACTCAGATCAGCGCTGAGGCCGGGGAACAGAGCGCTGGCCGAGGGCGAGGGGACGCTGAGGCGGGACAGAACCGCCGCCGGGTTGATGCTCGCCAGGGTGCTACACACACAAAACAAGAGTATGTTACAAGTCTTTAAAAGTCTAAAAGTATTTATAAACACATGTCTCGTAAAACAAAATGCACAAATACATTTGATTGTATTGAACAGTTCTATTGGTTAGCGCTCCAACATTGTATTGATAGGTTAAGGGGCGGGACATCTATAAGCGGAACTGTGACTTTTTCGGAAGATCCCCGAATGGTGACTTTTTTTTCTGAAAATCAAAAAATTCTGACTTTTTTCTCAAAATCTCAGAATTGTGACTTTTTCCTCAAAATTCTGACTGTTCTATAAATTCTGACTTTTCCTTCAAAATTCAAACTTTTACTGAAATATTAAACGTTTGACTTTTTCAGAAAATCTAAGAACTCTTACTGTTTTCCTCAATTGTTCCCTTTTTTTTTTTTTTTTAAATTCTGATTTTTTCTGAAAATATCTTAACTTCTCAAATTCTAACTGTTTTCTTAAACATCTCAAAATTCAGACTTTTTTCTGAAATTTCAATTTTTTTTCTGAAATTCTCAAAATTCTGAATTTTATCTATAACTTCAGATTTTTTCCGAAAATCTTAAAACCCCAGCTTTCTTCTGAACTTCTCAGAATTCTGACTTTCTCAAAATGTTGAATGTTTTCTGGACATTTTTTGAAATCTCAAAATCTATGAATGATGAGTTTTTCTTGGTCTTGTTTCAGACAGAGGGCGAGTGCCACCAAACACTAATATGAACCTGAACATCAGGAGAACATAAACACTACAGTTTCAAAATGATTTAAAAACACATGTCAAGTCCCATGTCTTGTAAAACAAAATGCACAAATACATTTCATCATATTAGAAAACCCCAAATAAGCTAAGAACTAATGATGAGTAGATATCAGAACCAGGCGATGTGTTACCTGCTGCTCTCGATAGTGTTCTGAAGGACTCTGCTGGCCTCGCTCAGATCTTCCTGCTCCACGTTCACTCCGAGCTGCTGCAGCTGCCTCACGGTGGCCTCGAGCACCGGGTCCCCACTCTGCCTCCTCCTGGAGGAAGAGGAGGAGGAGGAAGAGGAAGAGGAGGAAACCACTGACAGGCTCCTCCTCCTGGACTCCTCCACTTCCTGTTTACTGTCAGACTCCTGCAGACGGCTGGTCAGCTGACTCTGTGGACGCAGAGAGGAAGAAATCATGAGCTGGAAAATTCCCCTCCGAGAAATTACGGTTATTAGGGGGTAGTGGTGGTCTAATGGATAGTGAGGTGGGCTGAAGATCGGAAGGTTGTGAGTTCAAATCCCACCAGGAACACCACCACTAGTGTGCCCTTGAGTAAGGCACTTAGCCTTAGTTACTCCAGGGAGAATGTCCTGTAATTGGTCATTGTAAGTCGCTTTGGATAAAAGCGTCAGCTAAATGAAAATGTAGTGTAATTAGTGGGGATAGAGCTTGACCCACGATCCAACTTTAAAGGTCTCCTATCATGCAAAAGTCACTTCCTGATGTCTTCTCTACATCACTATGTGTCCCCGGTGTGTGAGGAGACTCACAAAGTGATGTCTTCTCTACATCACCATGTGTCCCCGGTGTGTCAGGAGACTCACAAAGTGATGTCTTCTCTACATCACTATGTGTCCCCGGTGTGTCAGGAGACTCACAAAGTGATGTCTTCTCTACGTCACCATGTGTCCCCGGTGTGTCAGGAGACTCACAAAGTGATGTCTTCTCTACATCACCATGTGTCCCCGTGTGTCCCCGGTGTGTCAGGAGACTCACAAAGTGATGTCTTCTCTACATCACCATGTGTCCCCGGTGTGTCAGGAGACTCACAAAGTGATGTCTTCTCTACATCACTATGTGTCCCCGGTGTGTCCCCGGTGTGTCAGGAGACTCACAAAGTGATGTCTTCTCTACATGTCCCCGGTGTGTCCCCGGTGTGTCAGGAGACTCACAAAGTGATGTCTTCTCTACATCACTATGTGTCCCCGGTGTGTCCCCGGTGTGTCAGGAGACTCACAAAGTGTCAGGAAATCAAACCCTCTCTCTTTTCCTCCGTACCCACATCTCTAAAAACGGGGGAACAACGGAGCTGATCCAGATTTGCTGCGTCATGACGACATTACTAAAATGTGGGCGGGCTTTACACCCACGGGCCAATCAGAAACGTTGCTGTCAGAAACAATGAGACGTGTTCTGGACGTAATATGGTCTGTGTTTACATTAGCATCGCCAACACGAGAGAAAAAAAGTTTGAGCTCCATACTGTTTCAGAAATAATCCTTGATGTGGTTTGGAACATGATATGGCGTTTAATCACGGCAGCATTTAGCTGAGAATCTGCTGGGAGAATCCTCTCTTCACAGAGGAGTGAAGGAGTCATATATGCCTAAAAATAGGAGACCTTTAAAGCGTAAGTTTAAGAATAAGTTGAATACGTATGCAGGGTATTATTATCTACAGTTTCCTAGCATCATGTGAACAGCCTGCATGTTGTTGTTGTTGTTGTTGTTGTTACCATGAGGTTCTGGTAGAAGTTCTGCTGCTCCTCCTGTGGTTGGTACATGCTCACACTCTCCCCCAGAACCGGCTCTGCAGGCCGCTGAGGCTGAACAACACACAACAGGGGAGACATGTAACTCTAAAGCTGACCAATGCCTGTAGCGGCTCTAAATGATGCTAACAGATGCTAACATACATGGCTACAGGGTGTATCGACACATTCCATACAGGAACACATTCTGCAATAACTCTCTATAACTAATCACCTGGACTTAAATCACACTGTACATTTTACATTTATATCCAATCTAATATTTTATATTCCATTCCTCACGTACTTATGTATATATTATATCCTGCTTTATATTTTGTTACTGTACATGTGTATTTCAACATGTAACATTAATGCTATTTTATTTCTATTTGAGACGTTTACATTTTGGATTGTTTATTTCTAGTCTTTTCATTTCTCTAATGTGCAACGCCTTGTCTTTGTATGCTGCTGCAACGCAAACATTTCCCAATTTGGGATCAATAAAGTACTTCTTATCTTATCTTAACAGATGCTAACAGATGCTAACAGATGCTAACAGATGCTAACAGATGCTAACAGTCTCACCTGTGCTGCGAGGCGGGGGAGCAGGCGGCCTCCTGACCGGTGATGTCACTTCTCTCAACTCCATGATCACTGACGGACAGGTAAGTGTGTGAGGGGGGTTTACAGGAGGAGGAGGAGGAGGAGGAGGAGGAGGGGGGGGGGGGGAGGTGAGGAAGAGGAGGGGAGGAGCCTCCTGATGAAGGAAGGGAGATGAGACAGGAGCCCCCCAGAACAAACTGGCCCCTGAGAACAAGAGAAAGAGATGGAAACTAGCATCAATAAATGATCATCTTTACACCTGTGTGCACCTTTAAAACCGTTCTAAACATTTGTACACCTGTGTGCACCTATTTGAACCTCTTCAGAACGTTTTGAATCCGTTTGCACCTCTCCACACCTGTCTACATCTCTTCACACCTGTCTACGTCTTCACACCTGTCTACGTCTCTCCACACCTGTCTACGTCTCTCCACACCTGTCTACGTCTCTCCACACCTGTCTACGTCTCTCCACACCTGTCTACGTCTCTTCACACCTGTCTACGTCTCTTCACACCTGTCTACGTCTTTTCTCTCTCCACACCTGTCTACGTCTCTTCACACCTGTCTACGTCTCTTCACACCTGTCTACGTCTCTTCACACCTGTACGTCTCTTCACACCTGTCTACGTCTCTCCACACCTGTCTACGTCTCTTCACACCTGTCTACGTCTCTTCACACCTGTCTACACCTCTTCACACCTGTCTACATCTCTTCACACCTGTCTACATCTTTTCTCTCTTCCACACCTGTCTACATCTCTTCACACCTGTCTACGTCTCTCCACACCTGTCTACAGCTCTTCACACCTGTCTACGTCTCTTCATACCTGTCTACGTCTCTTCACACCTGTCTACGTCTCTTCACACCTGTCTACATCTCTTCACACCTGTCTACGTCTCTCTTCACATCTGTCTTCACACCTGTCTACATCTCTCTTCACACCTTTCTTCACACCTGTCTACGTCTCTTCATACCTGTCTACGTCTCTCCACACCTGTCTACAGCTCTTCACACCTGTCTACGTCTCTCCACACCTGTCTACAGCTCTTCACACCTGTCTACGTCTCTCCACACCTGTCTACAGCTCTTCACACCTGTCTACGTCTCTTCACACCTGTCTACGTCTCTCCACACCTGTCTACGTCTCTTCACACCTGTCTACGTCTCTCCACACCTGTCTACGTCTCTCCACACCTGTCTACGTCTCTCCACACCTGTCTACGTCTCTCCACACCTGTCTACGTCTCTCCACACCTGTCTACGTCTCTTCACACCTGTCTACGTCTTACGTCTCTTCACACCTGTCTACGTCTTTTCTCTCTCCACACCTGTCTACGTCTCTTCACACCTGTCTACATCTTTTCTCTCTCCACACCTGTCTACTCTCTTCACACCTGTTTACATCTCTTCACACCTGTCTACGTCTCCCACACCTGTCTACAGCTCTTCACACCTGTCTACGTCTCTTCATACCTGTCTACGTCTCTTCACACCTGTCTACGTCTCTTCACACCTGTTACATCTCTTCACACCTGTCTACATCTCTGCACACCTGTCTACGTCTCTCTTCACATCTGTCTTCACACCTGTCTACATCTCTCTTCACACCTTTCTTCACACCTGTCTACGTCTCTGCATACCTGTCTACGTCTCTCCACACCTGTCTACGTCTCTTCACACCTGTCTACGTCTCTTCACACCTGTCTACGTCTCTTCACACCTGTCTACGTCTCTTCACACCTGTCTACGTCTCTCCACACCTGTCTACAGCTCTTCACACCTGTCTACGTCTCTTCACACCTGTCTACGTCTCCACACCTGTCTACAGCTCTTCACACCTGTCTACGTCTCTTCACACCTGTCTACGTCTCTCCACACCTGTCTACAGCTCTTCACACCTGTCTACGTCTCTTCACACCTGTCTACGTCTCTTCACACCTGTCTACGTCTCTTCACACCTGTCTACGTCTCTTCACACCTGTCTACATCTCTTCACACCTGTCTACTCTCTTCACACCTGTCTACATCTCTTCACACCTGTCTACATCTCTTCACACCTTTCTTCACACCTGTCTACGTTCACACCCATCTACATCTCCTTCACACCTGTCTACATCTCTTCACACCTTTCTTCACACCTGTCTACATCTCTTCACACCCATCTACATCTCTCTTCACACCTTTCTTCACACCTGTCTACGTCTCTCTTCACACCTGTCTATGTCTCTCTTCACACCTTTCTTCACACCTGTCTACGCTCTCTTCACACTGTCTACATCTCTCTTCACACCTTTCTTCACACCTGTCTACGTCTCTTCACACCCATCTACATCTCTCTTCACACCTGTCTTCATACCTGTCTACATCTCTCTTCACACCTGTCTACATCTCTCTTCACACCTGTCTACATCTCTCTTCACACCTTTCTTCACACCTGTCTACGTCTCTTCACACCATCTACATCTCTCTTCACACCTGTCTTCATACCTGTCTACATCTCTTCACACCCATCTACATCTCTCTTCACACCTTTCTTCACACCTATCTACGTCTCTTCACACCCATCTACATCTCTCTTCACATCTGTCTTCACACCTGTCTACATCTCTCTTCACACCTTTCTTCACACCTGTCTACGTCTCTTCACACCCATCTACACTCTCTTCACATGTCTTCATACCTGTCTACATCTCTTCACACCCATCTACATCTCTTTCACACCTGTCTTCATACCTGTCTACATCTCTTCACACCCATCTACATCTCTCTTCACACCTTTCTTCACCTGTCTACGTCTCTTCACACCCATCTACATCTCTCTTCACACCTTTCTTCACACCTGTCTACGTCTCTTCACACCCATCTACATCTCTCTTCACACCTGTCTTCATACCTGTCTACTCTTCACACCCATCTACATCTCTCTTCACACCTGTCTTCATACCTGTCTACATCTCTTCACACCCATCTACATCTCTCTTCACACCTGCTTCATACCTGTCTACATCTCTTCACACCCATCTACATCTCTCTTCACACCTTTCTTCACACCTGTCTACGTCTCTTCACACCCATCTACATCTCTCTTCACACCTTTCTTCACACCTGTCTACGTCTCTTCACACCCATCTACATCTCTCTTCACACCTGTCTTCATACCTGTCTACATCTCTTCACACCCATCTACATCTCTCTTCACACCTGTCTTCATACCTGTCTACATCTCTTCACACCCATCTACATCTCTCTTCACACCTGTCTTCATACCTGTCTACATCTCTTCACACCCATCTACATCTCTCTTCACACCTGTCTTCATACCTGTCTAAATCTCTTCGCACCCATCTACATCTCTCTTCACACCTGTCTTCATACCTGTCTACATCTCTTCACACCCATCTACATCTCTCTTCACACCTGTCTTCATACCTGTCTACATCTCTTCACACCTGTCTACATCTCTCTTCACACCTGTCTACATCTCTCTTCACACCTGTCTTCACACCTGTCTACGTCTCTTCACACCTGTCTGTTCCCTTTAACACCCACTGTGCACCTTTTTAAACCCTTCCACAACGGTTAGCACATTTTACTCTAGTTTGCACTATTTTTAAAAACCTTTTTACACCCGTTTGCCCATTTCTACACCCGTCTAACTCCGTCTACAACTTTCTACAAAGGTCTACTCCACCTTTACACCTGTTCTAACCCATTTAAAAACAATGTCTGCACCTTTGACTTTAGTTTACACCTTTTTAAACCTGTCCAAACATTTTGTGACCTTTTTACACAATTTGCCAATTATCTATTTTTACACCTTTCTCATGTCTGCACCTTTTACAATCATTTGCATCAGCTCCCACCTGCCCAGTCTCACCTGTCCCCACAGCGATGCTGGCGGTGCTCCTCGGTGCCTCCTCCTCTCTGTGGGGGGTCTGCAGTTTCCCCTGAGCCTCCAGCAGCATCTGAACCTGAAGATAAACAGAAACATCAGCTCTTTACATATTTTCTTCATTTTTGTGTTACTCTGTCAAAGCGTCTGAGTTTCTGAGTTTCTAGAAAAGCGCCATATAAGTGAAGTTTCATGTAGGGCTGATCGATTATGGCAAAAATCATAATCTCGATTATTTGGGTCAATAATTGATATCACGATTATTAAAAAGGATTATCCATTTACTTTGAAAACATCCATTTATTGAAAAATGTTGACCAGTATGTTTTTAACAGTTGATTACCCTGAACTTTAAGTAGAACTCAACTGAAAAACAAATACAAATCGTTTTATTTCGATTATGTTGTTTTCATAATCGTTGCAAGCCAAAATCGTAATTGCGATTAAAATACGATTAATTGAGCAGCCCTAGTGTCATGTATTATAAACTCACCTGAGCCTGAAGGAGGCGCAGCTGCCGGTCCTGATGGAGGAGCAGCTGGTAGGTTTCCACCCCTCCCATCCCAGGGTGGCTGCAAGGGCAGGGAGGAGGAAGAGAGGAGGGGGGAGGAAGAGGAGGAGGAGAGGGGAGGGAGGAGGGGTGAGGTGATGGGAAGGTGGAGGAGCAACAAGAGGTGAATTGTGATAAAGATTATTTGAGGATGAAGGAGGTGGAGGAGTTTGCTGATGTAAGAATGAAGGAACAGGAGAAGGAGTCTGATTGGTTTGATGGTTGCAGGAGGGAGGGGGGGTGAGGAAATGGGAGGATGGAGGAGGAGTTTGATTGGTTTGATGGTTGCAGGAGGGAGGAGGGGTGAGGAAATGGGAGGATGGAGGAGGAGTCTGATTGGTTTGATGGTTGCAGGAGGGAGGAGGAGTGAGGAAATGGGAGGATGGAGGAGGAAAATGAGGAGAAGAAAGAGAGGTGTGATGATGAAGATGATGGGAGGAAGGAGCAGGAAGAGGAGCTGACAGTCGGTTGGAGTAGGAAGGAGGAGGAGGAGTGTGATTAGACTGAAGATTGCTGGAGGGAGGAGGAGTTTGGAAATGGGAGGGTGAAGCTGGAAAAGGAGGAGAAATGTGATGATTACGGGAGGTGGGAGAGAGACGAGTGGAGGAAGGAGGAAGAGGAGTGTGTTGAGCTGGATGGGTGCTGGACTGAGGGTGTGGAGATGAGTGGATGGAGGAGGAGTTTGGTGATGATGATGAAGGGAGGAAGGAGTTTGATGATGATGAAGGGAGGAAGGAGTAGGGTGGAGTCCGGGGGAGGAGAAGATGGAGGTGCAGTTGTAGTTGTTGGAGGAGCAGCAGGAGCAGGGCTGATGCAGGTGGGAGTTTGGGGTGCTGTGGAGGTGAGGAGGAGCTGAGGAAGAGGAAGAGTTTCCAGGTGGAGGAGCAGACTTCCTGTCAGGAGGAGGTCTGTGGGAGGGGCCAGGGGCCTGCCTGACATTCTGATTGGAGGAGAAGCTGCTGTCAATCAGCAGAGAAGTTCAGGGACCGACGGCTGAACTCTGCGAGCCTGGAGTACAAACACAAAACATTCAAATGTGAATGTTACGTGCTGAGTGTGTGTGTGTGTGTGTGTGTGTGTGTGGTGTGTGTGTGTGTGTGTGTGTGTGTGTGTGTGTGTGTGTGTGTGTGTGTGTGTGTGTGTGTGTGTGTGTGTCTTGCAGGACAGCAGTGGGTCATCTGTGTCGTTTTTTTGTAGTCTTTGTGCAACGTGTAGTAGTTCTAAATAGTGTTTAGGTTACCGTTGTCGCTTTCTTTTATAAGAAGGTTGTTTTTGTTTGTCATTAGTTTACATTTCAATTTTTGAACAATTAAACATTATCTACTAATTTGCCAAATCAGTTTCCTCTCTTTTTCTTTCCTCCCTTTGTACCCCTAGTTTAGGAGGGAACGCAGCAGTGAATGTGGAACGTCCCCGTGGTCCCATGTTCCTCAAATCTAAACTGTGAAACATGCTTTTAGATTTGTGTTCTCCGGGCTCATGGATTCATGTAAAACCGTTCGAAATATTGATTCCCTAATAACTGAGACTACTTTAAAACATCCCAGTGTTATGATGTAAATGAGTCTCTGAACACTGAGCTGACCTGCTGGGCGGGGGGGTGCGGGCTGGGGGACGGACGGGGGGACAGGTCTTCGTCCTCGACTCCAGAGTCCTGATCGCAGATAGACAGACCGGACGCTCTGAGGACAAACAGAGAAAACAAACATCAGACGCTGCGCTCTGATTGGCTGCTTCCACAGACACATGAAGAGATAGGAGCTTTAGTTTAACACTGAAGCTCCTGGTGATTTAACTCCCAGCGGGGACGATTAAAGAGTTCACAGTAAAAACTCACCTGTGCCCTCGTCCACGCTTCACACACAGATAACAGATTATCAGAATATTTCATTTGAATCGAATAAAAACAATAAAACTAGGAAACGTTGTGTTACCTGTTGAAGGGGTGTGCGCCTCTCTGAAGGTCTCAGTGTTCGCTGTCTGTCTGTCTCAGCTCACACTGCAGCGTACGACCCTCCACACACCCTGCTGGAGACACAGGTGAGTCACACAGACTGTTAACACACAGGTGAGTCACAGTGAGTCACACAGACTGTATACTCACAGGTGAGTCACACAGACTGTTAACTCACAGGTGAGTCACACAGACTGTATACACACAGGTGAGTCACACAGACTGTATACACACAGGTGAGTCACACAGACTGTTAACACAAAGGTGAGTCACAGACTGTTAACACACAGGTGAGTCACACGGACTGTTAACACACAGGTGAGTCACACAGACTGTTAACACAGGTGAGTCACACAGACTGTTAACACACAGGTGAGTCACACAGACTGTTAACACACAGGTGAGTCACACAGACTGTATACTCACAGGTGAGTCACACAGACTGTATACTCACAGGTGAGTCACACAGACTGTATACTCACAGGTGAGTCACACAGACTGTATACACACAGGTGAGTCACACAGACTGTATACACACAGGTGAGTCACACAGACTGTTAACACACAGGTGAGTCACACAGACTGTTAACACACAGGTGAGTCACACAGACTGTTAACACACAGGTGAGTCACACAGACTGTTAACACACAGGTGAGTCACACAGACTGTTAACACACAGGTGAGTCACACAGACTGTTAACACACAGGTGAGTCACACAGACTGTATACACACAGGTGAGTCACACAGACTGTTAACACACAGGTGAGTCACACAGACTGTATACTCACAGGTGAGTCACACAGACTGTATACTCACAGGTGAGTCACACAGACTGTATACACACAGGTGAGTCACACAGACTGTATACACACAGGTGAGTCACACAGACTGTATACACACAGGTGAGTCACACAGACTGTATACTCACAGGTGAGTCACACAGACTGTATACACACAGGTGAGTCACACAGACTGTATACACACAGGTGAGTCACACAGACTGTATACACACAGGTGAGTCACACAGACTGTATACTCACAGGTGAGTCACACAGACTGTATACTCACAGGTGAGTCACACTGTATCTAACACAGGTGAGTCACACAGACTGTATACTCACAGGTGAGTCACACAGACTGTATACTCACAGGTGAGTCACACAGACTGTATACTCACAGGTGAGTCACACAGACTGTATACTCACAGGTGAGTCACACAGACTGTATACTCACAGGTGAGTCACACAGACTGTATACTCACAGGTGAGTCACACAGACTGTATACACACGTGAGTCACACAGACTGTATACACACAGGTGAGTCACACAGACTGCATACACACAGGTGAGTCACACAGACTGTATACTCACAGGTGAGTCACAGACTGTATACTCACAGGTGAGTCACAGACTGTATACTCACAGGTGAGTCACACAGACTGTATACTCATGAGTCCACATTCACTGACCATCTTTTGACTGTTTTTTTTTTTTAACAAAGAGTTTTGAAAGGTTTGTCACAGCTACAAACTGTAAAAACTAGAATGTTCCTCAGATCTTTTACTCTCCGAAGGTCTTTGAACTAATCATGTGTGAAAAACGCTTCCTCCAGATTCCATCACTTTATTCTACAGGTCTCAATTAAAATAGCTCCATTATTAGAGATCGTGAAGCGATGAATAGTGTGCCAAATGTTGTAAAAACATCTGCTAAGAGATCTCACTTTTCTTTTTTTTATGAGTAACGGCATTAAAGCTCTGTTATTCTGCATTAAAGACAGAGTCCTCTCACCTTTACTCAGGATGTTTCCAAAGAACTGTAGGAGGGCCAAACAGAGGCAAGAGCTCATCACTGCTCTCTTACAGAAGCTTCCTGTGTGTCAGGTGTGTTTGTTACCTGGTACAGAGTGACACACTGAGAGCCTCAGCAGCTGGTAGTCCAGATGTGATCCTGATCCTCGACACTGGAAGAACTGAGGAGCTCTGTGAGTGGAGCCGAACAAGACGAGGAGGAAACATCCGCTCTCTGAGAAAACTCTGGAACACAAGAGGAAGAATCATTGAGCATGACATGCTAATGTTGGGCTATAAAGGAACTACAGCACGGTCACATGACTTCACGTCACCACCGCTAAGCTAAAGGTGGCTAATGTTGGGCTATAAAGGAACTACAGCACGGTCACATGACTTCACGTCACCACCGCTAAGCTAAAGGTGGCTAATGTTGGGCTATAAAGGAACTACAGCACGGTCACATGACTTCACTTCACCACCGCTAAGCTAAAGGAGGCTAATGTTGGGCTATAAAGGAACTACAGCACGGTCACATGACTTCACGTCACCACCGCTAAGCTAAAGGTGGCTAATGTTGGGCTATAAAGGAACTACAGCACGGTCACATGACTTCACGTCACCACCGCTAAGCTAAAGGTGCTAATGTTGGGCTATAAAGGAACTACAGCACGGTCACTGACTTCACGTCACCACCGCTAAGCTAAAGGAGGCTAATGTTGGGCTATAAACTACAGCACGGTCACATGACTTCACGTCACCACCGCTAAGCTAAAGGTGGCTAATGTTGGGCTATAAAGGAACTACAGCACGGTCACATGACTTCACGTCACCACCGCTACGCTAAAGGAGGCTAATGTTGGGCTATAAAGGAACTACAGCACGGTCACATGACTTCACGTCACCACCGCTAAGCTAAAGGTGGCTAATGTTGGGCTATAAAGGAACTACAGCACGGTCACATGACTTCACTTCACCACCGCTAAGCTAAAGGAGGCTAATGTTGGGCTATAAAGGAACTACAGCACGGTCACATGACTTCACGTCACCACCGCTAAGCTAAAGGTGGCTAATGTTGGGCTATAAAGGAACTACAGCACGGTCACATGACTTCACGTCACCACCGCTAAGCTAAAGGTGGCTAATGTTGGGCTATAAAGGAACTACAGCACGGTCACATGACTTCACGTCACCACCGCTAAGCTAAAGGAGGCTAATGTTGGGCTATAAAGGAACTACAGCACGGTCACATGACTTCACGTCACCACCGCTACGCTAAAGGAGGCTAATGTTGGGCTATAAAGGAACTACAGCACGGTCACATGACTTCACGTCACCACCGCTACGCTAAAGGAGGCTAATGTTGGGCTATAAGGAACTACAGCACGGTCACATGACTTCACGTCACCACCGCTAAGCTAAAGGTGGCTAATGTTGGGCTATAAAGGAACTACAGCACGGTCACATGACTTCACGTCACCACCGCTAAGCTAAAGGTGGCTAATGTTGGGCTATAAAGGAACTACAGCACGGTCACATGACTTCACTTCACCACCGCTAAGCTAAAGGAGGCTAATGTTGGGCTATAAAGGAACTACAGCACGGTCACATGACTTCACGTCACCACCGCTAAGCTAAAGGTGGCTAATGTTGGGCTATAAAGGAACTACAGCACGGTCACATGACTTCACGTCACCACCGCTAAGCTAAAGGTGGCTAATGTTGGGCTATAAAGGAACTACAGCACGGTCACATGACTTCACGTCACCACCGCTAAGCTAAAGGAGGCTAATGTTGGGCTATAAAGGAACTACAGCACGGTCACATGACTTCACGTCACCACCGCTAAGCTAAAGGTGGCTAATGTTGGGCTATAAAGGAACTACAGCACGGTCACATGACTTCACGTCACCACCGCTACGCTAAAGGAGGCTAATGTTGGGCTATAAAGGAACTACAGCACGGTCACATGACTTCACGTCACCACCGCTAAGCTAAAGGTGGCTAATGTTGGGCTATAAAGGAACTACAGCACGGTCACATGACTTCACTTCACCACCGCTAAGCTAAAGGAGGCTAATGTTGGGCTATAAA
This sequence comes from Dissostichus mawsoni, assembly GCA_011823955.1. NCBI lineage: Eukaryota > Metazoa > Chordata > Actinopteri > Perciformes > Nototheniidae > Dissostichus > Dissostichus mawsoni. The sequence goes on from JAAKFY010000025.1 coordinate 3,791,965, forward strand.
GGAACTACAGCACGGTCACATGACTTCACGTCACCACCGCTAAGCTAAAGGTGGCTAATGTTGGGCTATAAAGGAACTACAGCACGGTCACATGACTTCACGTCACCACCGCTAAGCTAAAGGTGGCTAATGTTGGGCTATAAAGGAACTACAGCACGGTCACATGACTTCACGTCACCACCGCTAAGCTAAAGGAGGCTAATGTTGGGCTATAAAGGAACTACAGCACGGTCACATGACTTCACGTCACCACCGCTACGCTAAAGGAGGCTAATGTTGGGCTATAAAGGAACTACAGCACGGTCACATGACTTCACGTCACCACCGCTACGCTAAAGGAGGCTAATGTTGGGCTATAAAGGAACTACAGCACGGTCACATGACTTCACGTCACCACCGCTAAGCTAAAGGTGGCTAATGTTGGGCTATAAAGGAACTACAGCACGGTCACATGACTTCACGTCATCACCGCTAAGCTAAAGGTGGCTAATGTTGGGCTATAAAGGAACTACAGCACGGTCACATGACTTCACGTCATCACCTCTAAGCTAAAGGTGGCTGATGTTGGGCTATAAAGGAACTACATCACGGTCACATGACTTCACGTCATCACCTCTAAGCTAAAGGAGGCTAATGTTGGGCTATAAAGGAACTACAGCACGGTCACATGACTTCACGTCATCACCTCTAAGCTAAAGGAGGCTAATGTTGGGCTATAAAGGAACTACATCACGGTCACATGACTTCACGTCATCACCTCTAAGCTAAAGGTGGCTAATGTTGGGCTATAAAGGAACTACATCACGGTCACATGACTTCACGTCATCACCGCTAAGCTAAAGGTGGCTAATGTTGGGCTATAAAGGAACTACATCACGGTCACATGACTTCACGTCATCACCTCTAAGCTAAAGGTGGCTAATGTTGGGCTATAAAGGAACTACATCACGGTCACATGACTTCACGTCATCACCGCTAAGCTAAAGGTGGCTAATGTTGGGCTATAAAGGAACTACATCACGGTCACATGACTTCACGTCATCACCGCTAAGCTAAAGGTGGCTAATGTTGGGCTATAAAGGAACTACAGCACGGTCACATGACTTCACGTCATCACCTCTAAGCTAAAGGTGGCAGAGCAACACAATAAAACAGACAATAGTGCAAGTAAATACAATTAAATAGAATATAATAGAAATAGTGCAGAATAGTCTATATACAAGTAATTGGAATACTAAAACCACCACCTGAACTTTTGAAAGAACATCCATAACATTCATCTGTCTGCAACTTATATATATCAATATTCCAATTACTTGTATACAGACTATTCTGCACAATGATGTAGTATTTAGAGATAGAGATATCAGTGTGCCTGTAACTCACCTGTCCTGCAGGGCGGCGCTGTAGAGGAACCGGAGACACCAGGCCCACACCTGAGGGCTGTAGATGTGAGTGACTCCACTCAGCCAGCTGAAACACCACAGGAAGAACAGGTAGATTCATAATAAAGCCTTATTTATATAGCACTTCTCATACAGCACGTGCAGCTCAAAGCGCTTTACAAAATGGTGACACATCACAAGTTAAAATAAAGGTACATGCAGCAAAATATAACATTTTATCAGGTTAAGAGACACAAGGAGGTAAAATGTATGATAATACAAATAAAATAAATAATGATTTCTCTCCGACAGATAAGACACAAGAACCGATGCAACAATATAAAACCCTATATTAAAATAAAAACAACAACACAAAGACTGAATATCAATGCTTTGGTAAAGTTAATGCTCCACTAGAGACATTTTCAGATTTCCAATGCGTCTGTGTCATACATTCAGTAAGTGCACGTTAGCTCCTATAATGTGTAAGTTAAATCCAGAGGGGTGATCTCCAGATTGTTGTATAGTGAAACCTGAGAGTGACTCAAATGCACGCTAAGGGGTAGGGAGGGGCTGAATTATTAAAGACCGTGGTACCGTGAAGCTGCGACGTTATCGGTCTTTTTATCGGTACTGGAGACATCTAAAATATATCATATGTATTATTGCTACATAAACATTATATTGCAGTTTTAGTGTCGCCAACTCCGTTTCTAATACGCAAAAAGACTACAAAATGCGTCTATGATTATTTTTAGTATTTTCTTTCTCTCCAATCCAGACGAGATCTCTCTCCCGTCTGTGTGCGAGGGGGGGGGGCGGTTACAACACGCTCTGCTACACATTATTTAATATGATTTGTTAAAACACTGTTGTTTCTTTTGATGTGAAATATTATGTATTTAATTTAAATAAAAAGCAATGTTAGTTTGTTCACAATTTGTTTAGTTAGTTTACCTTATTTTTTTCTCCAAAAGAACCGTTAAAAGACCGGATCGATAAGCGGTATCGATAAAAGTAGTAGTACCGTTAAAACCTTAACGGTACCCATCCCTACTAAAGGGTAGTTGAAAATGTTTTCTCTCACTGATCCTGCTGTTAAATGTTTGTTGTTCATGTATTTGTGTCTTGATGTCTGTCTGTTGATGTTACACATGGAGCTGCTGGGATGCAAGGAGCATTTCAGACTCGTATCGTATCCACTCACAGTCCGACCAGCGGCAGGCTGCAGGCTTTAGGGTCCGACTCCAGCAGCAGGAGCAGCTTCCTGGTCTGATCCATGGTCAGAAACCTGCAGACACACACAGAGCATTGAGAGGGACATCCATCAGAAGAACCATGACTCGTCTCTGATCCCGCTTCAACAACAGGGCAACTCCATATGGCACCAAGAGCTGAGAGTCAGGTACAATGCAGGTTTAGAAAAGAGAGCAGCAGGCCTCAGAGAGGGAGTGTGTCTCACCCTCTCTGAGGCCTGCTGCTCTGTGGCGGCCGGCTGCTGCTGCTGAGGCTCCTCTGCAGCGCCGTGGGGATGATCGGGACGGAGCGCACCGGCGTCACCTCCACGCTGACGGACGGACAGACGGCCGACCAGCTGAGGACGAACGCTGCACAGTCCGCCTGCTGAGTCAGGACCACGTGACCTCTGACCTTCAGCAGCTGACTCAGCTCCAGAGCCTGCCTGCTGCTCACACACTGCTGCAGAGCCTGGGGGGAAGAGGGAGAGGGAGGGAGAGAGAGAGAGAGAGAGAGAGAGAGAGAGAGAGAGAGAGAGAGAGAGAGAGAGAGAGAGAGAGAGAGAGAGAGAGAGAGAGAGAGAGAGAGAGAGAGAGAGATTTAATGTGTTGGTGTGAAATAAAAAGCTTTTTTACGATGGATTATTAGGGGCAGCGTACGTGAAATATATATTATTATGGAGCCACGAGAGAGGTAATACTCTGAGAGAAAACTCAAACATATTCAAAGGTTGAAGTTGTGAATTGTTACACGTTGTGATCATGGATGTTTCCCCTCGTTTCTGTTATGTGATTGCAGGGTATATGCAGGAATCCTGAAGTCACATGTAAGACCTTTTAAGACCTTTTTTAAGACCCTTTCCATACATTTTAAGACCTCATCTCCACTTGGAGTTTTAACCGGTTACCTTGGCGACACACTTTACCTCACATTGACTATATACAGCATTGATTGTCCTTCCTCCTTATCTTCCAACCATTTGGACGCAGACTTGCATTTCCCCATAACGATGTTGTTTAACAACCGGCGTAAACGGACCTTCGCGCTATCAAGCAGTGAGCGTGCGATGTCCTGTTCAGATGACGTCACATCCAACGGGATGCCATAATAAACTACACAGAATCACTACACACCTACGCAATGATTACATTCAGGCAGACTGTAGAATACAACCTCTTTGGACAAGTTATATACTTATTGAAAACAAGCTACAACATGTAATACCTTGGAAATGCCCTTTAATACTTTTTAATAGCCTTCATTTTCACTAAATTGATTTATCAACTTTCAATACTTTTTAAGACCCGCGGACCCCCTGGATTGTGACATGTATGTAGTAACGTGTGTGTTACATGTTGTGATCATGGACCCCTCGTTTCTGTTGTGTGATCGTGACGTGCTATATGTGACATGTATGTAGTAACGTGTGTTGTTTGCATTTTATTGTTCTCTTTGATCCTTTCGCCTCTATCTACTTGTCTTTCATCCTTTCTTTATAACTAATGCTGTTGATGTGTTGTGATTTTAAAAAGGTGTCTGTTATCATCTGGCCGGGACAACAGCTGGAGATTAGCCATGTTGGCTGAAGCTGCCTCACACTATAAACTAAACTAAACCATGAGAAAATCTAGAAATGATACGAGAAGAAGATGTAGTTTTGTCGTCAAGGCAGCAGCACATGGCTTCACTTCAGAGAATTGGCTCAACCCATCTCACTGCTTGCCTTGTTTTTCATATAAATCTCCTAATTTAATGTTGTAAAACTGTGCGTACAGAGGACAGTCTTCACAAACTTCATTACTTTAAACCTCAATAATCTGGAAAACTGGAATTAAGTTTTAGAAGGAAACAAATGTATTATCAGACTAAAACAGTTTCAGCATCATATTCTCAAAGACATTCAAATGGGACGTTTCAGAAAGGGTCTGAAAAACAGCTGCTGGGGACATCAAGGAGACGTTGCCATGAAAACAGAAAACACAACATCTTCACTACAGCAGTATTATCAAGTGTGTTTCACATTTAAATATTGATATGTTGCGTATTTGAATTCTGCTTGGAGGTGTAAACAGTGAAAAACAAGTTGTGCAGCTCTTTTTAAAATGAGCTTAAATCAATTTTTTATATCATCTTAAAGGCGGGGTGGGTAAGAATGGAGAAAGCAGCTCGAGTGCGCTAGAATTAGAAAGTACGCAGCCGAAAAACAATCTGCCCCTTCCTTCAGACTTCCTCACAGAGCCCCTCCTCCAACACACACGAACGCGCACATGACCAATGAGGGCACGAGATCAGTGTGTGCACAGATGGAAGGCTGACAGGCAGGTAGGCCATCCAGTTACTTTAGCCGGGCCGGCTCAGATGATTGGTCGTGCTTTTCACAGCGCCACGGCTTCCACTGATGAAATGTTTTTATGTATTCATTGCTATCGGGATGTTAAGAGCATTCCATGGAATATAACAACAAGTGTTTCTGAAGTGAATTACCTACCCACCTTTAATTCAGAAAAAACCCATTTGCTTTATTTGAATGACCCGTGTGATACATTTCTCAGAAATCACTTTGCAGGCAATTTACTAATTGAAGCCTCGATAACGGTGGAGCGCTGTCCTCACAGCAATGGCTGATTCATCTATTTTGTGTACTTATAATTCACTTCAAATTGTGCTTACTGTAGGTGGAAACATTATCACCGGACACTATCGCTGGAGAGATTTAAATGTGTTGGGGTAAATAATCCCAGAAGTTTAAAACACTGTTATTGTGCAAGATGTTTAAATTGAATTTATGTTGAGAAATTGTGCAGTATAAGAGTAAGTGGGGGTGTTGAATTATGAATTGTAAGATATGAATTTGTTTATTTAATACTCTTATACTAATCACTTCCTGTATTCCCGTGATAAAAGGGACATGCGCAATAAACGTGTCACTTCCGGTTGAAGCAAAGCCGACGGTGTATGTGTGTATTTATTCCTCTGTCACGTTAAACTATGTTCACGGTATTCCTGCCCTAAGATCACGGCATCGTCAACAGACTTCAACAGACTTTCCCGTCCAAACAGAAACACTGATCTCAATATGGATATAGGATTGACATATTGTTGAGAGTCACTTTGAGTCTGTTTAAAGGATCCAAGCCACAGGAGCAGCGCAACTGAACGCATGCTATACATATTGCCCTACCTTGAAGCAGTGGTGCAGCTCAGCCTCTGATTGGACAGCGTCAGACGCGCCCTCCTGAGTGGAGAACACACAGGGGACCAGGACGTCTCCGGGCAGAAGAGCCGAGGGGACCCGGCCCTGATCTCGACCCGGGTCAAAGCGGTCCAGAGTCACGGTGACCCCCTCCTCATCTGGAACCACAGGGGGGGGACAGAGTCAACTTTATTGTCATTCTTTCAGTTTCTGTGTACAGACAGATCGAAATACCGCTTCCCACAATCCCAAATACAAAAACAAAGATATATAAAAATATGTATATCCTATATATACACAATCAACAGACACATCTATACATATGCAACATTAAGACATAAATAAAAGCACAACTATCAATATAGAAAATAACAGTCACTTCAACATCTTTGAGAAATGTACATTAGTGAACGACTGTCCATAGCAGCGTGAAAAGTGTCTGGTGCTGGATTATAATGATCCTACAGCTGGACCAATCACAGGGGAGCAGGTTGTGGAGGAAACTCTTCAGAGAAACTGATAAATGATTCATGGACAAAGTGTGTCTGTCTGTTCTATTTAATAAAGATAAAGAAAGTCAATATAAAGTGAAATGGATCTGAAATGCAGGAACAGAGCAGCTTCCTCCTCAGAGGAGAGAGAAGTTCTGCTTTCAGTCTCTCTGTGTATTCATGAGAGGAAACAGCCAACTGATCCCACCCTTAAATTCTCTTAGGCATCATCTAAACATCCCATCATTAAACCAGAAAACCCCTCGTCCTTAACCATTTGCAAATCCTCCTTTTACTTCCTTTGCCCTCCTGAAATATAAACCCTAACATATGTCTCTGTTAAACACATACAAGACTGAAAATACAATTTAACGGAGTGAAAGGCAATCAGAGTATAAGACTATAAGTTTTAAATGATTATATGATCATGGTGAGCTCTTACCTGCGTCCACACTCATGGAGCCCAGGAGGAAACACGGGAGGCGGGGCTTGTTGCTGTGACGGGCGTGACGCTGAGCCAATCGCAGAGCTTTCTCCAGCAGCACCAGGCGGGGCTTCCTGTACACACACACACACACATTACATGCTGCTACACAACAACAGCTACACCACTTCATTACTGTCTGATGTACATGCTGTCAAAGTGGAGATAAAAACACTGACTGCCTATGTGTTAAACCCTTGGATGACTTAATGAAGGTCACAAGCTGAAACACGTCCAGACAGTAATATATGATGTAATTCACAGTCTGGCTGTAGAGTTGAACTGATTAGAAAGCAGCTGCTGCGTGTAAAAACATGAATGAAACTGCAAAGACACACACACTTGGGAGTGTTTGGTAAACTGTTTAAGCAGTGCATTATCAGGAGTAGAGGATGGCAGGCTTTACACACTGCACACATGTTCAGATCACATCGTACTTCATTTGCACATATGTCGTGTGTGTGTGTGTGTGTGTGTGTGTGTGTGGTGTGTATGTGTGTGTGTGTGTGTGTGTGTGTGTGTGTGTGTCAGAGTTCCGTTAGCCGGTAATTACCGGACTATGACCGGTAAAATATGCTGAAGACCGGCAAATCTAAATCTCTCCGGTCAAAATAATTTCCCCTTAGCGCAATACCGCATCAGTTGCGCCACTTATGTGACAGACAAGAAGAGTATGTGACAGACAAGAAGAGTATGTGACAGACAAGAAGAGTATGTGACAGACAAGAAGAGTATGTGACAGACAAGAAGAGTATGTGACAGACAAGAAGAGTATGTGACAGACAAAAGAGTATGTGACAGACAAGAAGAGTATGTGACAGACAAGAAGAGTATGTGACAGACAAGAAGAGTATGTGACAGACAAGAAGAGTATGTGACAGACAAGAAGAGTATGTGACAGACAAGAGAGTGTGACAGACAAGAAGAGTATGTGACAGACAAGAAGAGTATGTGACAGACAAGAAGAGTATGTGACAGACAAGAAGAGTATGTGACAGACAAGAAGAGTATGTGACAGACAAGAAGAGTATGTGACAGACAAGAAGAGTATGTGACAGACAAGAAGAGTATGTGACAGACAAGAAGAGTGTGACAGACAAGAAGAGTATGTGACAGACAAGAAGAGTATGTGACAGACAAGAAGAGTTGTGACAGACAAGAAGAGTATGTGACAGACAAGAAGAGTATGTGACAGACAAGAAGAGTATGTGACAGACAAGAAGAGTGTGACAGACAAGAAGAGTATGTGACAGACAAGAAGAGTATGTGACAGACAAGAAGAGTATGTGACAGACAAGAAGAGTATGTGACAGACAAGAATAGTCAATTCTAATGTCTAACACTTAATGTGGAGAAAGAGATGTCCTGTATGGGTTGATTGTGCGTTGATCTGTTGGTAATGCCTCGGGGTTCCGGTGGGCATGTAAACAAATGCATAATGCTGCGCTATACTTTGCGGCCTCACCCGGTTGCATAGCGACGCTTATTGTTTAGGTGTCTTTTAATAAGCAGGTAGTCATATCATTAGCTAGAACTAGCTAGATCTGATCGATATGGACATAAACGCGAGTAAAGTCTAATCTGACGGGAGAGAGAGATCAGCTGCTGCTGACGAGTCGACACGCAGCTCTGCATGATCACCTGCAGCGGTGAGCGGAGCAACACACACACTTCAGGTTAGAATATCACACGTAGCTATTTTAATGACCTCTCAAACTACCTAAACTAGTTATAGATATGTTTAGTTTTACTGTCGGGTCACTACTGGATCCGCGAGCTGCATGATACTGCGGGCTGTCAGGAGAGGAGAGAGCGCTCCTATTATTCCCGTGTTATTGTAAGTTACTGTACACTTTTGAATAATGTAGTTAATCTACTATAATTAGTTTGTTTAATATCGAATCATATCAATTTGTTTTAAAGCTCAATAAATAACAAAGAAGACCTTGACGCTCATTTTGTCCGGAAGATTTCAACTTTAACGGACATTTTGACCGGCAAAAAAATATTCTAACGGGAACTCTGGTGTGTGTGTGTGTGTGTGTGTGTGTGTGGTGTGTGTGTGTGTGTGTGTGTGTGTGTGTGTGTGTGTGTGTGTGTGTGTGTGTGTGTGTGTGTGTTCACCTGTGAGCACAGAGCTGCAGGCGGAGCTTCTCTCCTGCAGGGCTGCCATCCCACAGAGCTGATCTGGACTTGGGGAAAGTGAGTTGAGTGCCAGAGTTCATCGAGGTACTGCAACAAAAACAGAAGAGATAAGAAGGCGTTACAATCTGGTTTATTGAACAGCAGGTTTTCCACATACAAGGAATTTATTTTAATGTATTGGTGAAGAGAGGAAATGAAAATAAAAGCCAGTTGCAAAAATCAAGGACCTTTCCCATTAATAATAATGAAGTGACAAATGATTGATCATGAAAGTGTTCTCAAAGCTGGTAAAGGTGCAGCTAGTTTGAATGACTTTGTATACTGCAGGGTAGCTTGAGGATTTACTCCAGGTGGAACTAAAGTCTGATTTAACACTTGATTATATTTCACATCATTCATCCAGATCTGTGAAGTAACTGAAGGTATTAAATACATGTAGTGGAGTAAAAGTACACCATCTACCTCTGAACTGTAGTGGAGTAGAAGTACACACAAGTACCTCTAATTGTACTGAAGTACAGTACTTGAGTACTTAGTTACTTCCCACCTCAGTAGGGTGGTAGCTTTTGGTTAGCCTGGTGTTGATGTTCCTGCTAATGTTGAGCAGGGGGGCTAGCTAGGCAGCAGCGACTTCAGTTAGCATCACCCAGTTTAAACTACCATCACAAGTTAACATGCTAGTTCATTAGCAAGCCCAGCTAGCTGTTTGTGAGCGTTAAAACTAATGACAACAGTAGCTTTAAGAGATCAAGACTCCAAATCTGGAGTAAAGGTACACCATTTACCTTTGAATTGAAGTTGAGTAGAAGTTGAAAGTAGCATAAAATGGAAATACTCAAGTACAAGTACCTCAAAATTGTACTTAAGTACAGTACTTGAGTACATGTACTTAGTTACTTTACACCAAACACACACACCGGTGTTACACCCCCCAGCAGGTGTTATTGAATCACCTGAACCATGATATGTCAACATGAACTCACCCTCCTCTCCTCATGTTCTCCGGAGTGAAAACAGCCTCCAACACTCCGGAGGGCAGAGCCTGGAAGTTCACCGGGCAGCTCATCCCCTCTGAGGCCGACGGAGAGGCACTATTAACGGTCACTGAACACAGAGAACCCGGCGGAGCTCCAGCTAACTCCTGCTAGCCGCGTTAGCTTCTTCCTCGCAGCCAATCGGCTCCCAGCTCCGTGTTATCTTCCCATAAGGACGATAACTAATCCTTTAATGAAGTCCCAAAATGTTATCCACCTGTCGTTGATGTGAATAGTTATATATTCAAGTTTTACCTCAAACTGTCCGAAGAGAACAACAAGATGTTTAATAATGGCGCTGTTTCTGCAATCCACTGGCGGGGCAACTCAGGCAGCCAATGGGAAGCCGAGCTGCACCATTCTGACCAATAGCGTGGCGCTTTGCTCCTCGTCTTCTTCGTTGCCTTCTTGTATCGTTACCTGCAGTTTAAATGGACTGAGGCTTTACAGCGCCCCTACAGGTTTGGATTAATAACACAGGACCAGTTGTATATAGGTTGCAAATCACGTTGTGCCAATCAATCAATATATTAATAATTATAAGAATCATAATACCTTTATTGGTCCCATATAGGGGAAATACATTGTAACAGCAAAAGTGAGGATAGAGACACAAAATAAAAACACTATGGGCATGCAGAAATAAAAAATACAGTATATATAATTGTATTCCAGTTTACACATTACACACACGTGATATTGTGGTGTCGCAGTCTTTGTTTGTAATTAATTGGATGATATCTGATGTAATTATGTTTTTTCTCATTTCTTAGACCTATAAAAGTAGACACTTTATAAGCAAATACAATCTAATGGTTCACACACCCTGCTGTCCTCCTTGATGTTTTCAATCTGCTGACTTCAATATTCAGTAGGGGCTTGGACTGTGAGCCGTAGGGTCGCCGGTTCAAGTCCCCGACCAGAGACCAGACCTAAATATGGAGTGTGGACTGCTACTTGGAGAGGTCCCAGTTCACCTCCTGGCCCTGCCGTGGTGCCCTTGAGCAAGGCACCGGACAACCCCCTTCCCCCCTCACTCCCATTGCTCCCCGGGCGCTGTGCAATAGCTGCCCACTGCTCCTAGTTCTAGACTCCTGGCGCTGGACTCCTGGTACTAGACTCCTGGCGCTGGACTCCTGGTACTACACAGTTACTTCACAGTTTTACGACACATTTTAATTTGTTTGACTTGCAAAATATCTTTTAAATTGACAAACATTGTGGTAATTCGTGGCACAATTCAAAGTGGATCGAAAGATAATCTTTCTCTCTCCATTGACTTCAATACATACTTTTTCCGAATTAAGGTCCCATGGAGGTCCCCCGGAAAGGGAGGGACTTCGCCTCTCTATTAAACATCCATGAGTACTACCTTCCACCTTTTCTTATATCTCATATATATATATCTAAACTAAAAAAATGGCTCTGAGCAGGACCGGTGATTTTCTGCTTGTTATTTCTTGTCGTTGACGGTTTTGGTTTAACTTTGAGGGTTATTTGTTTGTGTTTTGTACAATCATCACGGGTGCTGGTGACGATAAACTGAACTTTTATTTTCATGAAAAACGTAGACGGGGACCAGAAAAGTATTGAAGCTTCTTCTTGCCCCTTTTGAACATGAAGGAAACTATTTAGTTGGTTTTTTTTATACCTTGAAAATTATTTTGTGTTTTTGCTTCTTTTTATTATTATTACTTTATTTTCTATTCTTTGTTTCATTTTTAACATGTTCAATAAATTGACTAATACAAAATATCCTGTACCATCATAATTGATGAACATTTATATCAAAGCATATTATGTTAATATGCTTTGATATTGCATATTGTCCTCCTTACAAGGACAGGCAGGCGTGAACATATTACGCCTCTTTACACCAGTCAATTTTCGAATACAATTTCAAATGTTATTGTTTGCATAAAAAGCCCTGAACCACATGTGTCAAACTCAAGGCCCGGGGGCCAAATCCGGCCCTTGGTGGATTTAATTTCGGCCCGCAGGATAATTTCTAATGACTATTAGATCTGGCCCTCCGGTATATTGCACGCACACCTTCACTCCATCCTGAGGGTTTCCTCCGCTCAGAGCCTGAGCCCAAACATTGATGAACTTGCACCCAAGATGAGATGCCAAGTATCTGCTTGAACTAGCATCACAGAGCAGCACACTGAGTTTAATGGATGTTTCCTTCTGCACTTTCTCTCTTGAGACAACAGGGCATGTTTGGTTTTTCTTTGAGGGAAATAGTTTGTTGAAGCTGTTGTTGGCCTGTGGAAAAATGTAATCATAAGAAATGACTCTGGAAAAGCTGCAGATAGAGCCATAAGAAATGACTGCAACTGATTATTTAATGTTTAATGTTGTTTTATAGGCAATCATTGAAGCTTTGTTAGTTCCAGGTTTAATATGTGCAATAAGTTCATTTCAATACGTTTTGCAATAAACATTGAACCAGTTCGGCCCTCCACTAGTACCCATTTTTTATTTTGGCCCACTGTTTAAATATAGAAGAATTGGGAGGGATGAAACCCTCTGTAATGGTCACACATGCAGAGCACACAGCACACAGTGACATTTGGCCTCTGCATTTAACCCATCCTAGTACCAGGAGTCTAGTACCAGGAGTCTAGTAACAGGAGTCTAGCACCAGGAGCCTAGCACCAGGAGTCTAGTACCAGGAGTCTAGCACCAGGAGCCTAGCACCAGGAGTCTAGCACCAGGAGTCTAGCACTAGGAGTCTAGCACTAGGAGTCTAGCACCAGGAGTCTAGCACCAGGAGTCTAGCACCAGGAGTCTAGCACCAGGAGTCTAGTACCAGGAGTCTAGTACCAGGAGTCTAGCACTAGGAGTCTAGCCAGGAGTCTAGCACCAGGAGCAGTGGGCAGCTATTGTACAGCGCCCGGGGAGCAATGGGAGTGAGGGGGGAAGGGGGGTGTCCGGTGCCTTGCTCAAGGGCACCACAGCAGGGCAGGATGTGAACTGGGACCTCTCCAAGTAGCAGTCCACACTCCATATTGTAGGTCTGGTCGGGGACTTGAACCGGCAACCCTACGGCTCCCAGTCCAAGCCCCTACTGACTGAGCCTCTGCCGGACATTTATTTGAGTTTGACACCCCTGCCCTAAAACGGTTTAGCCCCACCGTACCTGGCAGATCTTTTAAAACCATACACACCTACACGGTCACTGAGGTCTGCTGACAGACTCCTTCTGGTCGTCCCCACATCGAGGTTAAAGCAGCGAGGAGACACCCTTGCTCCTCCAGGTTAGACTTGCTCCAACTCTGCCTGTTTTTAAATCTCGTTTAAAAACCCATATGACACTTGTGCTTTTACATTTGGGTTTTTATCTTACTAGTGTTTTTTTTTATGTTTTTACGTCCTGTAGGAGAGTTTCTCAGTCGTGGCTTTTGATCTGGTTTCATTGTCTCGTGTTTTACATTTGTTTCATGTCCTGTCTGTTTCTTATGTATTTATGCTATGTTTGATACAGTTGATGATGTACAGCACTTTGTTCAACTCTGTTGTTTTAAATTTGCTGTAGAAATAAAATGGATTGAATTGGATTGGATTATAATATATAATAAATGCAGGGGCGGACTGGGACTAAAAACCAGCCCGGGCATCTCGACCGGCCCACTTCGGTACCACTAGTAAATTGTCAACGGGGGGGGGTTGTAGTGACTTATCCGACTGGCCCACTTCGGTACCACTAGTAAATTGTCAACAGTGGGGGGGGGGTTGTAGTGACTTATCCGACTGGCCCACATCATCCGACCGGCCCACTTCGGTACCGGCCCATCGGGACGTTCGGGACGAATCCGATGGGCCGGTACCGATGGGCCGGTACCGGAGTGGGCCGGTCCGCCACTGAGTACATGTATTTCATCCCTATATTAATAAAGAAAAACACATAAATTATTCATACTTATAACATAAAAAGTATCCTGATACCTATTTTTCTGGTGTAATACAGTATTAATTTATAATAAGGCTAAAATAATAACCATAAAGTTTGATTCTTTATGATAAAAATGTATAACAAGTGTGAATGCATCCATGGTTCCTTATTGGGACTGTGTGGGGTTAGGTTATAGTGTCACTAAAATGTGCCTTTTTATATTTCATGGTCAACTTGTATATATTTTACTTTTTAAATTCTGTTTTATTTTCTATTTTGGAGATGTTTATATATTTTATGTTTGTTTTTTTCTACTCTTTTTTTTCTTTTCATAATGTGCCATGCCTTTGTTTTAACATACTGCTGTAACTAAACAAAAAAATCCCAATTTGTGATCAATAAAGTATATTTTGTGTTATTTTCTCACCGAGTACCCGCCCGGTTAGAGCAGTTTCGGTGTACGCATGTAAGCAGACCCATGTGAACCCCAACACGTCATCCAATCAACAGGTCGTTTTCCCTGATTGACACGTATGTGGTGCAATAGAACGCTGTATTCTATATCAGCAGCCAATCACCGTGAAGGAGGGCGGGACAAACAGTCGGCCCGTCTGTTCTGACAGTGAAGCGCTCGCAAACACAGAGAAAAAAAAATCTCATCACTTCGCAAATCCTTCCGATGGAGGAGGTTCGGCAGAGAGGAAGAAGAGCGACTGCAAGCTAGCTGCCTACCTCCAGAACTAACAGGGAGAGGAGACTACAAGTTGTGAGTAACATCTCCTTTTTGACTATTTAAACCCTCGAGCACTCAGACGGGTTTCTTGTCAGTTGACGTCGTCTTTACGTCAGGTTCCGTGATTCACTTTGAGAGGGTATCTTTCTAACTGTTAGCTTAGCATGCTAAAGGAGGAGTTTGGCTGCTAGTGTCAGTTAATCTCTTAAAGCTACTGTTGTCATTAGTTTTAACGCTCACAAACAGCTAGCTGGGCTTGCTAATGAACTAGCATGTTAACTTGTGATGGTAGTTTAAACTGGGTGATGCTAACTGAAGTTGCTGCTGCTAGCTAGCCCCCCTGCTCAACATTAGCAGGAACATCAACACCAGGCTAACCAAAAGCTACCACCCTACTGAGGTGGGAAGTAACTAAGTACTCAAGTACTGTACTTCAGTACAATTAGAGGTACTCGTACTTTACTTTAGTATTTACATTTTACTTTATACTTCTAACCCACTACAGTTCAGAGGTAGATGGTGTACTTTTACTCCACTACATGTATTTAACACCTTTAGTTACTTCACAGATCTGGATGAATGATGTGAAATATAACCAAGTGTTAAATCAGACTTTAGTTCCACCTGGAGTAAATCCTCAAGCTACCCTGCAGTATACAAAGTCATTCAAACTAGCTGCACCTTTACCAGCTTTGAGAACACTTTCATGATCAATCATTATAAAACATATCATATATATTATTCTGAAATGGACCAATCTGCACAATGACTACTTTTACTGTCGCTACTTTAACTATATTTTGATGAGAATACTTTTCTACTTTTACTTGAGGAACATTTTGAATGCAGGACTTTCACTGTAACAGAGTATTCCTACACTCTGGTACTTCTACTTTTACTCAAGTACAAGACTGAGTACTTCTACTTTTACTCAAGTACAAGATCAGAGTACTTCTACTTTTACTCAAGAACAAGATCTGAGTACTTCTACTTTTACTAAAGTACCAGATCTGAGTACTTCTACTCTTACTAAAGTACCAGATCTGAGTACTTCTGCCACCCTTCTTAACGTTACTAACGTGCTTACTTCCTTTTTTAGTCATACTTCTGCCTGAGTAGTACAAACTATTTCTGTCGGACAACAAACCTTTGTTAACCACAGTTTCAGAATAACTGACCTGGTGTGTTTGAAAGATTTATCAGGGACACAAATCAGTGATAAAAGATATTTAGCTTCCTTAGAAGAAAACATGTGTAAGACCAAAATCGTCCATTTCATACCTGGATAATCCTGTTTTTCTATTAATTTAATAAACAAAGTGTCTATATAAAATAACATTATGGTAAAGTCTATTTGGTAAACACCTGTGTTAATTGAATACTTGACAAATACAAAATAATTTTTCATTTAATTAAGAACTTTATAGCTTAATGAATTCAAGGTTTTCAGTAAAACTAAAGAGAAATAAATATTTTACAGTTTTCGTTGATTACAGTACATTACATGACACATGTTAGACGCTTTTATCCAAAGAGACTTACATACTCAATACTGTGGGCAATCCCCACAGGAGCACTTTGGGGTGAAGTGTCTCAGGGACACAACGACATGCTGACTGCAGTGGGCAGTGTTTCCGCCAGACCAGGGCTGAGAGGGCGTCCACCCCGAGAGCGGGGGGGGTGCTTGAATTTTTAGTGAGCCGGATCATTTGGCTCGGCTCTCTTAAAGCGCTGGCTGTTTCGACTCCCAAACGGCTCTTCATGTAATGTTACCACAGTTTACCACGGAGCCTCAGTTTCGCCGCTGCGAGGCTCTGGTGCTCGCAGCTCACGCGCGTGCTCCACTAGCATCGCTCATCGCGAAATCGGGCACGTTCCGTGTTGTCCAGTAGCAGGCACCGCCGATGTCGGGAAACGATGTTTAATACTCCGAAAAGAATCCCACCAGACTCCTTTGCCCCTCCAAAAGAGGGATGTCCTTGTCCTTTTCGTTATTTCAAGCGATAAAAACTCTCGATCTTCTCTCGAATTATTAATATTTTTGGACGCCCTCGGCTCGAGTTCAGGGCGTCCCGAGCTGGATAAGGGCGTCAAATGACGGCAAGACGCCCCCTGGCGGAAACGCTGGCAGTGGGGTTTGAACCTCCTGATCCAAACACCAACGCTCATCCCACTGCACCACACGCGTTGATAATGATTAGATGGATGCACATGAATACAGAGTTATTAGAGTAAGACAATAGTTTGCTAATCGCATTGAACTGATCAGTAATGTCAAGTATAACATAACAAATTGCAGTCTTTAAATATCTTATTGCTTTAAAACTTAGTTTCCCCTCAAATATTCATGGGAAAGGTCCACCTTAAATCCTGTGTTTACCAGAGTCCTGCATGCAAGAAGCCACCAGTCACTAATGGACTTAATTAATGATCTCTGTCTATCTTTACGCACGCACGCACGCACGCACGCACGCACGCACGCACGCACGCACGCACGACGCACAGTGGGGATATAGTATGATTTGTAAATCACTCATTCAGCAGGAAAAAGGTGCTAGAAAATAACTTTCTTCTAAAGAAATCCTAGATGACTAAATGTCTAATTGATTGACTAATGGGCTTAGAGAGGGCAGCCCTAATTCACCTGGAGGCAGTGAGGCAGTGAGGCAGTGGCATTAAACTCAGTGGTTATGTAAATGGTGATGTGAAAGAAAGCCTATGTTTGAATGCATGCTTTATACACTTAAACCGATATATTCCTGCACTTTAACTCTATCAGCATATTAAAGTATGAATGCTTGTTGTTTGTATGTTGTCTTCTCCTGAATGTTGTACGTCTCTTGTTAGTTTTTTGTATTTTGGATGGCAGTAGCTCTACTCATCTCATTGTACCTGTATAATGAGATTAAAGGATTCTATTCTATTCTAGTAACAATTTCACACCACATTCAGAGGCTGTAATTGTCCCCATCACGATTTGATTGGAAGACGATTAGATGTATTGAATTATCGCCCTGAGTTGTGGTGCGTTTGAGGGCACGTAGCAGGGTGTAGCCTCCTTTGCATCGGCACCACAGTGAGAGAAATGTCAGCTTTGCATGTCGCTAACATTCCTGTGAGGACTTCATTCTCCTTGTTCAGAGTGCATCACACACACAATGAGGCGTTTGTTCACTTTCTGTAGAAACACAGGCACTTGGCTGCAGACACAGAGGAATCTGGTCAGTCTGCTGCTCTTCACACAGTGACAGGAAAAGTCATTTTGTTTTCCCATGAGGGACGACAGGGCTCTGAGTAATGCTGCTGTGCATTTCTGTGTGAAGAGTCAGGTTGGCTTTATTAGAAGTAGCGCTGCAATGATAAGTAAACACGACTAGGCCTGTTGCAATATCAGATGTCCACTAGCGGTCAAATTACATCACAATCACCATATCGCAATATCTAAAGAGAAATGGAAAAACAATCTAATGTACTTATCGTCAAGTTTATATTACTAGGGATGCTCCGATAAATCGGCCGCCGATCGATATCAGCCGATACTCACTCTCTGCCGATCGATCGGTGCTCTCTAAAAATGCAGATTGTGAGAGCCGATCGCATGAAGTAAAATGATGACGTAAAATATATGACACTTTTCTCCTGCGTGGCAAAACAAGCTCGCCAAAATGGCTTCACCGGTCTGGCAGTATTTTAAGGTGTCCGAAAAAGACAGTAAAATAGCAGCAGCTGTGACGGACCGGTGAGCGGAGCAACACACACTAAGAGTTAGACCTAACACACTAAGAGTTAGACCTAACACACTAAGAGTTAGACCTAACACACTTAGCTATTTGATCTACCTCTGGAACAAGCTACACTAGTTATAAATATATTTATTCTTCACTGTCGGGTCACTCAGTCATTACTGGATCAGTGAGCTGCATGAGATACTGACAGGCTGTCAGGGGAGAGAGGGAGTGAGAGGGAGAGAGAGAGGGAGAGAGAGAGAGCGCTTCCGCTCATTTCTCCCGTGTTATTTTCCAAAGTTAATGTAAACTTGAATAATGTACTTCATCTGAATGTAATAATGATGTTGGTTGTTTGAGGAAGCTCCAGTGAATGAGCATTAACTGAGTTTTAAACATCACTTTAAATGGAAGATCCCCATAGGCCCCGCCCACTCGATCGGATCGGCGATCGATATCGGCCGATACTGATTCCGGCGATCGTCCCCAAAATTGGCGATCGGAGCATCCCTGATATTTACCTTTTGTTTTTTTGTGCGTTGCCTCCTTTCTTGTCAAATGAATACCACTTAAAATGTAAGTGTAGGCAGGTCGAGTGAGTCTGGAACCAAAACTATACAAATACAATTATGTTAGAGGTGCTTGTTTATTTAACAATTTTATCATGTGTGTATTTTGAACATGATCTCAATATTTTATTTAGGAACTACCTCTGTTATAGTCCAAATCATTTTTTTGTGACACCCCATTAACATTTATTTTTTAGATAATAGTGTTCCTGCATTTCTCTGTTTTTAAATATCACATTAAAGTGAATATCTTTGGACATTTAAAGGCATCCTCTTTGGCGATTTTCACTGTTTTCTGACTTTTTATTAACCAAACAACTAGTTGTGAAAATATTCAGTTGCAGCCCTCATTAGAGAATAAAAAGCAATATGTTTGTGTTGCTTTTCTAGCAGTTTTAAATCTTCTTCAGTGTACCGTGTCCAGGGAATTTAATGAGCAGCTGCCACCTGGAGTAAATGTTCACCAGTCACCTGCCACCATGAAACATCCTTATATTAAAGCGGCTGTTTGTGGTGCTCCCTCTCCTGTAGTGTGTTCTCTAGGTGTTAGTGCATGTCAATGGTCTGCAGAGGCTAAAATCCCTGTGTTCCTCCAGAGGGAGATTCTCTGAACAGATGGCCTCTCTCTGTAGTGAGGATACTACGATGTTGCTCCTGTTAAAGCATTTTATACTCTGATAAATGCTGAGTATAAAAGGCTCAGAGTATTTCGAGAGTGTTTCAGAGTATCTTCAGAGTGTTTTCAGAGTGTTTCAGAGTATCTCAGAGTATCTCAGAGTATTTCTAGAGTGTTTCAGAGTATCTTCAGAGTATCTTCAGAGTGTTTCAGAGTATTTCCAGAGTGTTTCAGAGTATCTCAGAGTATTTTCTAGAGTGTTTCAGAGTATTCTAGAGTATTTCTAGTGTTTCAGAGTATCTCAGAGTATTTTCAGAGTATTCTAGAGTATTTCAGAGTCTTTCAGAGTGTTTCAAGAGTGTTTCTAGAGTGTTTCTAGAGTGTTTCAGAGTGTTTTCAGAGTGTTTCAGAGTATTTCCAGAGTGTTTCAGAGTGTTTCCAGAGTATCTCAGAGTATTTCCAGAGTGTTTCAGAGTGTTTCCAGAGTATCTCAGAGTATCTCAGAGTATCTCAGATATCTCAGAGTATCTTCAGAGTATTTTCAGAGTGTTTCAAGAGTGTTTTGGGAGTGTTTCAAGAGTGTTTCAGAGTGTTTTCAGAGTGTTTTCAGAGTGTTTCCAGAGTATCTCAGAGTATCTCAGAGTCTTTTCAGAGTGTTTCAGAGTGTTTCAGAGTATTTCCAGAGTGTTTCAGAGTATTTCCAGAGTGTTTCAGAGTATTTCCAGAGTGTTTCAGAGTGTTTCAGAGTGTTTCAGAGTATCTCAGAGTATTTCCAGAGTGTTCAGAGTGTTTCAGAGTATCTCAAGAGTGTTTCAGAGTGTTTTCAGAGTATCTTCAGAGTGTTTCAGAGTATTTCCAGAGTGTTTCAGAGTATCTCAGAGTATTTCTAGAGTGTTTCAGAGTATTCTAGAGTATTTCTAGTATCTCAGAGTATCTCAGAGTATTTTCAGAGTATTCTAGAGTATTTCAGAGTATTTCAGAGTCTTTTCAGAGTGTTTCAAGAGTGTTTCAAGAGTGTTTCTAGACTGTTTCAGAGTGTTTCAGAGTGTTTTCAGAGTGTTTCAAGAGTGTTCTAGACTGTTTCAGAGTGTTTCAGAGTGTTTCAGAGTGTTTCAAGAGTGTTTCTAGACTGTTTCAGAGTGTTTCAGAGTATTTCCAGAGTGTTCAGAGTGTTTCAGAGTGTTTCCAGAGTATCTCAGAGTATCTCAGAGTATTCTAGAGTATCTCAGAGTATTTTCAGAGTCTTTCAGAGTGTTTCTAGAGTGTTTCAGAGTGTTTTCAGAGTGTTTCTAGAGTGTTTCAAGAGTGTTTCAGAGTGTTTCTAGAGTGTTTTCAGAGTGTTTCAGAGTATTTCTAGAGTGTTTCAGAGTATTTCTAGAGTGTTTCAGAGTATTTCTAGAGTATTTTCAGAGTCTTTCAGAGTGTTTCTAGAGTGTTTCAGAGTGTTTTTCAGAGTGTTTCTAGAGTGTTTCAAGAGTGTTTCTAGAGTGTTTCTAGAGTGTTTCAGAGTGTTTTCAGAGTGTTTCAGAGTATTTCCAGAGTGTTTCAGAGGTGTTTCAGAGTGTTTCCAGAGTATCTCAGAGTATTCCAGAGTGTTTCAGAGTGTTTCCAGAGTATCTCAGAGTATCTCAGAGTATCTCAGAGTATCTCAGAGTATCTCAGAGTATCAGAGTATCTTCAGAGTATTTTCAGAGTGTTTCAAGAGTGTTTTGGGAGTGTTTCAAGAGTGTTTCAGAGTGTTTTCAGAGTGTTTTCAGAGTGTTTCCAGAGTATCTCAGAGTATCTCAGAGTCTTTTCAGAGTGTTTCAGAGTGTTTCAGAGTATTTCCAGAGTGTTTCAGAGTATTTCCAGAGTGTTTCAGAGTATTTCCAGAGTGTTTCAGAGTGTTTCAGAGTGTTTCAGAGTATCTCAGAGTATTTCCAGAGTGTTTCAGAGTATTTCCAGAGTGTTTCAGAGTATTTCCAGAGTGTTTCAGAGTGTTTCAGAGTGTTTCAGAGTATCTCAGAGTATTTCCAGAGTGTTTCAGAGTGTTTCAGAGTATCTCAAGAGTGTTTCAGAGTGTTTTCAGAGTATCTTCAGAGTGTTTCAGAGTATTTCCAGAGTGTTTCAGAGTATCTCAGAGTATTTCTAGAGTGTTTCAGAGTATTCTAGAGTATTTCTAGTATCTCAGAGTATCTCAGAGTATTTTCAGAGTATTCTAGAGTATTTCAGAGTATTTCAGAGTATTTCAGAGTATTTCAGAGTCTTTTCAGAGTGTTTCAAGAGTGTTTCAGAGTGTTTCAGAGTGTTTCAAGAGTGTTCTAGACTGTTTCAGAGTGTTTCAGAGTGTTTCAGAGTGTTTTCAGAGTGTTTCTAGACTGTTTCAGAGTGTTTCAGAGTGTTTCAGAGTGTTTCAAGAGTGTTTCAGAGTATTTCCAGAGTGTTTCAGAGTATTTCCAGAGTGTTTCAGAGTGTTTCAGAGTGTTTCCAGAGTATCTCAGAGTATCTCAGAGTATTCTAGAGTATCTCAGAGTATTTTCAGAGTCTTTCAGAGTGTTTCTAGAGTGTTTCAGAGTGTTTTCAGAGTGTTTCTAGAGTGTTTCAAGAGTGTTTCAGAGTGTTTCTAGAGTGTTTTCAGAGTGTTTCAGAGTATTTCTAGAGTGTTTCAGAGTATTTCTAGAGTGTTTCAGAGTGTTTCAGAGTATTTAATGAGTGTTTTCAGTTGTTCCCCCTCGATTGCAGACAGCGATGTATCCGTGATTCTCTGGGGAATAATTCCAGTAAATGATTGTTTGGTTTAATATGGTAAGACATTAATGGCACTGAAGAGCGTGGGGATGAAATACCATGCTCTGTAACCCCCCCCCCCCCCCCCCCCCCCAAATAGTGGCCCCTCACTAAGCTACCCCCCCCCACAGGGATTAACTGTCGACTCGGCAATATCTCAGTGGTGACCACACAGATATCATGCAAAACAAAAGATGTTTTTAATTCCCAATTTATTTTGTTCTTTGTATTTTTGTTTGTGTTTCTAATCTATAAATGAGACTCACTCTTTATAAAGGCCACATTAAGAGACCCTCTTTAAATGTGCAGAGATGTCTGGTCTGGTTCTGCACCTGGAGGAGAACCCAGGGTTCCTGCAGGAGGAGAACCAGGGAAAAAACACTTGTTCTCCTCCTGCAAAAACGCTTGTTCTCTCCTGCAGGAACCCTGGTTCTATGCTGCAGGATCCCTTGTTATCTCCTGCAGGAACCCTGGTTCTCTCCTGCAGGAACCCTTGTTCTCTCCTGCAGGAACCATTATTCTCCTCCTGCAGGAACCATTATTCTCCTCCTGCAGGAACCCTTGTTCTCTCCTGCAGGAACCATTATTCTCCTCCTGCAGGAACCCTGGTTCTATGCTGCAGGAACCCTTGTTCTCTCCTGTAGGAACCCTTGTTCCCTCCTGCAGGAACCCTTGTTCCCTCCTGCAGGAACCATTATTCTCTCCTGCAGGAACCCTGGTTCTATGCTGCAGGAACCCTTGTTCTCTCCTGCAGGAACCCTTGTTCTCTCCTGCAGGAACCCTTGTTCTCCTCCTGCAGGAGCCCTTGTTCTGTCCTGCAGGAACCCTTGTTCTCTCCTGCAGGAACCCTTGTTCTTTCCTGCAGGAACCCTTGTTCTCTCCTGCAGGAACCCTTGTTCTCTCCTGCAGGAACCCTTGTTCTCTCCTGCAGGATCCCTTGTTCTGTCCTGCAGGAACCCTTGTTCTGTCCTGCAGGAACCCTTGTTCTGTCCTGCAGGATCCCTTGTTCTGTCCTGCAGGAACCCTTGTTCTTCCTGCAGGAACCCTTGTTCTCTCCTGCAGGAACCCTTGTTCTCTCCTGCAGGAACCCTTGTTCTCTCCTGCAGGAACCCTTGTTCTCTCCTGCAGGATCCCTTGTTCTGTCCTGCAGGAACCCTTGTTCTCTCCTGCAGGATCCCTTGTTCTGTCCTGCAGGAACCCTTGTTCTCTCCTGCAGGAACCCTTGTTCTCTCTGTGTCCTGATGTGATCTTTCTCCTGTGTGCAGCAGATGAGCTCTTATCTAAACCGTCAGCCCGTTAGATACAGTTGTTTGGATTTGCACACGGCTTAATTATTAACCAGACAACTGATAAAATAATACTGAGGAATTGCACCTATTCTAGCAATTCATTTAAATATTCACAGAACTATATCATTGAGATTATTTTTGACAGAATCATTTTTATTGAAAAATACGCGATATCTTTCCCTTTTTTGAAACCTTTTCTTGTGAGGATATTTAGTATGTTTCTGTGGATGAACTTATCGCTGCAGCTCCATAAAGCCCCACAGTTACTCTGGTTCGCATCCTTCTGATTGGTTGGATTGAGGGACTTGCCGTAGTGTAATGTGGCGCACAATACGGGCCGAGTGGAGCCAGAAATAACTCTAATTGGGTCCTGCTGAGGACGATTACTCCTGGCTTTGGGAGAGGTTTGGAGAGTAATTGATGTTCGGGTCAAACCAGAGGAACCCCTGAGCCTCTCTGTTTCTGCATGTTTACTCCCCTCAGAGAGCAACAACACTCACTATCTCTCTGCATATAAGCATGTGATCCACAGATAGATTAAGCTCAGAGGAATATGTGTTGAAACACGCACAAAGGTGTTTGTTTACTTCCTTTGTACAGTCAGTGGAAGGCAGATATGCTTCCTCTCCGAAACTAGTGATTACTGCGAGGCGAGGCCTGTCATTTAGAGTTTAGGGAGCCGGATTTAGACCTTCTCCAAAACACTGAACCACACGGCCTGGACTTGGTTTTTTAAACTTGATGATCATGATTCATTTTAGGGCTTTGTCTTTTTAACTTACTGATTTTGAGTCCAGGGATTTTTAGATTTAATTGAGAAATACTATCAGTAGAAATCTGACAATCTAAACATAACATTTGACAGTTATTATTTTTTGTATTGATGCGACATTATGAGCAACGTATCCATGTTGAAACCTACAGCAGAGCTAGTTAGCTGTTAGCTGTTAGCATCTGGCAGGTAGCTAAAGGCTAAAGGCTAACGTTAATGGAGGTTGTGTTTGTTATTGAAAGGTCAAATATATGCCATGATTTTTCTAAATTCCTTTAAACTTTTTAGCAAATTTCTGCACAGAACTACCACTTCTAAAACCTCTCTCACTTTTAAGTTAGATATACTTCACTTATTTCTCCCAGTAATGTATCATATTCTTATAATTCAATTTCATATATTTTTTTTTTATATGAATACTTCTTGTTTAGATTTTGAAAATTATTTTATTATATATTATTTTTGTTCTGAACTTGCTTTTTATTTCATTTGAATGAACTGTATCTGTGTTCATGTGTGCACCATTATACCCCATCCAAATACCTTGAACTTTAAGCTACTTAGCATCAATTAAACTCTGATTCTGATGTGTTAAAGCTCAGTCTTATATAAGATAGTTGTGGGGAGGAACTTGAATACATCCGGATGTTTTTACACATAAAACAGATATTAAAGAGGGACCTGTTCGACTTCCTGACACAAAACAACATGCTAACAGAAAGGAAGGTATGTTGAAGAATTTGGCATTTATTGTTTTTATTTGGTATGTAGAATATTAACTACACTTCCTGTATCGGTGCATCCCTACTTTACTGCTGCATGAGTTGAACCTGAAGTTTCTTGGTGCTGATCTGCAGGAGTGAACTCAGTGAAATGAGACAAGGTCACTTCCTGTACGTCCTCCCCACTAAACTCAAATTAAATGAAGTTTAACATTGATCAGATCTGCTCACTGACCTTTACCCTCCCTCCCTTCCTCGGCCTTCTGCAGCAACATGTTTTTGCATTGATAGTTTACGAGGCAACGTTGAGATTAAATGTTGTATCAGAGATGTGTGTGTGTGTGTGTGCGTGTGTGTGTGAGGGTAAATGTAGAGCAGTGTGTGTGTCAGCGCTCTGCTGCGGTCACTTCTCAGTGTTTAGGAGTCGCTGAGCTGGAACAGGAAGCAGTATTCTCAGTCTGTCAGCGTGAGAAGGAGGGAGTGTGTGTCTGACAAATATTTCTGCTGGTGGTTATAGGTGTGTGTGTACGGTGTGTGTGTGTGTGTACGGTGTGTGTGTGTGTACGGTGTGTTGGTGTAACTTCACGAAGGTTCGGTTCAGTTTTGTTTTGACGTGATGTGAGCTTTTTCTCACCATCCGGCCTCAGAGGATCTCACCACTTCTCTGCGACTCTCTTCCTTCCTTTGTTCCTCTGCAGTGTGATAATAACAGTCTGCTATCTGAGCCTCGTGCACGCGCTCACTTTTATTTCATGGACTTCCACAGAACTTACTGAATGTTCTCCGTCATTGACACATGTATTGTTGACGGCTGTTGAGTCATTTTGACAGATTTGAACTCTGAGGGCGTATTCTGCTGCTGCTGCGTGTGTTGACCACATCTTTGATCTTTATCATAAAACATATTCTGTATATTGAATATCAACACTGAAGGAGGAACAGCTGTGATGATAATATTCTAAATTAAATTGACCTGATAGTCCGTGTTAATGTTGTCTTTGTGGAGTTTTAATGACTCTCATTGGAGCTATTTAAACGTCCAACTGTGGGTATTTCAGACGTGTGAAACATGACAGAATAGGAAATATTCTGCACATAATCCATCTCTAAATCGATCTCTAATTCAGATTATTTGATTGATTTTGCAGTTACAATTATTGTACAGACTTAATCTAATTTTAATGACTAAGTATACAAAAATATATACATTTAAGAGATCGTGGTGTTTCTTTTTTTATAATTTTTTATCGTGAGGATCTTTATGATTTGGTTTTTTAATCTGTAGACAAAGATGTTCAGACGGGTCATCTGTGCTGCTTAATGACATTGAAATTAAAGATTTAAATACATTATATGCATACACGCTGTATGTACTACAAATATTGTGACTCCTGCAATTTAAAAATCGCATTAGGCCATATCTGGTTTATGATCAAATGTACATAACCAGATATTTTGCTCTAATTCATACATTTGAATGCCCTCAAAATACAAAAGGGAGTAAAATGTGAAAGTGATCAGAAAACAACCTTTCTGTTCCTCAGAAACTGTTTAATTCCTCCAGAAATATGAGCATCAAACAGAGCGTCAGACGGCAGAGACGGCTTTGTTTTTACGGAGCTCCGACGTCACGTTGTTTACGTCAGAAGACATCTTGTTTACAGGCGTCATGTTCTCCAGAGAATTGATATATCTTATAAACAAGATCAGAGACACAGAAATCATGCTATATCTTTCTAGAGACACCCTGCAGACCTTTTTAAATAGGCCTTTGTCTTTTATGAAATGTAAATTACAATGACTGGTAACAGAAGAGTTTACTGTGTGTGTGTGTGTGTGTGTGTGTGTGTGTGTGTGTGTGGTGTGTGTGTGTGTGTGTGTGTGTGTGTGTGTGTGTGTGTGGGTGTGTGTGTGTGTGTGTGTGTGTGTGTGTGTGTGTGTGTGTGTGTGTGTGTGTGTGTGTGTGTGTGTGTGTGTGTGGTGTGTGTGTGTGTGTGTGTGTGTGTGGTGTGTGTGTGTGTGTGTGTGTGTGTGTGTGTGTGTGTGTGTGTGTGTGTGGTGTGTGTGTGTGTGTGTGTGTGTGTGTGGGTGTGTGTTGTGTGTGGTGTGTGTGTGTGTGTGTGTGTGTGTGGTGTGTGTGTGTGTGTGTGTGTGTGTGTGTGTGTGTGTGTGTGTGTGTGTGTGTGTGTGTGTGTGTGTGTGTGTGTGTGTGTGTGGGGTCTTCATTTGCCTAACATGAGTTATTTCACAGGTGCTAACGGGGTGTGTGATGTGGGTTTGTCAGACCTACAATATGGCACATTAAATTAAATTACATGTTACTTGTTAGACGCTTTTATCCAAAGCGTGGGGTGAAGTGTCTCAGGGACACAACGACATGCTGACTGCAGTGGGGTTTGAACCTGTGCTCCCCTGATCCCAACACCAACGCACTAGTCCACTGCGCCCACACGCCTCCTCCGCTTATATTTCACATCTGGGATATTTTATCTTGGGGAAATTGGGTTTTGTGACGGTTGCTCCATTTCAAAAAAAAAAATTAAATAAATAAATGTATGTATTTTTATAAACATGCAAAGTTAAAGTAGATACTCCAATAAAAAAAGATGTTAAAGGTGGGGTAGGTAAGAATGGAGAAAGCAGCTCGAGTGCGCTAGAATTTGAAATTACACAACCAGAAAAAATCTGCCACTTCCTCACAGAGCCCCTCCTCCAACACACACGAACGCACACATGACCAATGAGGGCACGAGATCAGTTTGTGCACAGATGGAAGGCTGACAGGCAGGTAGGCCATCCAGTTACTTTAGCCGGGCCGGCTCAGATGATTGGTCGTGCTTTTCACAGTACTACGGCTTCCACTGATGATGTTTTTTATGGATTTGTTGTCAAAGCACTGAAGATATTCATTGCTATCGGGATGTTGAGAGCATTCCATGGAATATAACAAGTGTATCTCGAGCCGGTTTCTCAAACTTACCTACCCCACCTTTAAAGTAAGAATGTGCAATTAAAATATATAATAAAATTAATGTTTATATAAAAATGAAGAGGTAAAATGTCCAATAAAAGATAACATAGAATAAAAGCATTTATATAAAACTAAATGAAAGAATCCAATAAAATAAGTATAATACATCAAAGTAAGAAGAGAAGACAAAAAACATATATTAATATTAAAGATTTTACAATTTCTTTGTTTTGCAGGGGTGTGTGTGCACCATCAGAGGGCAGCATTGTTGTGATATTTACCTCACACACACACTCTCACACTGTTTACTGACATCAGGTGGTAGACACACACACACACACACACACACACACACACACACACACACACACACACTCTCACACTGTTTACTGACATCAGGTGGTACACACACACACACACACACACACACACACACACACACACACACACACACACACACACTCTCACTGTTTACTGACATCAGGTGGTAGACACACACACACACACACACACACACACACACACACACACACACACACACACACACACACACACACACACACACACACTCTGACATGAGTGTGTGTAGTTTTCCTGTTTTGTGGCTTGGAGCAGAGGAACATTGTTCCTGCAGCTTCCTCTGCCACATTCCTCAGCTGATTGTGATCGGGGCCTCCTGCAGGAGCATTGTTCCTGCAGACCCCCCCCCCCAAACACCACCAGACTCCCCCCCCCCCCCCCAAACACCACAAAACTGAGTCGAGAAGAAAATATTTTTTTTATCAGAAAGTCTAGAAAAATATCTGAAAGTTCGTCAACATTTTTTTTATTTTTTATTTATTTTTTAGAACCTATTATTTATTCCACAGATATATAACTTACATGGAGATGTACATACAAATCACACCCGCCTCAGTTTACAGTCCACTCAAATCTACACGTTATCGCTCACATACACATGCATGCATTACCCTTTTCCTTCTTCTTATTGCACTATTTTACTATTTTTCTTTTTGTATTTACTTGCACTATTTGTTCTGTTTATCTGTGTTATTGTGTTGCTCTGCTGGAGGAGCCTGTGACCTCAGATGTTCATAGTCATAACTACACTGTAGCTATGACTAATAAAAGCCTTGAACCTTGAACTAAGTCTTGGCAAATTGTACATAAATACAGACGTTCATTTAAATTCTCTGAGCTTCCCCCGGGTCGTCGGTACAGACAGGTATGCTGACAAATCAGGAACAGGTGCTAGTTAAACATTAAATATAAAAGAAAATGATATGAAGAGGTTTTTAATGATTGCTGTAGCTCCGCTTTCAGTCTGAGGGAGAACTCTCATCACTCTTTCATTCAAAACGCTTTACTGCTATGACCGTATGTGACCTGCTCTGTCACAATCAGCCAGATGCTGCAGCGGCACATTGTGACAGAAATAACGATTCATGTCAAAACGTTGTTGTTTCGGTCATTTGGGGTTAGGGTTGAGTTTAAACAAAGTCTTGGCTTTCAGAATATGGAACTAATATCGCCATTTTCAGACGATAAATACCTTCTTGCAGCTCTTAAAGACGGGGTGTCCACTTCTCCCTCCCTGCCTGTAAACACCTAATAATCTAAATCAGGTTTCTTCTCTGACGTCTAACTTTTTCTATCATTGCATATTTAATTTATAATGTTCTAATCATAAATCTAATCGATAGATTTATGATTAGAAAATGATAAAAGTAGGGTAGACATGTGGAGATTATCCGACTGAACAAACGTGATCCGTCTCTTAAATGTGTCTTCAACCACAGACCTGATTTCCAGCTATTTTCCTAAATCCTCTGGAGAAACTGCATTGCTTTTTTGTCGAGGGAACCGGAAGGAGTTTACTTCCGGGTTTTAGGACGCGTCACTGCACACACTCTATGTAATCATTGCGTAGGTCTGTAGTGATTCTGTGTCGTTTATTTATGGCATCCCGTTGGATGTGACGTCATCTGAACAGGACATCGCACGCTCACTGCTTGATAGCACGAAGGTCCGTTTACGCCGGTTGTTAAACAACATCGTTATGGGGAAATGCAAGTTTGCGTCCAAATGGTTGGAAGATAAGGAGAAGGACAATCAATACTGAATATAAATGTGAGGTAAAGTGTGTCGCCAATGTAACCGGTTAGAACTCCAAGTGGAGATGAGGACTTAAAATGTATGGAAAGGGTCTTCAAAAAGGTCTTAAAAGGTCTTCCATGTGACTTCAGGATTCCTGCATATACCCTGATTTAGTTGTTTTTAAAGTCATGCTTTCTGTAGCCGTCAGTCTGCACGATTTACTTGCTTTATTTTCCTAAACTTGGTTACAGGGAATAGGTTGCAATGATCATAATCAAAGATCAAAAGCACTGCAGCTCTATAGAAATGCTTTGATAATAACCGGCTTTACGGGTTTCTCCTGCTGATTATGGATTTATCAATACATGCTAATAAAGTATTTATGAGGAGAATAATAAATGCATTTTATTCAGCAGGAATCTGACAGCTTTGGAGCGATTGATTGCTCTGCAGAGTGTTTGTGATTCAGCGTATCGAGCTCTGGTGTTTTGCCATCACATCGTGCTGAGCGTTTAGTTTCCTCAGATCATTTTTGAGTGTCTCGTCTGTAGAGGGCAGAGTTTTCTAAACCACTCCCCTTCTTTTCTCCATGCATCACACACAGAGAGGACGGTGACTTGATCTTTTCTCTCGTGTGAGTGAAGATCTTCCTCAATACGTTTCTGACTCTTTCTGTCTTTCACTCAAAATGAAAAGACTTGAGAACAATCACTAACACATTCTGAGATCTCAATATATTAGACTCACATTAAGTGAATGTCTACTTAAAGGCGACATGTTATCTTTTTTCACAGCTTTTAAAAGCAAAGACTGTGACATCTTTACAACTCTGTTCATAACTAATTGCAAGTGTCCATTGTGATGTCACTTTGTTCAGAAGTAAACAAATCAAAATGTAGATGCATCTTCCATCTGTAGGCTTTTGTAAATGCATCTCCAGTAAACGTTGCCCATTTCCACACATTTCTGCCTCAACTGCACATCTCTTCCTGTTTAAATTCTGATATACTGCACATATTTTATTTCTCAGATTCATATTGTTGTTCTTAGATATTAACTTAATTCCTCTTGTGCTTGAGTACGCTCTGTTACACTCCAAACATAACTCGTATGCATTTCATTCTCGTATAAAAAACAAACAAACTGCACCCTTGTTGATAAAAGTTCTCACACTTACGCCGGTGCATTAATGCTCCTAAGTATTTAAATATGAATGTAGTAGTGTTTGTAAAGAAGTGAGCATGGACTGTTTGAAAGAGACTTCTGCAGGAGGTGAGAGAGTTTGTAAAAAAGACATTTATATAATTGTGGGTACAGTATTCCTTTAAGTGAGCAGGAAAGTGTGTGTGTGTGTGTGTGTGTGTGTGTGTGTGTGTGTGTGTGTGTGTGTGTGTGTGTTGTGAGGATGATAAGCACTATCAGTACATGCAGGCGTGTCCTTCTTCTTCAGTCCTCTTCCTCCTCTCTCCTTTGCTGCTGATCAACCCTCAGCGGTGGGCGTGTCCCGCCTCCTCTGCGCTGTGATTGGCTGTCGGCCCGGGCGTGTTATCTCCTGTGCAACATGTCGAGTCCCTCCCCAGATAGATAGAGCTGGCACACACACACACACACACTCACATTGCACCATGTTTGTTTTCAGGGAAGTTTGTCAGTAGAAGCAGAGACAGGTAGTGCCTCTCAGGTGTGTGAGGTGTCGCTCAGGAGTGTGTGTTTGTAGTTTTTATGGCATGGCGCGGGATACAGGAGTAGTGAAGCACAGTCTTGAGGATAATGGAGTTTCTGAAGAGCCTGGTACCGGGCAGCATGTCGGGGGAAAGCCCAGGTGATCATGGGGGCGTTCTGCCCAGGGACTCGGGCCCCCGGCTGCTGCGTATGAAGCGCCTGAGCCTGCTCTCCATGGGGCAAACCATCGAGGAGGATGGGGCAAACCATCGAGGAGGATGGGGGGATCCGGGGTCCAGGAGCCCAACACGCCTCAAAGGTAGAGCTGCAGGGAAATGATCTGTGCTATGTGTGATACTAAACATGGCCGCCTCGTTACAGCTGCTTATCATCTGCCTTTGAGTTCAGTGTTTGTTAAAAGGGATGCACCGATTCATAGGCTGATACCTGCACCGATTCATAGGCTGATACCTGCACAGATTCATAGGCTGATACCTGCACCGATTCATAGGCTGATACCTGCACAGATTCATAGGCTGATACCTGCACCGATTCATAGGCTGATACCTGCACAGATAGGCTGATACCTGCACAGATTCATAGGCTGATACCTGCACCGATTCATAGGCTGATACCTGCACAGATAGGCTGATACCTGCACAGATTCATAGGCTGATACCTGCACAGATTCATAGGCTGATACCTGCACCGATTCATAGGCTGATACCTGCACCGATTCATAGGCTGATACCTGCACAGATTCATAGGCTGATACCTGCACCGATTCATAGGCTGATACCTGCACAAATTCATAGGCTGATACCTGCACAGATTCATAGGCTGATACCTGCACCGATTCATAGGCTGATACCTGCACCGATTCATAGGCTGATACCTGCACAGATTCATAGGCTGATACCTGCACCGATTCATAGGCTGATACCTGCACAGATTCATAGGCTGATACCTGCACAGATTCATAGGCTGATACCTGCACAGATTCATAGGCTGATACCTGCACCGATTCATAGGCTGATACCTGCACCGATTCATAGGCTGATACCTGCACAGATTCATAGGCTGATACCTGCACCGATTCATAGGCTGATACCTGCACAGATTCATAGGCTGATACCTGCACAGATTCATAGGCTGATACCTGCACCGATTCATAGGCTGATACCTGCACCGATTCATAGGCTGATACCTGCACAGATTCATAGGCTGATACCTGCACCGATTCATAGGCTGATACCTGCACCGATTCATAGGCTGATACCTGCACCGATTCATAGGCTGATACCTGCACAGATTCATAGGTTAATATCTGCTAATACCTGCACAGATTCATAGGCTAATACCTGCATTGATTCATAAGCTAATACCTGCTAATACCTGCACCGATTCATAGGTTAATATCTTTCAAAGACTCAAAGGTGTTATCATCATGTGCTCAGCAGCTACAGTGTAGAAATGGCAATGAAATTCTCCTGACCTGAGCTCCTCCCACAATGCAACATATATAATAACATACAAATAAAAAATAGTACAAGAAGTCTATATCCATTTAAATAGAATATGATATGTACAAGAACAGAATGTGAAGTTAAATAATGTACATTAAGACACAATTAAATAACGGTTTATTGCGGTGATAACTATTTAGATGAATAGTAGATTGCAAGATGACAAACAGGTTGAATGTTTTAGGGCACTTTAAAGAGTTCAGGTGTTTAACCTGTTGAGCCCTGAGCCTGTTTTTCAGGTCTCAGGCTCGAAAATGACATTCCCAGAACAAATGACCATAACTTCTCTTCTAAAAGGGGTAAATTAATCATCTTTTTTCTCAAAGCAATGATAAACCTGTGAGTTGGATATAGAAGAGTCAGAATCAATATAGATGTTTTTATTTTATCGTAAATTCAAATTGAACATAGTAAAAGAAAATGTAAATTATAGTGTCCGTCCAAAAACCCCCCATGACTTATAGTGAGAACCAGCCTGAATGATGGGATAGTAGACTAAAAGCTTTAAGAATCCAAACTATAACATATAATAAGTACCCTGTATCAAGATGATGCAAAAAACAAGTGACATTTGACCTTTTTAGAGCGGTTAGAAAAAACCCACTTCTGGGGTCATTTGGGTGGATTTTCCATATCTCTGGAACCATTTGGTCGATTTTGGTGATTGGCATCTCTTTTGAACCGTTAGAGCCAATGGAATCGAGGGAAGTTCCTAAATCCACCTAAACATTTCCATTGAGGAGGGAGAGTGATGCGCACGCAGCTTGCCCGAACCGAAAGCTATGTTACGCTCTGAAACTAGGCTTATTGATCATATATTTGATGATGGATTATCAGTAATCCTTTCAAAGTGACACAGAGACATTGGATTAACCTTCAGCAGCGTTTATATGCGTTTTAATGCCATTGAACACAACTTTTGATCTGAAAACAGCAAAGGTAAGACGTTTGCTGTTTTGGCTCCGTAAAGCTACATTGTGTGATGTCTGGGTTTGCTTCCCCTGCCGCGAGTTTTGATACTTACCCCTAGAATCTGTGGAATCTCAGCTTTAATCTGATATCTTGTTTGTTCAGATAGTATGAAGTATAAAATATTTCTACCGTGAGTTACGTGCTAGTGCTAATTCAGAGGCTCAGCGTTAGACTTGTGTTTTATTTCGGTAAAAATGGTTAATATCGTCAGGTAGCTG
Organism: Dissostichus mawsoni; assembly: GCA_011823955.1. Classification (NCBI taxonomy): domain Eukaryota; kingdom Metazoa; phylum Chordata; class Actinopteri; order Perciformes; family Nototheniidae; genus Dissostichus; species Dissostichus mawsoni. The sequence goes on from JAAKFY010000025.1 coordinate 3,826,469, forward strand.
AGTTTTCTTCCCGTTAAGGGTATGACACATTCATAGTTTGTTAAATGTTAAGAAGCCCTGAGACGCTGTTTCTCGCAGCGGGGGCACCGGGCTTAACAGGTTAATAGTCTTATTTCCTGTGGGATGAAACTGTCTCTGAGTCTGGTGTTTCAGTCCGGATGCTGCAGACTGAACAGTTTGTTCTTCACTGGGGACAGCGGGCGATGTTTATCTGTTTTGTCGCGTCACGTTACATTACATTACATGTTACTTGTTAGACGCTTTTATCCAAAGCGACTTACATACTCAATACTGAGGACAATCCCCACAGGAGCACTTTGGGGTGAAGTGTCTCAGGGACACAACGACATGCCGACTGCAGTGGGGTTTGAACCTGTGCTCCCTGATCCCAACACCAAGACTCTACCCACTGCGCCACACGCCTCCACGTTAGCTCCGGATGAACGTTGTTTTGGTTAGTTGTGGTCTGACAACAGGAGGTGGATTATAGGACTGTTTTGGAATGATTTTGGATATGATGAGTGTCAGGAAACAGAGTAGGGCTGCACGATGTGGAAAATAAACCCTGCCATGTGATGATTTTGACTGGTATTGCAGTGTTATTCGTGATGTTAAATTGATTGATCATGTATGGAACAATCGCTGCAGCAATTATTGCGGTACTGCTACGTTTTGGCTATTTTGATTAATTGTGAAGCCCTAATACAAGGGTAACAATGCATTTGACCAAATCTAATTTAAGAATAATTGAAAAGTGCCGAGTTAATACATCGTTTACCTTTTTAAAATGAAGTAAATACTTGACCCGTACATTTTAAAAAGCCAACCTTTAATCTTAACTTTGCATCCATATTCCCACTCTTACCCAGCTCGTGAACACCACTCATTGCATTTGTTTATAAAATAAAGACGTGAAGAGAAAGTGTTGGAGCACCGTCTCAAGAACAGGGACATGCAGTTTAACCGGTTTATTTCCTGTTCTCTGATGTTGTAGAAATAATCAGCTCAGGTTTCCAGCACTTTGCACTCTGCACCGTAGAATGTTAACGTGATGCCAGAAAACAATATTTCTGTTCCTCAGAAACGGTTTAATTCCTCCAGAAATCTGTCAGGAGACATCTTGTTTACGTCACGTTGTTGTTTACGTCACGTTGTTGTTTACGTCAGGAGACATCTTGTTTACGTCACGTTGTTGTTCACGTCAGGAGACATCTTGTTTACGTCACGTTGTTGTTTACGTCAGCAGACATCTTCTTTACGCCACGTTGTTGTTTACGTCACGTTGTTGTTTACGTCACGTTGTTGTTTACGTCACATTGTTGTTTACGTCACATTGTTGTTTACGTCAGGAGACATCTTGTTTACGTCACGTTGTTGTTCACGTCAGGAGACATCTTCTTTACGTCACGTTGTTGTTTACGTCACGTTGTTGTTTACGTCAGCAGACATCTTCTTTACGTCACGTTGTTGTTTACGTCACGTTGTTGTTTACGTCACGTTGTTGTTTACGTCACGTTGTTGTTTACGTCACGTTGTTGTTCACGTCAGGAGACATCTTGTTTACGTCACGTTGTTGTTTACGTCAGCAGACATCTTCTTTACGCCACGTTGTTGTTTACGTCACGTTGTTGTTTACGTCAGGAGACATCTTCTTTACGCCACGTTGTTGTTTACGCCACGTTGTTGTTTACGTCACGTTGTTGTTTACGTCACGTTGTTGTTTACGTCAGGAGACATCTTGTATACAAGCGTCATGTTCTCAAGATAATTGAACACAGAACTCGTACTATATCTTTCTAGAAACACCACACAGAAATAAGAAAAGTACATAGAGCTGCAGGGATGTCGTGTTTCTGTGTTGGACCCTGAAGGCAGCATCTCCCTCGTCCAATGGGATTCAAACGGTCATCTTTCTCGTGTGAAAGAAGGCTTTATGATTGGTTGTTTCATACATTTTCATTATTGAATTTGTGCTCAATTAAATATCGTGTGCTGACGTGCAGAATGAATTCAAGACAACATGAGCATCGGTGCATCCCTATTGGTTAAGCTTTGTTAACATGTCCGCTAACATGACAATACACTCACTGTAAACACGCTTTGTTTTTCATTGGATGGTAGTGATTCTCTGTCTGTTTGTCACATGATTGCTGTGCTGTGATTGGCTCGTATAACATGCAAAGCAATGCACTCGCCTCTAGTTCAGCCTCATTGGGATTACAATGTCACAGAAACCTATTTGATAAAGGGAGCTCAGATAATGAAGAAACCTCAATGTACTGTCACATTACCATCCATCCCATAATGCTGGAGGTGGTGCTTCATCAGGAGGAAGTCTGTTAGTATGAAGACCGCTAACCATGTGACCGCAGCTTTACTCTACAAACAGCTTGAGTTTCAGGATGGATTCTTTTATTCTTCTACATGTCAATAGTTTATCCCGCAGAATCAGAACTTTGTTTTGGTGTAAAAAGTCATTAATTAGTACATTTTAGGTTTTTCTTAATTGTTAACGATCTGCAATTGGCATAAACCCTTGCATGCACTAATATATATTTTACATTTGAAGAATTTAACCAAAGACTACCTAATATCTCGCTCTGCGCTGCCTTTTAAACGGCAGTATTACCTCTCTTACCGTGTGATTCAGCCCATTAACAAGTGGCTTGGCTGCTGAACGAAAACCTATCCAATTAAAATGAATTTAGGATTATTAAGAGTCAGGTTGCCGAATGACAGCTAGCGTTGTGCTCTGTCTGCTGTCCTGTGGTTTGCTCAAAAACATGTTATCACCGTCTCATGTAATTAACAGTCCAGTAGAAAGTTAGGGATGGAGAGCAGAGGGTCGGTTTGATAACAGTTATATTATCATCCTTTTAACCATCATGAAGCCAAACAAAAACAAATACCATTAGTTGTACCTACCTTAAAGGTCCCCTATCATCCTCTCCTTCATCCCAGGTCTCAGATATATCCAGAGCCTGTCTCTGATTGGCTGAAACACCAAACAGATCATTGCAGCATTACCCATAATCCCCTCTGTTTCAGCCCTGTTTCCAAAGTGCTGATTCTCTGTCTGTTACTTTAGATGAAAATAAGGAGCCCCTCCCCACGCCCCTCTGAGAGACATTTGGTTAAAAGAACTCAATGGTGCTCTAGGAGGGAGATTCAGGTGATAAGGGGGGGGGGGTTACCTTGGTTGCTGATTGGCTAATGGTTACACAAGACAAAACATCGTTATGACATCATCAAGTGGCCAAAATCTGATCAGCTCATTTTCAGACAGGTTTTTATAGAAATGGATCAGGAGAAAAAGAGAGAGAATCTTTGTTCCTGAAACTTTCAGAGTCTTTACACAGAGGGGACACATGTTGATGTAGAAGAGACATGAAGAAGAGGGGACACATGTTGATGTAGAAGAGACATGAAGAAGAGGGGACACATGTTGATGTAGAAGAGACATGAAGAAGAGGGGACACATGTTGATGTAGAAGAGACATGAAGAAGAGGGGACACATGTTGATGTAGAAGAGACATGAAGAAGAGAGGGAGACATGTTGATGTAGAAGAGACATGAAGAAGAGGGGACACATGTTGATGTAGAAGAGACATGAAGAAGAGGGGACACATGTTGATGTAGAAGAGACATGAAGAAGAGGGGACACATGTTGATGTAGAAGAGACATGAAGCAGAGGGGACACATGTTGATGTAGACCAGACATGAAGAGAGGGGACACATGTTGATGTAGAAGAGACATGAAGAAGAGGGGACACATGTTGATGAAGAGGAGACATGAAGAAGAGGGGACACATGTTGATGTAGAAGAGACATGAAGAAGAGGGGACACATGTTGATGTAGAAGAGACATGAAGAAGAGGGGACACATGTTGATGTAGATGAGACATGAAGAAGAGGGGACACATGTTGATGTAGAGGAGACATGAAGAAGAGGCGACACATGTTGATGTAGAGGAGACATGAAGAAGAGGGGACACATGTTGATGTAGAAGAGACATGAAGAAGAGGGACACATGTTGATGAAGAAGAGACATGAAGAAGAGGGGAGACATGTTGATGTAGAAGACATGAAGAAGAGGGGACACATGTTGATGTAGAAGAGACATGAAGAGGGGACACATGTTGATGTAGAAGAGACATGAAGAAGAGGGGACACATGTTGATGTAGAAGAGACATGAAGAAGAGGGGACACATGTTGATGTAGAAGAGACATGAAGAAGAGGGGACACATGTTGATGTAGAAGAGACATGAAGAAGAGGGGACACATGTTGATGTAGAAGAGACATGAAGAAGAGGGGACACATGTTGATGAAGAAGAGACATGAAGAAGAGGGGACACATGTTGATGTAGAAGAGACATGAAGAGAGGGGCCACATGTTGATGAAGAAGAGACATGAAGAAGAGGGGAGACATGTTGATGTAGAAGAGACATGAAGAATAGGGGAACATGTTGATGTAGAAGAGACATGAAGAAGGGGGACACATGTTGATGTAGAAGAGACATGAAGAAGAGGGACACATGTTGATGTAGAAAAGACATGAACAGAGGGGACACATGTTGATGTAGACCAGACATGAAGAAGAGGGGACACATGTTGATGTAGAAGAGACATGAGAAGAGGGGACACATGTTGATGAAGAGGAGACATGAAGAAGAGGGGACACATGTTGATGTAGAAGAGACATGAAGAAGAGGGGACACATGTTGATGTAGAAGAGACATGAAGAAGAGGGACACATGTTGATGTAGATGAGACATGAAGAAGAGGGGACACATGTTGATGTAGAGGAGACATGAAGAAGAGGCGACACATGTTGATGTAGAGGAGACATGAAGAAGAGGGGACACATGTTGATGTAGGAGAGACATGAAGAAGAGGGGACACATGTTGATGTAGAGGAGACATGAAGAAAGAGGGACACATGTTGATGTAGAAGAGACATGAAGAAGAGGGGACACATGTTGATGTAGGAGAGACATGAAGAAGAGGGACACATGTTGATGTAGAAGAGACATGAAGAAGAGGGGACACATGTTGATGTAGAAGAGACATGATGAAGAGGGGACACATGTTGATGTAGAAGAGACATGAAGAAGAGGGGACACATGTTGATGTAGAATAGACATGAAGACAACAACATGATGACCATGTCTGTTCCATATTTGATTTATCCTCGTGTCACATGATCCTCCTTTCTATTGCACGTCCTGTTTGATCATGACGTTGAGCAAACTGGGAGAAAAACCTCTCCCATATTACTTTTGGAAACTGCGTCACTGTTACCCTTCTGGCAACATCTAAGAAAGCCCAGGTGCATCTCTGCTGACCGCTCCGTTTCCTTTGATGCCTTTTCACTAAACCAGATTAAATACAGAGGCTTGTGATTCTGGTGTGTTTTTGCAGTCGTTGAACTCAAAGCTAGTTTTACGTCTTGCTTGCTAATGATGGTACTTCTCGCTATTGGGTTGACATGTCAAGATATATAAACTAATATGGGAATCAACCTCAAGTTTTGAAGCTGGGAGATTCCTTGTTCAATAATGATAATGCATTTTATTTATAGGGTGCTTTTCTAGAACTCAGAGTAAGAATTCATAAAAACATAGTTAATAATAATAATAATAATAATGGGTTTAATTTATAACGCACTTCATATCTGAGTTCAGATCCCGAAGTGCTACAAGCATTTAGCATGGAACAAAATAAAAACACGGTAGAATGAATAAAAAGCAGTACAAAAACAAACTAAATAAATAAATAAAAGGTCTAGGGAGAGGCTCTATTGAACAGATGGGTTTTGAGGCCTTTTTTAAAAGCCTCCACGGTCTGTGGAGCTCTCATGTGGTCGGGGAGAGCGTTCCACAGACTGGGAGCAGCCGAGCAGAAGGCCCGGTCCCATAGTGCTTTGGTCCTGGGGGGTTTGAGGAGGTTGGTATTGCTGGAGCGAGAGGTCCGCAAGGAAGTATGAGGGTGAGGAGTTCCTTGAGGTCGGGGGGGCAGTTCCATGGATACACTGGTGGGTGAGGAGGGGGACCTTGTATTCAATCCTCAGTTCTACGGGGAGCCAGTGAAGCCAGTGTAGTTAAACTAACACACTTGTAAAATATATAAAACACAACATTAATTGGAGATTAAAAGCCGTTCTGAAAAGTTTTGATTTGTGATTTGAACATGGTGAGATTGGGGGCGAGTTCAAGGTACACTGGCTAACCATGCCATGCACCGCTGTAATGAATAGTAAAGAAATGAACTATTAAATCTGAGGCTGCTGTGGAGTTTGGAGCAGGAGTTAGATTATAATCTGAGTCGTGCTGACGGTGTGAATCTCTGAAGAAGGTCTGCTATTGTCTCCACAGATCAGGTAGTTAAAGGTTAGTGTGTGTGTGTGTGTGTGTGTGTGTGTGTGTGTGTGTGTGTGTGTGTGTGTGTGTGTGTGTGTGTGTGTGTGGTGTGTGTGTGTGTGTGTGTGTGGTGTGTGTGTGTGTGTGTGTGTGTGGTGTGTGTGTGTGTGTGTGTGTGTGGTGTGTGTGTGTGTGTGTGTGTGTGTGGTGTGTGTGTGTGTGTGTGTGTGTGTGTGTGTGTGTGTGTGTGTGTTGTGTGTGTGTGTGTGGTGTGTGTGTGTGTGTGGTGTGTGTGTGTGTGTGTGTGTGTGTGGTGTGGTGGTGTGTGTGTGTGTGTGTGTGTGTGTGTGTGTGTGTGTGTGTGTGTGTGTGTGTGTGTGTGTGTGGTGTGTGGCTTTGTGCAGCGCTGCCTGTCGGAGCACGCTCGCCGCTGTTTGCTTTAAACTCTGCAACAACTAGCTTCACTAACAATCAGCTTATCTGCTTTGGAGAGAAATCTAATCGGATTTGGCTTCTAACTGTTGTATGCGTGCAGATATGTTGTTGACATTCATTTTAAAAGACGACATGAGCTAATCTGACTATTTGAAGTTATTCTTCTGCAGAGATGCCTCTAAAGTCTGTTTCCAGCCTCTCCTGCTAAAGGGACTATCTTTGGACATTTAAAGACATCACCTTTGACTCTGAGGAACAGGCATAGACATTATAATCCATTAAGTCAAAATAATCTGCAGGTCTCTGGTTAGTTGCAGCGCTTAAGATGACTCTAATTCCTTTTACAATCTTTCCCTCCTTTCTTTCTGTCCTACTAGGAAACATCCGTCATGTTAGGAAATTCTCCTTTTTTGGTCCTGCTCGCGCTGGCAGGGGTCAGCACGGTGAGTTGTGTAATCAGATTACTGCAGTTTGGTATTCTGCAGGATGTTTCCCTGTGTGAGCTCGGGCCGCTCCCTTGTTGCAGAACAGCCTGAGTTGGTTTTGAAGGTGGTGCGTCTCCTTCTGCCTCGGCACGGTGACCTCACTGATTCCTGGGAAGGGTTTGATTCGGACGGTATTTGGTTAACGGGTGCAGCAGGTTTCCTGTTTGTGATCTGGGAGTGTGCTGCTGAAACTTCTGGGTGTGTGTGTGTGTATGTCAGCCTGCACACACTCATTCATCAGGATTCTTCAGCAGCTATGAGCCAAGTGCAGTGGAACAGCCCATAATGCTGCATGCTGTCATCGCTGCAACACAACATCACTCTGAGCTCTTTCCCAACAACGTCCTCTTCACCTTTTTAAAGGTCTCCTATCATACAAAAGTCACTTTCTGATGTCTTCTCTACATCACTATGTGTCCCCGGTGTGTCCCCGGTGTGTGTCAGGAGACTCTCAAAGTGATGTCATCTCCACATCACTGTGTGTGTCCGGTGTGTGTCAGGAGACTCTCAAAGTGATGTCTTCTCTACATCAACATGTGTCCCCGGTGTGTCCCCGGTGTCCCCGGTGTGTCCCGGTGTGTCAGGAGACTCTCAAAGTGATGTCTTCTCTACATCAACATGTGTCCCCGGTGTGTCCCCGGTGTGTGTCAGGAGACTCTCAAAGTGATGTCATCTCTACATCACTATGTCCCCGGTGTGTCCCCGGTGTGTCAGGAGACTCTCAAAGTGATGTCATCTCTACATCACTGTGTGTGTCCGGTGTGTGTCAGGAGACTCTCAAAGTGATGTCTTCTCTACATCAACATGTGTCCCCGGTGTGTCCCCGGTGTCCCGGTGTGTGTCAGGAGACTCTCAAAGTGATGTCATCTCTACATCACTATGTCCCCGGTGTGTCCCCGGTGTGTCAGGAGACTCTCAAAGTGATGTCATCTCTACATCACTGTGTGTGTCCGGTGTGTGTCAGGAGACTCTCAAAGTGATGTCTTCTCTACATCAACATGTGTCCCCGGTGTGTCCCCGGTGTGTCAGGAGACTCTCAAAGTGTCAGGAAATAAACCCCTCTCTCTTTTCCTCCGTACCCACATCTCTAAAAACGGGGGAACAACGGAGCTGATCCAGATTTGCTGCGTCATGACGACATTACTAAAATGTGGGCGGGCTTTACACCCACGGGCCAATCAGAAACGTTGCTGTCAGAAACAATGAGACGTGTTCTGGAAGTAATATGGTCTGTGTTTACATTAGCATGCTAACACTCAGAGCTAACCTGTACTGGAGAGAGTATGTGTGAAGAAGCAGGAAATCAAAAGGAACTCACCTTGTGGTAAACCTGAGAGAGAGAAAGAGTTTGAGCTCCATACTGTTTCAGAGAGAATCCTTGATGTGGTTTGGAACATGATGTGGAGTTTAATCACGGCAGCATTTAGCTGAGTTTTTGCTGGTAGATTCTCCTGATGAGATCTACTCTCTCTCTAAAGCTACAGACCCAGAATCATCTCTTTAGTAACAGCTGGAAGAGAGGGGGGGGGGGGCTACAAGGATCTGTTTGGGGTTTTGAGCAAAACACTTCAGAGACATGTTTTTTTTATATCTGAGACCTATAATATATTCCTAAAAAGAGTTTAATAGGAGCCCTTTAACATCGGGGTGACTCCAGGGCTGCGTTGAAGCCGGTGCACAGTTGTGTTTCCACTGCAGCAGAATCTGGTTCAACTCAGAAACCAAATCACCGAGAGTACGTCAGAGCTTTCAGAAGCTGTACCTGAGAACTACAGAAGTTCATTTGAAGAAGAGTATCTGCTCTGAGACACGTCCGACCTTTTGTGCTGTTATTACGTTTTAATTCTGCTCCACAGAGACTCGCTGACCTCTCATCCGTCTGTGTTTAACTGACTTTATTCTCAGCTTCAGCTACGAGAGAGAGAGGCTCCGTCTGTGGGTCTCCGTGTTCCTGTTGGTTATTTACAGTCATACAGCACAGAGCGTTACTGGGGAAGTTAGATGAGAACATCTGGCCAATAAATGTAAAAAAATAACAATATTCAGTCCATTTTGTATTTTAACAGAGATGTATTGAGATAATAGTTGTTCTTTTAAAGCTGTTTACACATATTGTTGGTTTGGCTCGTTGGCATTTCAGCCCAATGACGGTACTCTTTGAGACGTATGTGGATGTCACCTCTCTGCTGTGATGCACATGATGGTTAGTTGCAGCACTGCATGATCATTCTCAGAAGGTATAAGACAGTACAATTACATAGAGCTGTCTTAATCCCTGTAAGGAAACTCAGGTGTCACAGCAGCAACACACGAGTTCATACGGGTAAACATGAAGGCAACAATATATACAAAAATACAGTAAGATCAGATGAGAGGTACTTTATTGATCCCAAATTGGGAAATGTTTGCGTTGCAGCAGCATAAAACACAAAACAAGGCACATGAGTAGAAATAAACAATACTAGAATTGAAACCTCTCAAAATGGATTGAAAACAGCTTTAAGAAGTAGAAACATATACAGTAGACTGTGAAGATACAAAGTCTATAAACTGACATAAAACACTATTGACGGGCTTTAGACACAATAAAAAGCAGGATATTATCTGCATGAAGAGTGCAGGGAAGTAGCTGAATTTACACATGCAGATATGATAGAAGATTGTTATGAGTAAATATAAATACACATGTCAACGTGCAGTCTTATGAATGAATCAGCTGTGAGCAGACGTTGTAGGACGTCATATATTACACATTGATGACATTTTGTAGACTAACGGACTATTGTACAAACTAATAGACAGTAAAGTGACGTTTATAGATGTCGTTTCTTACAGTATTCAGTATGAGCAGTGATGTGTGCAGACTGTTTGCTGCATGCTCCCTCTCTGATGGATCCTGATGTCCTCTGCAGGGGGGGGGGGGGGGGGGTCAGGGATTGAATTACAGCGCATATCGATTATTGTTCCCACCAACTGCCCTTCAGAGGGCCGGACAGGAAATGCATCCTGCTGCTGCGTTCAGGTGCTCATCGTTCAATCCTGTGTGGTGTGTGTGTGTGTGTGTGTGTGTGTGTGTGTGTGTGTGTGTGTGTGTGTGTGGTGTGTGTGTGTGTGTGTGTGTGTGTGTGTGTGTGTGTGTGTGTGTGTGTGTTGTGTGTGTGTGTGTTGTGTGTGTGTGGTGGTGTGTGTGTGTGTGGTGTGTGTGGTGGTGTGTGTGTGTGTGTGTGTGTGTGTGTGTGTGTGTGTGTGTGTGTGTGTGGTGTGTGTGTGTGTGTGTGTGTGTGTGTGTGTGTGTGTGTGTGTGTGTGTGTGTGTGTGTGTGTGTGTGTGTGTGGTGTGTGTGTGTGTGTGTGTGTGTGTGTGTGTGTGTGTGTGTGTGTGTGTGTGTGTGTGTGTGTGTGTGTGTGTGTGCAAATAAACTAATTTAATGATATAGATTAAAAATAAAAGAAGCACAAAAAACACATTAATTCATAATAATTAAAAATAAATATATATATAGTAACACTTTTAGTATGATGTAAAACAGACCAAAGGTGAGATCAAATGTACTCTTATTTATCCCAATTTGGAAGAAATAAAACATCACAGCAGCATGTAAACAACAAACACATACATATCAACCAGTGACGTTTGGCCCACCCACAGCCAATCAGCGCGTCATAGTGAGTTTGACGTTCCTGACAAGCGGCAAACTCTGGGGCAGAGGCGGGAAGCCCAGAAGGAAGTGCCACAAACTGCAGTTCCTCTAGTGGCCAACAGGGGATGGATGCAGAAAGGAGCAATTCCCATAGACCCCCATGTTAAAATGCCCAACTTTACAGCAGAACTAAACATGTTTCTAGCCTGGATCCAATCAAACCTATTCTGGATATAGTTACATTCCAGCTTCATGACTATGGGATAGGGAGTGCATTCTTTTACCGTGAGTAAATGAGGAAGTAAAGTAAGTTTTGCCGTGAGTGAATGAAAGTCTTACTTCTTCTTGAGCTCTGCAGTGAAGCGTGTACACATTTGCTGAATATGAAAACACTCAGTGTGTGCCCACTGTGCGACTGTGAAGGATAGACAACCTGTGGCCGCCGAGCCAGTCAGGTGGAAGTCAGTTTTACATTCTGAGGCCTATGTTTTTGTTTTCACTGCTAGTTTAGGCTTATGTTAATTAGTGCATTAAAAAATAAATAAAATCATTAATGAAGTTTCAGCTCAGACCCCACGCTTAATAAGTCTCCCCCTGGCCCACCTACATTTCTCCAGGCCCACCCACACAATCATTCCTGGCTACGCCACTGATATCAACAGTAGAGTATGTAATGTAACCCTCCCAAGCCTGGGTACACTCATTAATTGTATAGTATCGACATGTATTGTGTGTCTGTCTGTCTGTCTGTCTGTCTGTCTGTCTGTCTGTCTGTCTGTCTGTCAGCAGTGTGTGTGTGTGTGTGTGTGTGTGTGTGTGTGTGTTGTGTGTGTGTGTGTGCGTGTGTGTGCGCATCAGGACGCCTCACAAAGCCTCTGCTTGTGTTGATTGTTTGCAACGAGCTCTGCGTCTTTTTGCATAACTTAGAGAGGACATGTGACGGAGAGAGAGAGAGAGAGAGAGAGAGAGAGAGTCAGAGCAGACAGAGAGCGTTTGTCTGTACTCAGAATATTTCCATAACAAACTTAATCCTGACCCAAAATGTCTTTATGTGTCATGGAGCTGTTTTTAATTCTCTGTCAGAGCAGGTAGATTATCAGTGAGCACACACACACACACACACACACACACACACACACACACACACACACACACACACTGAAGCACTCTGTAGTGAGTGAGTGTTTTATTCTGTTAATAGCCTGGTAGCTTGTGGAGACTGTGATGATGTAATGTGTGTGTGACCGCACTGGGTGTGAGCTTCAGATCAGCTGCTAGAGAGTAGGGCTGGGCGTTATATTGATATTTCTTTAAAGAGTCCTCTCCTGCTGATGTTCAGGTGTATATCAGTATGTAGTGTCTCTACTTGAAAGAGTCCTCTCCTGCTGATGTTCAGGTGTATATCAGTATGTAGTGTCTCTACTTTAAAGAGTCCTCTCCTGCTGATGTTCAGGTGTATATCAGTATGTAGTGCCTCTACTTTAAAGAGTCCTCTCCTGCTGATGTTCAGGTGTATATCAGTATGTAGTGTCTCTACTTTAAAGAGTCCTCTCCTGCTGATGTTCAGGTGTATATCAGTATGTAGTGTCTCTACTTTAAAGAGTCCTCTCCTGCTGATGTTCAGGTGTATATCAGTATGTAGTGTCTCTACTTTAAAGAGTCCTCTCCTGCTGATGTTCAGGTGTATATCAGTATGTAGTGTCTCTACTTTAAAGAGTCCTCTCCTGCTGATGTTCAAGTGTATATCAGTATATAGTGTCTCTACTTTAAAGAGTCCTCTCCTGCTGATGTTCAGGTGTATATCAGTATGTAGTGTCTCTACTTTAAAGAGTCCTCTCCTGCTGATGTGCAGGTGTATATCAGTATGTAGTGTCTCTACTTTAAAGAGTCCTCTCCTGCTGATGTTCAGGTGTATATCAGTATGTAGTGTCTCTACTTTAAAGAGTCCTCTCCTGCTGATGTTCAGGTGTATATCAGTATGTAGTGTCTCTACTTTAAAGAGTCCTCTCCTGCTGATGTTCAGGTGTATATCAGTATGTAGTGTCTCTACTTTAAAGAGTCCTCTCCTGCTGATGTTCAGGTGTATATCAGTATGTAGTGTCTCTACTTTAAAGAGTCCTCTCCTGCTGATGTTCAGGTGTATATCAGTATGTAGTGTCTCTACTTTAAAGAGTCCTCTCCTGCTGATGTTCAGGTGTATATCAGTATGTAGTGTCTTATTGTTTAACCCTATACTTCATTCAGATATTTTCACATATTTGACATATAACAAAAGTTCCATTAGTCCATTTTGCAATCAATATAATTTAATTGTGCAGAACCTTTGAATTATTGATTACACTTTTCACAGAGGAGCCTCTTAGTTTCGCTAAATGTATGCATTTAACTTCTCAAATGTAGTCTATAAAATATAGTGTGTATATTCCTAAAATATCTCATATGTCAGTTTTGTTCCAGTATTGTGCAACCATAGAGTCACGGTTTGTTGTGATGAAACATTTCAACATATTTGAAACTGTGTGAGAGGAGGGGCCTGTTTGCTTTGTTTTGCACAATATTGTTATAATTCAGGGCAGAGGTCTGAATATAATAGTGGTGTGTTCCCCCTCCTCCATGTTTTCAGAATCCCTTTATTCGTCCCACAGAGGGGACATATACATTTGTTACAGCAGAAAAGATCCAAAGACAGCTCAATGTTACTAAGAAGCATGCATAAAAACAATATTTGTAATAAACTTGTAGTCTTTGTGCTAAATAGTGTTGTTTATGGCTGTAAAAAAAGTTACACAATTTACAAAATCCTGTACAAACACATCCTGTAAGAGTTCTGAGGATTTAGCAGCCAGGTATATATTGCACAGTTATTAACAGCATATATATCTATCTATGTTCCTCCCCCCGGCCTCCTGCTGCAGTCAGTGACGCATCAGTATTTGTGAGGATCGCACAGGAAGTCAGGTTCTGATTGGCCGACGGGGGAAGGCAGCTCTGACATCAACACTCGCAGCCTTTTGATGACGTCAGCCCTCCCCCTCCCTCTCTGTTTGCTGTTGAAAAGAGGAGAAGGGGAGGGGCTGCTGCTCAGCCAATGGGGAGGCAGAGAGTGTTTGGGGGAGGCTGGCACTCACACAGGAAGAGAGGAGGAGAGGGAATGTTGCATTGTTTAGACTTCTGTCGCAGACTCGCTGCTCAGCTGGACTCTCACGCTGCGCTGGAGGAGATGAGGAGGGTCTGAACTCCCGTCTGGATACTTTGTGAGAGACATGATACCCGGAGGAAACTGAACTCTTATCTCTCTGAGTGTCTCTGGGAAACACATCTCTCCGGAGGAAAGTCTTCTTCTGCAGAGGAAACACATTTCAGAGTGACATCGCTCCAGAGGAAACTAAACTCTTCTCTTTGAGTAACATCTCTCCGGAGGAAATACATCTCTCCGAGTATCTCTGAGTGTCTGAGTATCTCTCCGGAGGAAATACATCTCTCTGAGTATCTCTGAATATCTCTGAGTGTCTCTGAGTATCTCTGAGTGTCTGAGTATCTGTCCGGAGGAACTGTTCTGTCCGGAGGAAACACATCTTTCTGAGTGACATCTCTCGAGAGGAAACACATCTCTCTCTTAGTATCTCTTAGTATCTCTTATGTCTGAGTATCTCCGAGTGTTGAGTATTTGTCCGGAGGAAACTAACCTCTTCTCTCTGAGAATCTCTGAGTAACGTCTCTCTGGAGGAACCTCTTCTCTCTGGAGGAAATTAAACTCTTCTCTGAGTAACATCTCTCCGGAGGAAACACATCTCTCTGAGTAACGTCTCTCCGGATAAACCTCTTCTCCCCGGATAAACCTTTTCTCTCTGGAGGAAACTAAACTCTTATCTCTGGATAAAGCTCTTCTCTCCGGAGGAACCTCTTGTCCTCCTCGGTCAGGATGCTGCCGTCCTGCTGCACCTGTGGAGGATAGTGCTGTGGGTGCACGACCATCAGGATGTTTTTATAGAAAGAGTTTTTGTGGTGTGAAGTCGTGCCGCCGCCATGCTGAGTCTGCAGGATTCTGTGTTCTTTGAGATCAGCATCAAGTCTCTGCTGAAGTCGTGGAGCAGCAGCTGTGAGTAGCCCGTCGTGTTTACATACCTCAGTTATCTGCAGCAGCGTACCTGCACATTTACAATCAGCACATCTCCTCCCGAGTGAGAGCAGGTATTAATGCAGGTGTCAGGATGACGGATGGTGTTTGGGGTTAGCTGGTTTGATGTGTGTGCAGCTGGCAGCTCCTGTTGTCCTGCAGATATACTCTTTAGCAACTTTAGCAAACATTTTCTCACCGTTATTTCTGCTTATTGCATATTTTCAGATGCTTTAAACTCTAAAATCTGCACCACTTAAGCTCAAAGGTCATAAAACTGTACAATAATTGAATAAAGTCATGGAATCGTGCCTTAAATTCCCTACAAATGCATGTTTTTCATCACTAGGTAAACACAAAACATGCAGCCCTAAGTTTTAAAAATGTATTTGAACAATGTAAATGTTTTTGAGAGTAGACTTAAAGGCGCCACTGCAAGTTTTCCACGCTGACGTCACCACAGTGAGGACGGTTAGCTTCTTCTCTCTGCTGCACGGCCACTGAATGCTTTACATATAATGCTTCTATTTGAGATCAATTCAAACTGCATGATGCAAACAGCGCCTCCATTATTCTCCTTCCTCCTCTCCTGCAGCAGCTCATGTTTCCCTGCTATTGATCCACTTCTGGCTTCCTCCTATTATTAGCTTCAGCAAATAATGAAGCCCATATCACAGACATATTACAGCCCATATAGAGTGCTGCAGGATGTGGTGAATCTGTGTTGGTCCCTGAAGGCAGCATCGCTCTGGTCCAATGGGATCTCTCTGTGCGATTTTGGATTATGTCAGAAAATAAGCTGTCTGTCAAACGAACGTTTCTGATACTTTTAGTTCAGCAGAATAATCTCCACATGTTAACACCTCTTAATGATTTCTGAAGTTAAAAGCTAACGCTATGAAGGAACTACAGCACGGTCACATGACTTCACGTCACCACCGCTAAGCTAAAGGTGGCTAATGTTGGGCTATGAAGGAACTACAGCACGGTCACATGACTTCACGTCACCACCGCTAAGCTAAAGGCGGCTAATGTTGGGCTATAAAGGAACTACAGCACGGTCACATGACTTCACGTCACCACCGCTAAGCTAAAGGTGGCTAATGTTGGGCTATGAAGGAACTACAGCACGGTCACATGACTTCACGTCACCACCGCTAAGCTAAAGGCGGCTAATGTTGGGCTATAAAGGAACTACAGCACGGTCACATGACTTCACGTCACCACCGCTAAGCTAAAGGATGCTAATGTTGGGCTATAAAGGAACTACAGCACGGTCACATGACTTCACGTCACCACCGCTAAGCTAAAGGTTGCTAATGTTGGGCTATAAAGGAACTACAGCACGGTCACATGACTTCACGTCACCACCGCTAAGCTAAAGGCGGCTAATGTTGGACGTGATGACGTTTAGTCGTCTCATTTAGACACCTGTTAGCAACTTGAGTTTTTATAATCCACCAGTGGGGTATTCATTGACGTATTTTAAAATCTCTTCAGCTCGTGTTGACCACAGACCTTATTTCAAGATAACAATCAAAAACACATTCAGACAACCATTGACCTCCAGACCAGGGGACAGGAAGTGATCAAATGCTGAGTCACAGCACATATATCCACCCATTATGCTCCTCATGGAAATGTAGGATTCAAATAGTGTTAGCCCTAATTTGAAAAGCAGCACCGGGCCTCTTTAATGTAATGTTTTTATTCTCAGTACAGCCAAACTGTGTAGCTCCTGCTGTAGTTTAACAGGATTGTAAAAGTAATGATATATATAACGAGATGCTTGATTTGCCGCCTCATTCAGATTTTTATTGAGCAGTAATGAAGATAAGAGGTTTATTATAATTATTATTAGAGTTTCCCACAGTGTATTAAAGCAGCAGAAATAAATGAGGTCCTCCACTGATGTCAGGAGAAAGTATAACCGCTCTATAAATTATAATTAGCTCTTAGGAAAACAAGCAGAGGCTCTAAAGGCCGCACATGATAGGAGTTTACTGTTTGGGTAATCATCAATATAACAGGGAGTTTTATAACGTGAGGGACAATATTGAATTCAATGATATCATAAAAACTTCAGAAGAGCATGGATGTATAACAAGAACTGGATACAGCGTGGGAGGCGGGGCCTCGTTCTTTCCTACGAGAGCTGCTCATTGGCTCATGAGGACAAAATGGCCCAACTTTTGAGAGCGAAACGTCACAGATTACCCAGCATGCCTGGCTGTCAGAGCCCGTATGTGCGCTCACAGAGCATGCGCCCCTTAAGCCCCGCCCCCCGAGCTCCCACTCTCGGCTCAGTAGAATGAATGGAGAGAGAAAATAAATCTAGATTCGGCTTTTAGTGCATTTTACAACTTTAAGGACCGAATGATTCTATAGGGCTATAAGATAGTTCATACTGGGTAGTTTATTTAGTTTAAAACAAATTATCCACCGATTTACAGACGTCTCTTTCCCCATGTTAGTCAATGAGAGAAAGTTGTTTTGGGCCGGGTGACGTCACGGACTGATACGGGAGTTGCAGTACCGCCGTTTGGACACAACGAATATTGGGCACGGAGTCCGGTGCACTTCCTGGGGGCTTGCTTTAAAGATGCAGGTCTTACAGATAAAAACCTTCATATTAAATGATGTCAACGTGAAATGTGGGTCTATTATTTTCCCTTTGATTAGTTTACGAAATAATAAAAAATCAGGGCATTAAACACTTATAGGGATACTTTTATAAAACAGTAAAACTAGCATGAAGTTTGTGTTTTTATTTGAAATACAATGTAAATGCATACATCTATGTAGTGGATGAAAAGTATTATTCTAACATCTCACTACTATTGAACTATTTAGGCTTTTATTCACCTCTAAATAGAGTGCCACAGTGACGCGTCCTAAAACCAGGAAGTGAGTTAGCATTTCACCACTTCCTGTTCCCTCGTCTCAGAGCCAATGGGATTTCTCCATAGGATTTAGGAAAATATCTGAACTAAGGTCTGTGGTTGAGACAAAGAGACGGATCACGTTTTGTTCTAGGACATTAAATCCATCAGCAGTGACCCCACTGGTGATCTCTGAAGAGTTCACGTGTCTGAGAAACGATGGTTGTTACCAAGTGGCTGAATAGGACTACAGAAGTTGTGGAGGACGTTGTACGTCATTACGCCGAACACGTGAACACTCCTGTAAGTTAGTTTGCCCTGTTCTGCTTGAAAGCAAGTACCTGCCTCCTGCAAAGTGTTCAAACAAACGCTTCAACTCGTTCCAATTAGAATCTGTATGTTTGAATATGGATCTTAAAGGTAGGTAAGAATGGAGAAACCAGCTCGAGTGCGCTAGAATTTGAAAATACACAACCGAAAACAATCTGCCCCTTCCTTCAGACTTCCTCACAGAGCCCCTCCTCCAACACACACGAACGCGCACATGACCAATGAGGGCACGAGATAAGTTTGTGCACAGATGGAAGGCTGACAGGCAGGTAGGCCATCCAGTTACTTTAGCCGGGCCGGCTCAGATGATTGGTCGTGCTTTTTACAGCGCCACGGCTTCCACTGATGACAAGTTTTTATATATTTATTGTCAAAGCATTTAACACCACACACACACACACACACACACACACACACACACACACACACACACACACACACACACACACACACACACACACACACACACACACACACACACACACACACACACACACACAGAGGCAGTGAGTCCTTTGTCTTTCTCTTAAAAAAGTGACGTACACACTCTCGGACCTGCATTCCGTGTGTGTGTGTGTGTGTGTGTGTGTGTGTGTGTGTGTGTGTGGTGTGTGTGTGTGTTGTGTGTGTGTGTGTGGGTGTGTGTGTGTGTGTGTGTGTGTGTGTGTGGTGTGTGTGTGTGTGTGTGTGTGTGTGTGGGTGTGTGTGTGTGTGTGTGTGTGTGTGTGTGTGTGTGTGTGTGTGTGTGTGTGTGTGTGTGTGTGTGTGTGTGTGGTCCTTACAGAGGAAGTGAGCAGGCGTTTCACCCTAGCTGTGAATAGGTGGAGTCTGAGGTTGTGTAATGCTGCTCTCATAACAGACATGGTATTATTCTGCAGTCAGGTCTTCTCTCTGGGAGCTGCAGAGTTTCTGACACACAGCATGGAGTCATCTGGAGCAGAGATATTTAATAACTCTGTTCCCGCCTCAACACCTTGTCATACTTCGAAACATTGCCTGTAGTTCTGTGTGAATGATGACACGGACGAGCATGTGACGGCTTGAACCAATCACAAGCCTCCACTGATCTGAGACTTGTTTACGGTTTAGCATTTAGACTCAAACCTGTTCAGTATGTCAAAGATTCAAAGGCTTTATTGTCAGACGCACAATACAGCATAAGTAGGGATTTAATACGTAGGAAATCAAAACCAGTTTCCCCACGTCGTCTTCTTCTTCTTCGTCGTCTTCGTCTTCTTCGTCTTCTATGAACTTGTCGTTGACTGTTTTGCATTTTGTAACTACAGCCAACACAACTTCCTCCAGATTCAGCCCAGAATAACTCTGTACCTGAAATACCAGTTGAGCTTTTTACATATGATCAAAGCGCTGGAGCTTTTTGCATTCAGATTTAAATATAAAAACAACCTGAGCTTCGTCAGTGTTTCCCCGCACTAAGAACGTATTTTATTTGTATTTAATATGTTTATAAATCCTTTTATTTAATGTTTTGATAATTCATAAATAAGATAAAATACACTAAGGTTATAAACTAAGTGTTTTTTAAACTTGACATATTCTTTTTCCATATTTGTATTCCTTTGTGTTCATTTAATTTATTTTATTGGCTTTTATGTGTTGATTTTATTTTACATTTTATTGCCGTAATTTTCAATCTTTTAATTAATTTTATTAACTACACTCGGCCAATCAGATCGCAGCATTTTTTATTTGTTTCTTCTTGTTGTTGTCGTGAGAGTCAAGTGTTGGGGGGTGGGAGTTCGCTGCGTTCTGATTGGCTGAGAGGAGCTGGCTATGTGACATCATCGGGGTGTTGGTGCAGCACAGTAAACAAAGAGGGAACTCTGAAAGGCTCTCTGTGCTCATGGACACACACACACACACACACACACACACACACACACACACACACACACACACACACACACACACACACACACAGGAACACACACACAGGAACACACACTCTCTTTGCTCTATAAATAAAGAACAGCGTGACTCCTGATAACCGTACAATCAGAGGACGCTATAAAAGTTTTCTGTTTTTAAGTTATATTGATCTTTTTAGGGTCCTCGTTGTTTGGCTTTAATGGGACAACATTTAAACAGTTTGGGTTTTTAGATGAATAAGTTATACTTATTTCTGTCTCTGATGATTTGAGGACTGGATTTAGTATTTAAAAGGAGTCATAAATATGACACCTGTATGTGATTGAACATGTGTTCCCCTCTGACTCTCCCTGAACACATTTTAATATTTGCATAAAATATTTGAATTGGATGACCAGATGATGCCTCATGTAAATGTGCACCGCTCCAGTTTTTTAAATCCTGACGCAGGATCAGTTTCACTTTCCTCATAACTCACAACACGACTGTGGCTGTGAGGGAGTGCGTCGTCTTTAAACCAGTAGTTTGCTGGTTCGATCCCTGTCGAGAAGACCTGATAAAGAGACACAGACCATTGACTTTAATTGTTATGATAAGTTCCTCCATCGACTCGAGGCGACCCTCCCTGCAGGTTTAATGACCGTGAGGCTCTTCAGGATGTGGGACATGTTTCCTATCGGCTCTTTATGACGGTGGTGCTGTGATAGATCCTAGAAATACAACGTGCACTGACGTGATGATTCACCACTTCCTGTTGATTTAAAAACTGTTGCGCACTACTAACGTGCAAAATACGCTCAAACGCTATATTCGATAACGCTCCTTCAATACTTTTATTTGCTTTTATTTGTATTTAATATATAAGCTTACTATGTGTCCTTTGGATTTGTATCTGCACCTTCATGCTGTGGGAAAGATGATGCATCTAAGACACACACACACACACACACACACACACACACACACACACACACACACACACACACACACACACACACACACACACACACACAGAAAGACACACACACACACACACACACACACACAGAAAGATGCACACATAGAAAGACACACACACACACACACACACACACACACACACACACACACAGAAAGACACACACACACACACACACAGAAAGACACACACACAGAAAGACACACACACACACAGACACACACACAGAAAGACACACAGACACACACACACACACACACAGAAAGACACAGACACACACACACACACAGAAAGACACACACACACACACACACACACACACACACACAGAAAGACACACACACACACACACACACACACACACACACAGAAAGACACACACACACAACACACAAAGACACAGACAGACAGACAGACAGACAGACAGATGCACACACACACACACACAGAAAGACACACACACACAGAAAGACACACACACACACACACACACACACACACACACACACACACACAGAAAGACACACACACACACACAGAAAGACACACACACACACACACACACACACACACACACACACACACACACACAGAGAAAGACAGACACAGACACAGACACACAGAAAGACACACACACAGACAGACAGACAGACGCACACACAGAAAGACACACACACACACACACACACACACACACACACAGAAAGACACACACACACACACACACACAGACACACAAAAACACACACCACACAGAAGACACACACACACACACACACACACACACACACACACACACAGAAAGACACACACACACAAAACACACACACACACACACACACACAGAAAGACACACACACACACACACACACGAAACACACCACACACACACACACACACACACACACACAGAAACACACACAGACACAGACAGACACACACACACACACAGACACACACACAGACACACACACACACACACACACACAGACACACACACACACAAAACTAAAAATCCTACACATTTGTTTTTTATGGCGACACTAAAAAAGGTTGTTGTTGTGCAGCCTTTTAGAAATATAAACAAATGGGATTAAGAACATGTGACTTCATGTTTTGATGTAAGTCAAGAGGTGCTGAGATGTATTTATTATGATGTGAAAGATAGGATAACTATGGGAATATAAGGAAGGGCGCTATTCATTTTTTTAATTAATCTTTACGTGACTTTTTTTGCTTATGACTTTAAACATTGATCTTGTCTTCATAATAACACAGTTACAGTTTGAGTGTGTTCAGTGTGATCTAACTTCCTGTCTCCCCCCCCCCAGCCTCTGCCCCCATCAGCAGTGTGAGTAGACGGCGCCCCCCCCCCTCGGTGCCCCCCCTCCTCTGGGAGAAACACAGCAGCGCAGCCATGTCGAGCATCACCATCGACCCCGAGCTGAAGCCCGGAGAGTTCGTCATCAAGAGTCTGTTCGCCGAGTTCGCCGTGCTGGCGGAGAAGAAGATCGATATGGTGATGGCCGAGCCGCTGGTGAGTGAAAGCATTTCATTTAGCCTTTACCCAGAGAGACTTACAATAAGTGAGAAAACCATAGAGATTCAGACTCTGAACAAAAGGGTAGAAATATTAACTTCAAGCGAGTCATACCATATTAAGAGCTGGGGAGTTACAAGGCCTACGTTAACTCAAACCGTGCTTTTTACATCAATCAATAACTTCATTGCCAAGTTACGGTCGAAATAGATGCGTTTCAGTTTGCGACGGACGATCTGCAGAGTTTCTACCGTCCTGATGTCAATGGGTCACTGCCTCTACATTTCACTGCAGTTAGATGAGGCTTGATACATCTAAAGAAGGGGTGTCAAACTAAACACTTCATTTCATGTGGCCCCGCAGGAGCTGGCAAAGAATATAATAAGCTTATTATACGGTTACATGCCGCTTTACAGAAGCACGTTGCCCATAAACTACATGTCCCACAATGCATCTCATTTTGTGACACTGAAGAGACTTGCAATTATTTGCCCCAGACTTCTGCTTTCAGTCGTAGTTATTCATGAAGTTATTACCCTATCTGATAATAATCCAATGCAGAGGCAATCATGTGATATAATACATTATTTAATATATATTTATATAGTCTTAAAGTTACAACCGGCCCTTTGAGTGCAGCCTTAATGCTGATGTGGTCTGAGATGAAATTGAGTTTGACCCCCCTGATCTAGAGAATTACAATAAATGCAATTAAACATGAAAATACAAACTCAAGAAGAGCTAGAGTCCTCGAGGCACAATATCTTTGGACATTTGAACTCATCGCCTTGGACTCTGAGGAACTGAATAATATTCAATATTTCTGACATTTTACACTCCTAACCACGACTCTAGAAGACAATACGCAGAGGATCCATAATGACAAGAACAGCTTTATTAACTAACTCCATCCCTTCCTTCCAGCTCATGTTCCTCCTCATGAACACAGGGAAGCCTTCTCTCTGATCCTCAGTATTCTCAGCTCTAACATGTTATCTGTCCCCCCCCCCCCAGGAGAAGCCTCTGTCCCGCTCGCTGCAGAGAGGGGAAGACGCTCAGTTTGATCAGGTCAGTGAACGATGCAAACTCATCTGACTTTCTCACTCTCACCAGCATCATGCTTTGATACTCAGTCTGCAGCTCAGAGACTCATACTGATGGAAACCAGACCATTAAGGGCTGCACATCTGAACACTCTCACCAACATCATGCTTTGATACTCAGTCTGCAGCTCAGAGACTCATACTGATGGAAACCAGACCATTAAGGGCTGCACATCTGAACACTCTCACCAGCATCATGCTTGATACTCAGTCTGCAGCTCAGAGACTCATACTGATGGAAACCAGACCATTAAGGGCTGCACATCTGAACACTCTCACCAACATCATGCTTGATACTCAGTCTGCAGCTCAGAGACTCATACTGATGGAAACCAGACCATTAAGGGCTGCACATCTGAACACTCTCACCAGCATCATGCTTGATACTCAGTCTGCAGCTCAGAGACTCATACTGATGGAAACCAGACCATTAAGGGCTGCACATCTGAACACTCTCACCAGCATCATGCTTGATACTCAGTCTGCAGCTCAGAGACTCATACTGATGGAAACCAGACCATTAAGGGCTGCACATCTGAACACTCTCACCAGCATCATGCTTGATACTCAGTCTGCAGCTCAGAGACTCATACTGATGGAAACCAGACCATTAAGGGCTGCACATCTGAACACTCTCACCAACATCATGCTTTGATACTCAGTCTGCAGCTCAGAGACTCATACTGATGGAAACCAGACCATTAAGGGCTGCACATCTGAACACTCTCACCAGCATCATGCTTTGATACTCAGTCTGCAGCTCAGAGACTCATACTGATGGAAACAGACCATTAAGGGCTGCACATCTGAACACTCTCACCAACATCATGCTTGATACTCAGTCTGCAGCTCAGAGACTCATACTGATGGAAACCAGACCATTAAGGGCTGCACATCTGAACACTCTCACCAGCATCATGCTTTGATACTCAGTCTGCAGCTCAGAGAGTCTGAACCTGGAAGTGATGTTTGATGATAGAAATGTTTACAGATTGATGCATTTTAATTTGAAATATTACAAATACTTGAAGTGATAAATTATGTTTACCTTTTCAAATCGCCATATATATCTCGCAGGAAAAAAAATCTAAGTCAACTTTATTGTCAATCTTTAAGTTAGTGTGTTCAGAGAGATCGAAAAAACATTTCCCACAATCCGAGGAATAAAAAATACAAATATGTATAAACATATATACACAATCAACACACATTTAAACATATGCACACATTAAGATATAAATAAAATCACAATGAATGCAATGTCAGTTTTTGGGGGGATTATATTACAGAAAGAACGTTTCCTATATTTATTTCTCAAGCTAAAAATACTAAAAACATTTTTCTCTTTTTATTATCAAATTAAATAATATTTTTTTAATTGTAATTTAATAATCCCTGTATTACAAATAGGATACTTTAATTAAAAAAATGTATTTGTATATCATCTTTTTAGAAATAAAGAGACACATTTCTTAAATCTTGTATAAATGACAATTATTTAAATTTTTGGGAGAAATAAAAAATATATTTTACAACTAAAAATAGTGAGACGACAGAAAGTGAAGTTTTAGCTCTGAAGCTTTTCTTGCTGCTTGACACAAAGTAAAACCACAGTGATCACCAGTTCTCCTGTATGCGCTTCAACACTCTCAAAAGTAAGCTTTCCCCCTTGCTACCCCGTAGAGAACGATGTGTAATCACAATTTGGAGCCAAAGAATAATGATAGTGACTGTTATCGGTGTAGTTCTGGGCTCCCTTAAGCTCTCTAAATGAGACGGGGACCTGAACTGAGTAAATGTGGGTTTTCACATTCGGTCGAAGGCCTAGATAGGTCACTATAATGTTGATCAATAAGGCCATCAATCTGGGATCATGGATCACTTTTGGTCCCAAGCCTGTCTTTGAACAACACTCTATGTATCCCACTAGTGAAATTAGAGTGGTATGGCAAAGAACGATGCATTATATAACCATTACACACAGTGTCATGATGAACCCTGAAGAGGTTCTCAACAGATCGGAGTTCAGACACATTGCAAACATTCAAACTTAAGTATTCAATTGTTTAACGAGCACCCTCTGCAATTTTCTTTTCCAAGCGCACCAGATGCTTTTTAATTTGAAATATTCCAAATACATGCCGTGATAAATGATGTTGACCTAACAATACAGTCGACTCACAACGATACGGGGAATCACCAAACGACTTTTTATCAACTTATATTCAAGAAAGAACGTTTCCTATATTTATTTCTCAAGCTAAAATATTAAAAACATAGTATATTATTTTTGGGAGAAATCTCGTCATTTTTTCAGAAAAATCCGAAAAAAATGTCATTTATACAATTTCTTTGATTTCACAAAACAAGATATAAGAAATGTTTCTCTCTTTATTACTCAAAAAATAATATACAAATAAAATACATTTAAATGAAAGATCCTATTCTTAATTCCAGGTTTATTTAATTCAATTAAAAAATATTATTAAAAAATAATAAGAGACGACAGAAAGTGAAGTTTTATCTCTGAAGTGTCCCGTCTGCTGCAGAACTCTGTGGAGACAAGGAGCTGCAGAACACTTTGTGCAGCCAGCAGAACACTATAGATCCAACTCTCCCCCCCACCTGAGAGGGAGGGAGGAGAGGAGAGGGGAGAGAGAGAGAAACAGAGAGAGAAACAGAAGAGAGAGGGAGAGAAACAGAGAGAGAGAACAGAAAGAGAGAGGGAGAGAGAGAGAGAGAAACGCTGTGTCATCCTCAGCAGTAAATCAGCAGCGTCTGCACGGCGCCATCAGGCAGAGCAGCTTCATAACTCCATCATCACACACACACACACACACACACACACACACACACACACACACACACACACACACACACTGACCGCCTCGTTTCCTCTCTGATCTTGAGGTATCAGAGTGCTGATGTCTGGTTTCTGTGTGTACTCGTTAGGAACAGGATTTACTGCTCTCCGTGTCTCACGCTGCTTGTTTTTATATATATTACATTTGAAATATGTGCACTTTGAAAAACAGCTGCTTCTAACTTGTGAACGGCTCCCGTGGAAAATATGATCTCAACGTAACTCACCTGGTTAAAGGAAGGTTTGATAATATTACTACTGAAATACTACACAGCTAGACCCTACATTGCAGTAAAAGTAATAATACCTCAGTTTGTAAATACTCCACTACTATAATACGACCACTATATAAAAGTCATGCATTTAAAATCTTACTTACTTTGGGATAGATTTAAGTCTATCCATTAAATATCTTACTGAATGCATTTTGCAGTTATATCACACGTAAGTAGAGGAACGTAGAGTAGTATAGAGGAACCCACAAGATCTGGTGTTCAAAAAGTGTAAAAGAAATCAATATTTAATGACGAACATGTATTTTTTTTAGTGTCAAAGAAAGGAGGTTGAAAAGCTGTAATATGAACATAAACAAAGCTGTTGGGTATTAGAGTTACAAAATAAAGTATATTTGAGTTTTAAAGGAGAAATACTGCAGTAAAAGTACCTCGATATGTACGACAGTAGAGCTTACTCTCTCTGTAGTTTCCACATCACACTCCTGATTATAATCAATATCTCTATTTGTCCACTGATCGGTGAGAAAACCTCCGCCTGATCAGATTCATAAAATGATCACAAGAAAAAAAAGAAGTGAATCCCCATGTATTTTAATATTTTATTATCATATTAGACGGGTATTGATTTTGAACAATAAAAATCAGCCACCAGTGTTTGGTTTGATGTCTAACGTGTTGTTGTTGTTGTTGTTGTTGTTTGCAGTTAATCAGCTCTATGAGCTCCATAGCAGAGCACTGCCTGCCCTCTCTGCTCAGGACTCTGTTCGACTGGTACAGGAGGCAGAGCGGCACGGAGGACGAGTCCTACGAGTACAGACCCAGGTCCAGCACCAAGTCCAAGGGGTGAGACACCATGATGCATCCTCCTCCTCCTCTTCCTCCTCCTCCTCTCTCTTCCTCTCCTCTCTCCTCTCCTCCTCCTCCTCCTCTCCTCCTCCTCCTCCTCCTCCTCCTCCTCCATCTCTCTCCTCTCTCCTCCTCCTCTCCTCCTCCTCCTCTCCTCCTCCTCCTCCTCCTCCTCCTCCTCCTCCTCCCTCCTCTCTCTCCTCCTCCTCTTCCTCCTCCATCTCTCTCCTCCTCTTCCTCCTCCTCCTCCTCCCCCTCCTCCTCTCCTCCTCCCCCCTCCCCCTCCTCCCCCCTCCCCTCCTCCTCCTCTCTCTTCCTCCTCCCCTCTCTCTTCCTCCTCCTCCTCTCTCTCCTCCTCCTCTTCCTCCTCCTCCTCCTCCATCTCTCTCCTCCCCTCTTCCTCCTCCATCTCTCTCCTCCCCCTCCTCCTCCTCTTCCTCCTCCTCCTCCCCCCCCTCCTCCCCTCCTCCTCCTCCTCCTCCTCCTCCTCCTCCCCCCCCCCCCCCCTCCTCCAGATGTATGATGTCTCTAACTCCTCCCTCCCCCCTGCAGAGACGAGCTGCATCGGGACAAAGACTTCCTGCTGGAGCGGAGGGATTTAGCCATAGATTTCATTTTTTGTTTAGTGTCAGTAGAGGTTCTGAAGCAGGTGAGCGCTCTGTCCCTCTGCATGTTTGCATGTATTTACTCTGATGATAGTACGTGTTGATCAGCTGGATTTCTGCTCTCAGTTCACTCCTTAATCACAGCTAATAATAACAATGCATTTTATTTATATAAGGCTCTCAAAGTCACAACAAGACAGTTTGTGACCCGCTCTATGGAAATCAGTCGGAAGTCCCAACGGCTCATTTCAAAATAAACGTGGATTTGCGTAAAAGAATAGTTTTTTCGGGTTCGGGGTTTTGTTTGATTTTAAATAAACAAAGTCTTGGCTTTCAGAATATGAAACTTTTATTTCCAAAATCAGACGATAAATACATTTACAGCTTGTAAAGGGAAGATGGCCGCTCTCCCTCGCACCCTGCTGTTCCTCAGCGCCGCCCCCCCCCTCCGCTGACATTATGAATGTAAGGCGTGTAGTAATCATAGATAACACGGCAGGGTCCGTTACAGTTTGTCTTCATCTGATTTCAATTCAACAAAGTCTTGGCTTTCAGAATATTAAACTTGTTTTCGGCAAATTCAGATGATAAATACAACTTTGAAGCTTCGGCTTAATTACAAGCGGAGAACGGAGTGACTTGAGGTCACAGCAGCACAACAACAGCCGGG
>JAAKFY010000025.1:3860434-3898589 GCA_011823955.1 Dissostichus mawsoni
GAAACATGACTGCTATAATTTATAGATTATCAGAAAAGTTAGTTAGTTTGAATCCCACTTGCTGTCCTTTGCTGTTTATCTTCAGCTGTTCTATAGAATAACTGAAACACTCAGAGAAATCTTTAAAACGCAGCTCTAGAGTCAGATTTATAAATGTGTGTAATTTCAGTTTCTGTAGAATGTATTTATCTGTGTGTTTAGAACCATATACCTGTGTGTTTTCTGTGTGTGTTAACATATATCTGTGTGTGTGTGTTAACATACATCTGTGTGTGTGTTAACATACATCTGTGTGTGTGTGTGTGTTAACATATATCTGTGTGTGTGCAGGTTCCAGGCGGTGAGGAAGAAGTTCATCACGGAGCTGAAGGAGCTGCGTCAGAAGGAGCAGAGTCCGTACGTGGTGCAGAGCATCATCAGCCTCATCATGGGCATGAAGTTCTTCAGGGTCAAGATGTACCCGGTGGAGGAGTTCGAGGCCTCCTTCCAGTTCATGCAGGTACACACCCCCCCCTCACCCACACACACACACACACACACACACACACACACACACACACACACACACACACACACACACATACACACACACACACACACACACACACACACACACACACACTCCTTTATTCACTGAGTGTAAATGTAAATCTGTGTGTTTTCAGATGTTGCTGGATGAAACATGACTGGTGTGTGTGTCTCTCACCAACGTGTGTGTGTGTATCTGTGTGTATCTCACCAACGTGTGTGTGTGTATCTGTGTGTCTCTCACCAACGTGTGTGTGTGTCTCTTTCTAGGAGTGTGCGCAGTACTTCCTGGAGGTGAAGGATAAAGACATAAAGCACGCTCTCGCTGGACTCTTTGTGGAGATCCTCATCCCGGTGGCAGCGGTGAGGAAATCTGCTTCCTGTTCCTCTCCAGGAGGAACCACCTCTTTATGTGATGTCAAGAGTCAAGGCTGTTAACATTTAAAGATTTCACAGAATTACAGACGGCTTTGAAGCAAAAAACAGAATGCTGCCAGAAAATATACAAAACACACATCTGGGTAACTCTTTATATTCAGGTGCACACATTCACCATCAACTAGCTGTTCATTAACATGCGTATTAGCAGTTTATTGGCTCTTTATTAGTCATTATAAAACACTTATTAATGCCTTATTCTACATGAGCATATTCTACAGGTGATAAGCCGTTAGTTGAGAGTTTTTCCTCAATAACCCTCTAATTAGTGCTGATTGATTGCAAGTAAGGAAGTTGTTGTACATGAGTTTGGGTGTTGATACGCTCTGCTCCATGTGGGCCTAAGAAGGCTCACAAGCGCATCTTCTTCCTGAGGAAACTGGCAAAACTCCGCCTATCCTCCCAGGTGCTAATGAACTTCTACCGTTGCACCATCGAGAGCATCCTCTCCACCTGCATATCAGTCTGGTACGGTAACTGCACGGTCAAGGACAAGAAATCACTGCAGAGGGTGGAGAAGATGCACAACGCATCATCAAGATGCCACTCCCCTCCGTAGCCTCAGTCTATGAAAAGCGGTGCCTGCGAAGGGCACGGAACATCCTCAGAGACTCTTCCCACCCCAACCATACACTGTTTATCCCCCTACGTGGCACCCGCTCTGGGACACGCTACGGCAGCCTCCCGGGTAGAACCAGCAGGACTACGCACAGCTTCTTCCCTTCAGCAGTCAGACTGCTGTCAATGAACCCCTCGCTGTCCCATACTGCCTAGTTGTTGTCGTGTCTGAAGCACAATTTGCTTGTACATTACTGTTTTATCTACAGTACTGTATTCACTGTATTTATTATTATCTGTGTATTTATTCGTATTTATACATTTGCCATCTATTTACCTTTAGTTTTGTATCATTTATTTTGTACATACTTCTGATGATTGTGTATATAACTGACTGTTTTGCACTCTGGTTAGACCCTCCTTCATTTCGTTACGCTGTGCTTGCATTTTGTAATTTCAATAAAGTAATCTAATCTAATAGGCAGTAGAACCACAAGAATATGAATTCTCCCATAATAACACTTAACAAATGTGATCTATTCTTATGTAACAAGGCGTGAAACTATAAGTGTTAATTAAGTCTAAATAACTGAATGAGATATTTCTAACTCAGACTGTTACCTATTTTTTAAAGTGAAGTCTTGTTCATAAAACTCTAATATGCATTATTTATCTTCTTTACTTGATTGTAAAGCGCTTTGAGCACCAGGAAAATAACTATATAAATAACATGTATTATTATTATGTTAATTAACACTAGTTGAGCATCAAATTAAATGTTAAGCGTCAGTTCTACTTTAAAGCAGATGAGTGTCTCTTGGCGCAAAGAAGTGGAATTCTTTGCAGAATGATTTAAAGGGCTCTAAGGACATTTCTGTGTTTCAGGACATGTATAAAGAAAGCGTAATGAGACAGAATGAAGTTGATCTGGTTTTATGTTTCAGTATTTGTAAGCAACTGAAAGAATATTACTTTTATTTATTTTAAAGAAGGGGCAGGTCAAAGAAGATGTTCTTCTCCCCGCTCCTTTAAGTGAACATGATTTTAAAATAACTGCCATGTGTGGAATAAACAAATGTTGATATTGACCCTCCATGTTGTGTGTGCAGGCGGTGAAGAACGAGGTGAACGTGCCGTGCCTGAAGAACTTCGTGGAGATGTTGTACCAGACGACCTTCGACCTGAGCTCCAGAAAGAAGCACTCGCTGGTAATATTTATATTTCATTATGTCCTCTTCCTCCCCGCCCTCCCTGCAGCTTCACTGCTTCCTGTTTCTCTCTTCCTGTATTTCATTCAGACCCAGCTGTCATCACCACCCACAATGTTTCTGCACAAATAAACCTCATTGTTAGTTCATGATGCACAAAGCCTTATTAGGGCCATTGTGGGTTATTCTGGGATGTAGGGTACGGGAGGAAATCACATGAACTTGATCCTACTTTGCAAAGTGGAGCCATTCGGTTACTTGACAAAAGAAGGAGTTTTCTCTCATAATCTTTTCACTTTAATCAGAGACTCTTCTTGCTAATATGTTCTTTTATATATAATCCCAAAGAGAATTCTAGATTTTGTCGTAGCAACTTAAAATCTTCGTTTACATTACATTGCATTTAGCTGACGCTTTTATCCAAAGCGACTTACAAGAAGTGCATTCGACAGGAAGATACAAAGTAGAAGAAAACAGAATCATATAAGACATCAGGTTTCAAAGAGCCAAACCATTTCAAGTGCTACTCAACTGGCTTTAGATAAGCCAGTCCTTTATTAGTATATAAGTGCTTTGTTAGCAATTCTATCGCTCGAAGTGGAGTCGAAAGAGATGAGTTTTCAGTCTGCGCTGGAAGATGTGTAACTTTCTGCTGTCCTGATGTCAATGAGGAGCTCATTCCACCATTTTGGAGCCAGGATAGCAAACCATGTTTCTGCTGGAGGGAACTTGGGTCCCGCTCGCAGTGCGGGCAGCGGTTTAATGCTTGCGAGCAGACACCTCCACAAAGAGAGTGCCCTGTTCTGTCTGAAACAGACCCTCCTTATAGGAAGACATCAAAGGTTATTGACTTTTCAATCCTCATCATGTGAGGCCAGATGGTTCGCCTCATGGCACAACACTGTATGCTAAAACTCACACCCTACAAAGAAGAATGGCATACACAGATAACCCTTAATCGCAACTTCCTTCCACTCATCTTCTCTTCCTGCAGTGTCATAAAACCCCCTTCCAAGACATCTGTTTATCACTCATACATTAACATGACATTCTCAGGATGCGGCGGTTACATTTAGGATTACACTGTATTAAGCTTTAATACCTTCATTGCCATAACAATTTGTATTTAAGTGAGCTTTTTCTCTTAATCATATCACTGACATCTTGGAAATTATTAAGGTATTTTTTCTCATACATGTTTTATTTTTGTTTCCCACAAATCTATTACTTTATTTATTTATTTATTTATTAGTATCAGAGAGTATCCTTTTATTCGTGTTAAATCATCATATTAATCTATTTATTCTTTATTTTCTGAATTTTTTCTCGTGCATCTCAGAGAACTTACCCTTTTTTATTAGTGGATTGTTTTTCCACATTTATTTATTTACAATTTTGATATTTAAAATAAAATACAAAATGTAGGATATGTATGAGTTCCATGTATATTTGTGTACGTTATTATACTCATTACTGTGTTGTGCTTTAATTGACCTGATGCCATGCTAGTTGATGTCTTGATGCCTATCTATCGGTTTTTTAGCATTGTTGTGTTTTAGGGTTTATGTGTTTCTAGTGTTTCCCAATGTGGTAAAGTAATATAGACAGTGGCAAAAAAGGAAATGGACGTCTCCTGACCTTCGAGGAAGAACGTGACGCTTGTCCTCTCTGAACACATGTTGACAGGAGCGTTATGAGGTGTGCAGGTTTTAGATTTCTCAGTGTTTTATGGCTGTATGTTCCTCTGTGTTTCTGCAGGCTCTGTACCCGCTGGTGACCTGCCTCCTGTGTGTCAGTCAGAAACAGTTCTTCCTCAACAACTGGCACATCTTCCTGCAGAACTGCCTGTCGCACCTCAAGGTACCCCAACCCCCCCTGATCACTGAGAAATACTGCACTATGACAATTACTTTATTCTCTGCAATGCTAAAGTCAGCGTAAAAATCGAAGGAATCTCGAGATTCTTGTCATTCAAAATAAATGTTCTGTTATTGGTGTGATGGTGCTCTGACTGCAGGGTGTGCTCTGTGGTTCTGTCTAAAGATCATAATGTACCCCCTTCCCCCCAATATGAACAGCACTTGATTTAATGTATAAGAAAAAAACTGAAATTGAGTCCATAAACCCAAACATAAGTGAGCATTTCCTCACTTCCTGTCCCCGGTCTGGAGGTCAATGGTTTTCTGAATGTGTTTTTGGTTGTTATCCTAAAATAAGGTCTGTAGTTAACACGAGCTGAAGAGATTTTAATTATACGACTTAAAATACGTCAGTAAATACCCCACTGGTGGTTTTAAAAACAGAGGTTGCTAACAAGTATCTAAATGAGACGACTAAACGTCATCACGCCCAACATTAGCCACCTTTAGCTTAGCGGTGGTGAAGTCATGTGACCGTGCTGTAGTTCCTTTATAGCCCAACATTAGCCACCTTTAGCTTAGCGGTGGTGAAGTCATGTGACCGTGCTGTAGTTCCTTTATAGCCCAACATTAGCCACCTTTAGCTTAGCGGTGGTGACGTGAAGTCATGTGACCGTGCTGTAGTTCCTTTATAGCCCAACATTAGCCGCCTTTAGCTTAGCGGTGGTGACGTGAAGTCATGTGACCGTGCTGTAGTTCCTTTAGCCCAACATTAGCCACCTTTAGCTTAGCGGAGGTGACGTGAAGTCATGTGACCGTGCTGTAGTTCCTTTAGCCCAACATTAGCCGCCTTTAGCTTAGCGGGGTGACGTGAAGTCATGTGACCGTGCTGTAGTTCCTTTATTAGCCCAACATTAGCCGCCTTAGCTAGCGTGGTGACGTGAAGTCATGTGACCGTGCTGTAGTTCCTTTATAGCCCAACATTAGCCGCCTTTAGCTTAGCGGTGGTGACGTGAAGTCATGTGACCGTGCTGTAGTTCCTTTATAGCCCAACATTAGCCTCCTTTAGCTTAGCGGTGGTGACGTGAAGTCATGTGACCGTGCTGTAGTTCCTTTATAGCCCAACATTAGCCGCCTTTAGCTTAGCGGTGGTGACGTGAAGTCATGTGACCGTGCTGTAGTTCCTTTATAGCCTAGCGTTAGCTTCTTACTTCAGAAAAAGTGGTGTTAACATGTGGAGATTATCCTGCTGAACTAAAAGTATCAGAAACGTTTGTTTGACAGAGAGATTACTTTCTGACAATAATCCAAAATCACATGGAGAAATCCCATTGGACCAGGGAGATGCTGCCTTCACGGACCAACACAGAAATACCACATCCCTGCTCCACTCTATAAACAATTAGTATTATCTCAAGTGCTGTTTAATCTCCAGTCTGTTAATGGCTCCTTGTAATCTGATTACATAACAATCATTCCTAACCCTCCTCCTCCTCAGTGATTTCCCTCCTGCAGGTTGTGTGATCTCGTGGTGGATAGATTTCAGATTTTGTTATGGTGGTTTTTTGTATTAATTGAAATGGCTGTCTGTCTCCTCAGTGATTGGTTCTCCTTCAAGTCGTAATCATGGTTTGATCTTAAAATGGAAACGGTGTAATGAGATGGTGATGCTGATGATTTTTGAGCGTAGTGATGATTTCAGTGATTTCAGTAATTCAGGGCTTCCTTTCCAACCAGTGATTTTAACCCTGTGGATGCCTCGTTATTAAAACATGACTTCAACTATTGTGTGGCTCCACAGGGTTAAATAAATGAATCGGTGTTTGAGTTTCTCGTGGATCTGATGATCGATGATTCGTCCGCTGTCCGCTCTGCACCTGAAACAGGACTTTCTTTCTTTATTTTTTTTGTCCACCTTTTTCCATTCCCTCTCAAATGTCCCGTACGTCTTCTCCTCTCTCCGTGTCCCATTTAAACCACAGCACACCTTTCTGCTTTGTTTCACTTTTAAATTCTCACTATATGTTGAATTATGTTGAAATACAAATGGACTGTTTTATTAACGGCATGATGGGGATGTCTGATCAATGCATTTTATAACCTAGCTTCATGCATCATAAACATCAGAGGACTCGAAGACTTTTAATATCAGTTTTTACCTCAGTTATGTGACGACGGCAATATCAGCTCAGTAGGACTAGTGTTTTAGTGTCATGCATAATAAGAGCATTTATTCATGTAATTCCCACAAAAGAAGGATCACAATACGACGAAATTGTGCAATTTTAATTCCCAGAAGCCCAATGTTTGTTATATGTAAAATGTATGCTGCTAAATATTGATTTAAAAAAAAAATTAAGAACAAAGATTTCAGACGGTTTGTTATTTTGTTATTTTGAGATATTTTTGCACAATTTTGACTTTTTCTGAAAATCTCAGAATCTTTTTTTTTTTTCGAGAAATTCTCAATTCTTTTTCAGAAAATCGCAACATTCTGGGTTTGTTTTAAAACCTCAAAATTATCTATTTTTACTGAAAAAGTCCAAATTTCTTTCTTTTCTGAAAATGTCAAAATTCTGACTTTTTTCTGAAAATCTCAAATGTTCGAACTTTTTTTAGATATTTTTTTATTTAAGTTAAGAACGAAGATTACAGAGGATTTGTCATTTTATAAAAATAAAGAAAATGCCCATAATATTTTTTTTCTAAATTTCTAAAAAAAAATTATAATTTATAATATTAATAAATATGAAAGTCTCCGATCAGGACCTCCTCTCATGCCTCTAACTCCTCATCAACAGTCCGTTGTGTATTTCTGTTTCTCACTGACATGTTTGTTTAGTTTTTCTTTAACGTGCATGTGTCCCCCCCCCCCACCTCCACTCTGTCTCCTCTCACGGCGCCTCGCTGCAGATGCCGTCTAACAACAGCATCCGAAAGCAGATCGAGACGCTGCAGGTGAGTGCCGCGCTGCACCTGAACGCAGCGCCGGGTGCCTGGTGCATCATGGGTAGTGAGTGTGTGTGTGCAGAGGAAGCTGAGAGGTCGCTGGGTGGTTCATGATAAACAGATTATAGCTGGTTGTGCTTTCTTCCCGTCAACTCCTGTCCTGGTTTGATGTATAAAGCATCAAGTATACCAGTTTCACCTTTAAATCCAACTTAAGTTCAACACACAACCCTTTTCCTTTCTTTCTGCATTTCATGTTCATAAAACCTCATTAACACTTTATTCAACCTTATTTTTGAACTTTAAAGAGTCCTCTCCTGCTGATGTTCAGGTGTATATCAGTATGTAGTGTCTCTACTTTAAAGAGTCCTCTCCTGCTGATATTCAGGTGTTTATCAGTATGTAATGTCTCTACTTTAAAGAGTCCTCTCCTGCTGATGTTCAGGTGTATATCAGTATGTAGTGTCTCTGCTTTAAAGAGTCCTCTCCTGCTGATGTTCAGGTGTATATCAGTATGTAATGTCTCTACTTTAAAGAGTCCTCTCCTGCTGATTTGCAGGTGTATATCAGTATGTAGTGTCTCTACTTTAAAGAGTCCTCTCCTGCTGATGTTCAGGTGTATATCAGTATGTAGTGTCTCTACTTTAAAGAGTCCTCTCCTGCTGAGGTTCAGGTGTATATCAGTATGTAGTGTCTCTACTTTAAAGAGTCCTCTCCTGCTGATTTGCAGGTGTATATCAGTATGTAATGTCTCTACTTTAAAGAGTCCTCTCCTGCTGATGTTCAGGTGTATATCAGTATGTAGTGTCTCTACTTTAAAGAGTCCTCTCCTGCTGATGTTCAGCTGTATATCAGTATGTAGTGTCTCTGCTTTAAAGAGTCCTCTCCTGCTGATGTTCAGGTGTATATCAGTATGTAGTCTCTACTTTAAAGAGTCCTCTCCTGCTGATGTTCAGGTGTATATCAGTATGTATGTCTCTACTTTAAAGAGTCCTCTCCTGCTGATGTTCAGGTGTATATCAGTATGTAGTGTCTCTACTTTAAAGAGTCCTCTCCTGCTGATGTTCAGGTGTATATCAGTATGTAGTGTCTCTACTTTAAAGAGTCCTCTCCTGCTGATGTTCAGGTGTATATCAGTATGTAGTGTCTCTACTTTAAAGAGTCCTCTCCTGCTGATGTTCAGGTGTATATCAGTATGTAGTGTCTCTACTTTAAAGAGTCCTCTCCTGCTGATGTTCAGGTGTATATCAGTATGTAGTGTCTCTACTTTAAAGAGTCCTCTCCTGCTGATGTTCAGGTGTATATCAGTATGTAGTGTCTCTACTTTAAAGAGTCCTCTCCTGCTGATGTTCAGGTGTATATCAGTATGTAGTGTCTCTACTTTAAAGAGTGCTCTCCTGCTGATGTTCAGGTGTATATCAGTATGTAGTGTCTCTACTTTAAAGAGTCCTCTCCTGCTGATGTTCAGGTGTATATCAGTGTGTAGTGTCTCTACTTTAAAGAGTCCTCTCCTGCTGATGTTCAGGTGTATATCAGTATGTAGTGTCTCTACTTTAAAGAGTCCTCTCTTGCTGATGTTCAGGTGTATATCAGTATGTAGTGTCTCTACTTTAAAGAGTCCTCTCCTGCTGATGTTCAGGTGTATATCAGTATGTAGTGTCTCTCCTGGGACATGTCTCAAAAAGCTCTTTATTTTTCTCACACTGCCTGTGCTGCAGCTCCTCTTTTCACCCTCTGTCTGAAACCAGAGCTGCTCTGATTGGTTAGCTGGCCGACAATAGGAGCGTGAGTGTTCCATAGTGATGTCACTATGTTGGGGAAGTAAACAAAGGAGTCCAATGGAGGCTTTTTTTAGACGTGTGACTGAAACTCTTCATGAGAGGCTGAAAGGATCCCAGGGTTTCTTTTCAACATAACAGCAGGTGAGACATTTATAAATACATGTCTCTGTTGCCCCCGCAGAACAAAGACCCCAAAATGTCGCGCGTGGCTCTGGAGTCTCTGTACCGACTGCTGTGGTCTACATCATCAGGATCAAGTGTGAGAGCAACACCGTCACACAGAGGTAAACACACACTTTTTGATTTCAATCGCACAATTCAGACTCTTTTTTTACTGAAAATCTAACGGTTCGGATTCTGAATTCTGACTTTAATTTTTTTTTTACTGTATTCTGACTTTTTCATAAAATCCTGAAAATTCGGACTTTTCATAAAATCCTGAAAATTCGGACTTTTTCATAAAATCCTGAAAATTCGGACTTTTTCATAAAATCCTGAAAATTCGGACTTTTTCATAAAATCCTGAAAATTCGGACTTTTTTCATAAAATCCTGAAAGTTCTGACTTTTTTCATAAAATCCTGAAAATTCGGACTTTTTTCATAAAATTCTGACTTTTCATAAAATTCTGACTTTTTCATAAAATCAAAAATTCTGACTTTTTCATAAAATGTCTAAATTCTGATTTTTTTTTGAAAAAAACCAATAAATAGCAAAATAATTGTCTTAATATAATTCATTAAAAAGAGACATTTTAGCAAAATGGCAGTAAATGTGGGACGTCTCTCCTCGTGTATTCCCTGATCTTTCTGTGGTGTACATATCACCCTCTGGCTGTAAATC
Source organism: Dissostichus mawsoni (assembly GCA_011823955.1). Taxonomy (NCBI): domain Eukaryota; kingdom Metazoa; phylum Chordata; class Actinopteri; order Perciformes; family Nototheniidae; genus Dissostichus; species Dissostichus mawsoni. Next base: position 3,870,598 of record JAAKFY010000025.1, read on the forward strand.
ATCCTAAACCTCTCTCCTCTCCAGTCGTCTGCTCAGCATCGTCTCGGCTCGTTCCCTAAAGGCTCTCGCAGCGTCGTTCCCAGAGACACTCCGCTCAACATCTTCGTCAAGATCATCCAGTTCATCGCTCAGGTGAACGATGCACACTGTTTGTGTTTATATATTTATATTTCTCTGTGTCAGATTCACTTTAAACAGTCAGGAAATCTTGCCGTGACCAATAACAGCAAGGAGCGATTTCTAGGAATTTAATTGATTTGATCTTTTTATTTCACATTCTTACTTTAACTCTTTTTGTTCATACAAATTGCATTTATCTCAAAAAACATTATTATTATTTGTATTAATGATAAACATGATTTCCCCCGAGACAAAAACATATTGTGATTTGGATGACTGATATTTAGCAGGAATGTTAATGCAGTGCTATGTTTTTTTTATGTGCATGTGCTTTAAAAATAATCAGTCCCTTAAACCAGGGGAGTCAAACTAAATGTCATCGTGGCCACATCAGCATTATGGTTGCACTCAAAGGGCCGGTTGTAACTATATAAATATATATATATATATATAAATACATAATATACATGAAATAATGTATTATTAAAAAAAAGCAGAAGTCTAGGGCAAATAATTGCAAGTGTCTTCTGTGCGCATGTCACAAAATGAGATGCATTATGGGACATGTAGTTTATGGGCAACGTGCTTCTGTAAAATAAGATAGATAAGATGGACCTTTATTAATCCCCGTGGGGAAATTCAGTAGTTTAACAGCAACAGGGTGAGAGTGAAAAACAGCACAGATTCACACAAGATTAATAAAATTAAGGATAAATCAAAGATAAAAATAAGAAATAACTATAAAATAAGAAATTAATTAAAATGAACATATATAGATATACTGTAAAGTAGCATGTAGCCGTATAATAAACGTATTATATTCTTTGCAAGCTCTTGCGGGCCACATCCAATGAAGTCGCGGGCCGGATTTGGCCCCCGGGCCTTGAGTTGGACCCCGGGCCTTGAGTTGGACCCCGGGCCTTGAGTTGGAACCCCTGCCTTAAACCAATGGATAATCTCTCATATTGATCATAACAACGAGGATTAAAAGACAGAAGATATCGGGGCCTTCCCTCAAGCTTCTCATGTCTATACTGCTGTCTTCAGCCCTAACACTTTGGTGTGTGTGTGTGTGTGTGTTGCAGGAGAGGCTGGACTTTGCCATGAAGGAGATCATCTACGACCTGCTGTGTGTGGGCAAATCCCACAAAACCTTCACCATCAACCCCGAGGTAAGGAGAGGATCTTAGTGTTCACATGTTGTTGTTCCTCCCTCTCTTACCCCTGATTCAAGTCTCTATCACCATGTGCTCAGCAGCTTCAGTGTAGATATGGCAATGAAAAACTGAAGTCCTCCTCCAACAGAGCAGCATGAATATATATATAGGACATAGAACAGATAAAATAGTGCAAGAGAATGTTTTGAGATGTGCAATTAAATACAGATAAAATAGAAATAGTGCAAGAAGAGTCTATATACAAGTACATGGAATATGATATATAGATAAATAAATTGCAAACAGATGAATGTTTATCAGAATCGTCAGAATTTTGAGATGTTGAGAAAAAGACATCATTTTGAGAAAAAGTCAGAATTTGTAGATTTTTTTGAAAAAGTCAGAATTTTGAGATTTTCTGAAAAAAGCCAACATTTTGAGAACTCAGTATTTTGTACATGACAGGATGTATGATTACCTACAAGAACCGGTATTCCTCCATCTTGTGACTGTGTAACTCCCTCTCTTGGATATCAGCATGTGAAGGACACTGTTCAGGAACTAGTTGATGCTCTGTATGTGATGACTACTTCCATTCTGGAGAGGATCACAAATACATGGATCCTGAGATTGAAGCTCCAGCCGGGACGAGGGAGATGTTTCTAACAGTGTTTAATAGTGTTCTGGTCTCCTCTCCATCTCCAGAGGATGAACATCGGGCTGAGGGCCTTCCTGGTGGTCGCTGACTCTCTGCAGCAGAAAGACGGAGAGCCTCCGATGCCGACGACGGGCATCATCATGCCGTCAGGAAACACGCTGCGGGTGAAGAAGATCTTCCTGAACACCACGCTCACGACGAGGAGGCCAAGGGCATCGGTACGTAACCATGAACTCCTCTAAGCTCTTCTCCCACAGATACCACATAAACCATTACTGTATTCACACTGGGTTACAATAACACACACCTTCTGCACGTCTCATATATTTTCCAACCTGCATCATGAGCCGTTTCCTCGTGTTGCACCTCAAATAAAAGCCCTCTGTGTTGACTCTGACTCCTCTGTGTGTGCAGGCATGTCTCTGTACTACCCTCAGGTGAGGAAGGCTCTGGATAACATCCTGAGACACCTGGACAAAGAGGTGGGCCGCTCCATGAGCATGACCAACGTGCAGATGTCCAACAAGGAGCCGGAGGACATGATCACGTACGTACCTTTTATAGATGTATAAACACATATATTCAGTGTGAGGTACCTGTGCAGGTGTTCATCCTCATGTCTGTGCCTCAGGGGGGAGAGGAAGCCCAAGATCGACCTCTTCAGGACCTGCGTGGCCGCCATCCCCCGACTCATCCCCGACGGCATGAGCAGGCAGGACCTCATCGAGCTGCTCGCCAAGTAAAACACACTTTAATATAAAATATAAAATTTTAAAAGGTTTCAAAAAGCTTCTTAATTAAAGGTTATTTAAAAAAATCGTTAATTATTCTAAAGGTCCTAAAAAAAAGGTTCCTACATATATTTTAAAATGTCTTAAAAGTTTCTCGAAAAATACTTTTTTTTTTAAAAGTGCCCTGAGAGCAGTATAACCAACTGTTTCAAGAAACAATATAATATGAATTTATAAATGAGATGTCCCTCTTCTCCCTCTCTAACTCCCCCTAAAAATTGTTAAAAAGTCTCTAAAGGTCTTAAAAAAAGTGTCAAACATATCTTTTAAAATGTCTTAAAAGTTTCTCGAAAAATACTTTGAAAAAAAAGTACCCCGAGAGCTTTAAAGCCAGCTGTTTCAAGACACTATATAATGTGAATGTATAAATGAGATGTCCTTCTCCCCCTCTCTCTCTCTCTCTCCCCCCCTCTCTCTCCCCTCTCCCCCAGACTCACCATCCATATGGACGAGGAGCTGCGAGGTCTGGCCTTCACCACGCTCCAGGCTCTGATGGTGGACTTCCCCGAGTGGCGTGAGGACGTTCTGTCGGGCTTCGTGTACTTCATCGTGCGGGAGGTGACGGACGTTCACCCCACGCTGCTGGACAACGCCGTGAAGATGCTGCTGCAGCTCATCAGCCAATGGAGGCAGGCGGTGCAGAGCAGCACAACAAGAGCCACGACACCGCGGTGCGTCACTCAATACCTTCCCCTCTGTTAGCTTCATCTCTAATTACCTTCTCCTGTGATGCGTTCAGGGACCTGTATGTCCTAACCCTTCCTCGTGATGTGTTCAGGGACCTGTATGTCCTAACCCTTCCTCCTGATGCGTTCAGGGACCTGTATGTCCTAACCCTTCCTCCTGATGCGTTCAGGGACCTGTATGTCCTAACCCTTCCTCATGATGTGTTCAGGGCCCTGCCAGCGGCCCCTCTCTCCTCTCCGTGCTCCACCTGGTAGAGGCTCTCTCTCTGGTGGTGCTGTGCAGCTGTCGCCCGCAACACGCCGCCTCGCCGTCAACGTGCTGAAGGAAGTCCGCGCGCTGCACACCGCCCTGGGCATCGGGAAGGTAAACCCTTTGACTTATAGTATTGCATCTATTCACTTATCTTGTGTCTTATCTTGATGTTTACTTATGACTTTGAGCTGCACGTACTGTATGAAAAGTGCTGTATAAATACATCTGTATTATTATATACTGGTATAACTGGCAGGTGTTTATAAGGTGTGTGTATACTGAGGTGTGTGTGTGTGGTGTCAGGGGACGAGGAGCTGGCCATCGATGTGATGGACAGACTGAGTGCGTCGGTGTTGGAGAGCTTCATCCATCTCACAGGAGCCGACCAGGTACACACCTTTTCTAATTATATATCTTTAATTATCTCAATTTTAAACCTTAATTGGACTCAAATATGATTTTTAGTCTGGGCCAAATGTATCGACCGACTGCTTATGTGTTACTATAGTACTAATCTTATATATGTCATGTGTATATACAGATAAAAATAGGGGTTACATTTTTATGCTGTGGTCCTAAAAATGACTTTAAGTTGTTTAAAAAAAGGCTTAAGTTCTTAAAAGTATTTAAAAAGTTCTTAAAAGTATTAAAAAAGTTCTTAAAGTCTTCTAAAAACTCTTGAAAAGAATCTTTAAAAAAAAATTAAAAATATTTTACAAAACAAAAAGGTCTTTTAAAAGTCATAAGAACTTTTTCAAAGTCTTGTGTTCTTGAACAGGTCCTTAAAGGGTCTAAGAACAGGTCCTTAAAGGGTCCTTAAAGGGTCTAAGAACAGGTCCTTAAAGGGTCCTTAAAGGGTCTAAGAACAGGTCCTTAAGGGGTCTACGAACAGGTCCTTAAAGGGTCTGAGAACAGGTCCTTAAAGGGTCTACGAACAGGTCCTTAAAGGGTCTGAGAACAGGTCCTTAAAGGGTCCTTAAAGGGTCTAAGAACAGGTCCTTAAAGGGTCCTTAAAGGGTCTAAGAACAGGTCCTTAAGGGGTCTACGAACAGGTCCTTAAAGGGTCTGAGAACAGGTCCTTAAAGGGTCTACGAACAGGTCCTTAAAGGGTCTGAGAACAGGTCCTTAAGGGTCTGAGAACAGGTCCTTAAAGGGTCTGAGAACAGGTCCTTAAAGGGTCTGAGAACAGGTCCTTAAAGGGTCTGAGAACAGGTCCTTAAAGGGTCTAAGAACAGGTCCTTAGGGGGTCTACGAACAGGTCCTTAAAGGGTCTGAGAACAGGTCCTTAAAGGTCTGAGAACAGGTCCTTAAAGGGTCTGAGAACAGGTCCTTAAAGGGTCTAAGAACAGGTCTTAATGAAGTCTTAAAACATTTTTTCAAAAGGTTTATAAACAGTGTTACATTTATTAAGATTGCCTTATAGTTTCTTAAAAGGTCATGAAGTGGAAAAAAAGTCTTAAAGGTTTGGAAAAGGTCTTAAATATTCTTAAAATAGGTGTAACAGACTCTTACATGTACCCCTTCATTTCTGTCTTAGTTTTAGACAGCAGGACATATTGTGCATTTTAAAAAGTCTCCTCTTTCTATCTATATTCCCAGTCGTCCCTGCTGTACTGCCCCAGCGGCATCGACCTGCAGACGCTGGCTGAGTGGAGCTCGTCTCCCATCAGCCACCAGTTTGACGTGGTGAGCCCCTCCCACATCTGGGTGTTTGCCCATGTGACTCAGGGCCAGGACCCCTGGGTGATCAGCTTCTCCAGCTTCCTGCGGGGGGACAACCTGCCCAAACTGCCCCTCCGCCCTCAACTACGCCTGGATGTTCGCCTACACCCGCCTGCAGCTGCTCTCCCCGCAGGTCGACATCAAGTACGTTCCTGCAGCCTCACCTCTGTCTGTTCACGCACGTTATTACCGTATTGACCCGAATATAAGACGACCCCTTTTTTTCAAGACTCATTTTTGGAAAGATACCTTTTTGAAGAACAAATCTTGTTTTTTATCTTCCTCCGGGAATGCTTTTCTCTGACTGTTTACATTTTTAAGGCGGTCTTTTTGGGCTCTCCATCTTCTAACGTTAAACTCAGTAACACCACATTTCTTTGCGACTCGACGGTTGTTTGATGACTCTGCTTCATTGATCCCCATTATCTTAAAATTGGCATCGTAACTTCGCCTCTCTTGTTTATTAACTCGCCTACTTTTGATCCACTGTGTTGGAGTTGGTCTCCGTGTCTCTCCATCTCTCTCTCTCTCCTGTTGCTGTGAACTGTTACTTTAAGATGAACACTCGTTTGGCGCCATCTGTTGTTGTGACGGTGTAATTACATCGAAAAGTCTAGACCCCGAATAGAAGACGACCCCTCTTTTTTAGATTTCTTTCGAGGAAATAAAATCTTATATTCGGGTCAATACAGTATATATTATATCTGACCGCATTATGGACTGAAGTCTTAAATCCGAAGAAGACCCTTTAATAATCCACGAGGGGACACACTAACAAGGAATACAGATATGAGACACAGAGAGGTGGCAGAGCGAAGTAAGACAGAATTTCTTATTTTACTTAAATCCAAAATCACACGGAGAAATCCCATTGGACCAGGGAAATGCTGCCTTCAGGGACCAACACAGAAATACGACATGCCTGCTCCGTTTAATTTAATCTGGTTTAGGGGGCAGGCACTGAAAAGTGATAACAGCACATTAGCTATTCCTTCGTAAAATGAGTAAAATACAATGGAAGGAAATGTAATTTTAGCCTCTTGCTTATAGATATTTAAATATGACTGACTTAATAACCAGATAATGTGGTTCTGACCTCTGACCTCTCCTGTGTTTCCCCCCCTCCAGCAGCCCCATCAATGCTAAGAAGCTGAACAGTGTGAGCAGCAGCGACTCGTACGTGGGTCTGTGGAGGAACTACCTGATCCTGTGCTGCAGCTGCGCCTCCTCCTCCTCTTCCTCCTGCTCCTCTTCCTCCTCCTCCACCTCCGGGTCCGTGCGCTGCTCCCCCCCCGAGACGCTGGCGTCCACGCCGGACAGCGGCTACAGCTACGACTCTAAGGTCAGCACGCACACGCACACGCACACGCACACGCACACGCACACACACACACACACACTCATATACACTGTGTACAGAGAGTGGCCTGCAGATGATACGGTAATACTTTAATATTATATATTCATATCTCACTGCACTGTAACTTTTATTCATGTACCTTTTGTTTTTCATGTTTTATTAGCTTTGCTTTTAAATGCCATTCTATAATATGTTTCTTAATGTCTTTCATTTTTGTAAAGCACTTTGAATTGCCTTGTGTTGAAAGGTGCTGTATAAATAAACTTGCCTTGCCTTTGCTGCTCAGATCAAGTCTGAAATGCTCCTTGCATCCCAGCAGCTCCATGTGTAAACAACATCAACAGACAAACATCAAGACACATGAGAAACAAACAACAAACATTTAACATAGCGTCAGGATCAGTGAGAGAAAAGCTGCTCTAAGAGCCTTCAGCGTGCATTTTAATCATGTTAATATATAAGGGTTAGAAACATCTCCCTGGTCTCCGGCTTGAGCTTCAATCTCAGGATCCATGTATTTGTGATCCTCTCCAGAATGGAAGTAGTCATCACATACAGAGCATCAACTAGTTCCTGAACAGTGTCCTTCACATGCTGATATCCAAGAGAGGGAGTTACACAGTCACAAGATGGAGGAAGAGAAAGCAGTATTCAATGTTTACTTCAGATTAGCTCCACGTCAGAAATGATCATGCTTGTCATATGTCTCTCTCCATAGAGGCTGAATCATCATGTTAATCACATAGCTATCATATGCCTCAGACAGTCCTGATGCTCTTCTAGGTAATCATACATCCTGTCATGATCACAGCTACAGTTGGGGTACCTTTGTTATCATGTTACTCTCATGTTGGAAGAGGGCATTCAGTGTTTTACCAACAATAAACATGTATTGATGTTGATGTTGTTGTTGTTTGTGTGTTGCAGATAGTGGGCTCCCCCTCCCCCTCCTCTCTGTTTAAGCACATTGTCCCCATGATGCGCTCGGAGAGTATGGACGTCACGGAGTCTCTGGTGCTCGGGCTCGGCAGGACCAACCCCGTGGCCTTCAGGTAGACACACCTCACACACACCTCACACACCCCTCACATACACCTCACACACAACTCACACACCCCTCACACCCTCTCACACACCTCTCACACACCTCTCACACCTCTCACACACCTCTCACACACACCTCACAGACCTCACACACACCTCACACACCCCTCACATACACCTCACACACAACTCACACACCTCTCACACACCTCTCACCTCTCACACACCCCTCACACACCTCTCACACCTCTCACACACCTCTCACACACACCTCACAGACCTCACACACACCTCACACACCTCTCACACCCCTCACATACACCTCACACACCTCACACACCCTCACACACCTCACACACACCTCACACACCTCACACAACTCACACACAGCTCACACACCTCTCACACACCTCACACACCTCACACACCTCACTCACACCTCACACGCACCACACGCACACCTCACACACACCTCACACCACCTCACACACACCTCACACACACCTCTCACACACACCACACACACCTACAACTGAATATATTCAACTCTAACCCACTTACAATAGCTCATCAGTCCCTGAAACACAGCTCTTTCTGACTCATCATTATCTGGAATACTATTTTAATTGTAATGTTCATTAAATCTCTGAACGTGAGCTGGCTGAATATGACTCTGTGTTGAACTGGTTTATTTACACGTGTGTGTCCCTGCAGAGAGTTGATAGAGGAGCTGAACCCCATCATCAAAGAAGCTTTAGAGAGGAGACCTGAGGTGAGTCTCCTGCAGCTCCTCCGCTGGTCTGAGTCTCAGTAAACACTTTATTCTGTTTCCTGTGTAAAAGCCTTTTTATCTCTACACGATGTTTCCAGAGTTTCATTAAAATACTTGTATCTGTTCCCCGTGCAGAACATGAAGCGGCGCCGGCGCCGGGACGTTCTCCGGGTCCAGCTGGTCCGGATCTTCGAGCTGCTCGCTGACGCTGGAGTCGTCAGTCAGATGTACGTTACCCTCAGTGTGATCAGGCTCGGTTCACTTTCATTAGACTGGTGTCAGGAGCAGGAGGATGCTGGGCCTGCTCACTGTCTCACTTGCAAAAATGATTAGCTAATAAATGGTTGTTTGCAGGCGAGACATTGTGCAGTAATCCTGGCATGAAGTTACCATCCTGCCCCATGCTTTCTGTTTACTGCATTGACCCGAATATAATATTTTTTCCTAGAAATACATCTGAAAAAGAGGGGTCGTCTTACATTCGGGGTCTAGACTTTTCGATGTAATTACACAGTCACACCAACAGATGGCGCCAAACGAGTGTTCCCCAAGAGAGACACCGTCTTAAAGCAACAGTACAACAGGAGAGAGAGAGAGATGGAGAGACACAGAGACCAACTCCAACAAAGTGGCTCAAAAGTTATTAAACAAGAGAGGCGAAGTTACGATGCCAATTTGAAGATAATGGTGATCAACGAAGCAGTCATCAAACAACTGTCGAGCAGCAAAGAAATATGGTGTTACTGAGTTTAACGTTAGAAGATGGAGAGCCCAAAATGACCGCCTTTCAAATGTAAACAGTCAGAGAAAAGCAATCCGTGGTCCGCAAAGGCTTCCCGGAGGTTGACAGGAGGATGTTTGAATACGTGACTGAAAAACAAGATTTGGTCTTTAAAAAAAAGTTGTTTTCCAAAAGTTAGTCAGGGAAAAGAGGGGGCGTCTTATATTCAGGGTGGTCTTATATTCAGGGTGGTCTTATATTCAGGTCGTCTTATATTCAGGGTGGTCTTATATTCAGGGTGGTCTTATATTCAGGGTGGTCTTATATTCAGGGTCGTCTATATTCAGGGTCGTCTTATATTCAGGGTCGTCTTATATTCAGGGTCGTCTTATATTCAGGGTCGTCTTATAATCAGGGTCGTCTTATATTCAGGGTGGTCTTATATTCAGGGTCGTCTTATATTCAGGGTCGTCTTATATTCAGGGTCGTCTTATAATCAGGGTGGTCTTATATTCAGGGTGGTCTTATATTCAGGGTCGTCTTATAATCAGGGTGGTCTTATATTCAGGGTCGTCTTATAATCAGGGTCGTCTTATATTCAGGGTCGTCTTATAATCAGGGTCGTCTTATAATCAGGGTGGTCTTATATTCAGGGTGGTCTTATATTCAGATATTCGGATGCTTACTCACACATCCCTGCTGCGTCTCGTGCGTCAGGACGATTGGTTCACATCAATCGACCTGAAAGACGCGTATTTTCACAGCCCAGTATATTATCCACACAGGAAATATCTGAGGTTCGCTTTTTTGTGGTCTTATATTCAGGGTGGTCTTATATTCAGGGTGGTCTTATATTCAGGGTGGTCTTATATCAGGCTCGTCTTATAATCGGGTCAATACGGTAATACTAATAAAGATGCTCCTGTGTTGCTCTCACAGAGCCAGCGGGGGTCTGGATGCAGAGAGCCACTCTCTGAACGGAGCGCTGCTGGAGTACGTGGATCTGACCCGGCAGCTGCTGGAGGCCGAGAATGACAAAGACTCGGACACCCTGAAGGACATCCGCTGCCACTTCAGCGCGCTGGTGGCCAACATCATCCAGAACGTCCCCGGTACTTATCACTTACCTATTACTGTTTAGATCAAACAATTCATACTGACTATAAACTGATTATTAACCCTAATGTGTGTGTGTGGTGTGTGTGGTGTGCAGTGCACCAGAGGAGGACCATCTTCCCGCAGCAGTCCCTCAGACACAGTCTGTTCATGCTGTTCAGCCACTGGGCCGGACCCTTCAGCATCATGTTCACTCCTCTGGACCGATACAGCGACCGCAACATGCAGATCAACCGCCACCAGTACTGCGCTCTCAAGGTACTAATACACACATATATATATTATATATAATATATATATATATATATATTGCAGATCAACAGACACCAGTTGAGGTTGCTAACAAGTGTCTAAATGAGACAACTCAACGTCATCACTAACAACATTAGCCGCCTTTAACTTAGCGGTGGTGAGGTGAAGTCATGTGACCGTGCTGTAGTTCCTTTATAGCCCAACATTAGCCACCTTTAGCTTAGCGGCGGTGAGGTGAAGTCATGTGACCGTGCTGTAGTTCCTTTATAACCTATAGATGCTGCCTTCAGGGTCCAACACAGAAATACAACATCACTCCACCACTGTTTACAATCCATACTGACTGGTGAGCGTGTTGTTGTTCCTCAGGCGATGTCTGCGGTGCTGTGCTGCGGTCCTGTCGCTGACAACGTGGGTCTCTCTTCTGATGGATACCTCTACAAGTGGCTCGACAACATCCTGGACTCTCAGGACAAGAAGGTGAGAGCTGCCATCTTTAATTATCACTGACATGTTTCTGACAGTCTGAGCAGACCCATGTGGAGGAGTACTGGTTATAAAGTTATAGTAGGAGTGTGCAGTTGTTAGACAGAGATCATAAAGTTATAGTAGGAGTGTGCAGTTGTTAGACAGAGATCATAAAGTTATAGTAGGAGTGTGCAGTTGTTAGACAGAGATCATAAAGTTATAGTAGGAGTGTGCAGTTGTTAGACAGATATCATAAAGTTATAGTAGGAGTGTGCAGTTGTTAGACAGATATCATAAAGTTATAGGAGTGTGCAGTTGTTAGACAGAGATCATAAAGTTATAGTAGGAGTGTGCAGTTGTTAGACAGAGATCCTAAAGTTATAGTAGGAGTGTGCAGTTGTTAGACAGAGATCCTAAAGCACTGGTTCTCCTCAGGTGCACCAGCTGGGCTGCGAGGCAGTGATGCTGCTGCTGGAGCTGAACCCAGATCAGAGTAACTTGATGTTCTGGGCCGTGGACCGCTGCTACACCGGGGCCCGCCGCGTGGCTGCAGGCTGCTTCAGGGCCATCGCTAACGTGTTCCACAACAGGTAACACACACACACACACACACACACACACACACACACACACACATACATACATACATACATACATACATACATACATACATACACACACACACACACACACACACACACACACACAACACACAGACAGACACTCTCACACAGACACTCTCACACACATTCACTCTCTCAAACACACTCTCTCTCAGACACTCTTTCACACACACACACACACACACAGACACTCACACACTCACACACACTGGCACATAGACACGCTCACACACAGACTCACACACAGACACACTCACACACAGACACTCTCACACACTCACACACACAGACACTCACACACACTCACACAGACACTCTCACACACACTCACACACAGACACTCACACACTCACACACACTGGCACATAGACACGCTCACACACAGACACACACTCACACACAGACACTCACACACACTCACACACAGACACTCTCATACACACTCACACACACACTCACACACACTCACACAGAGACACACTCACACACACACTCTTACAACACTCACACACTCACACACTCACACAGACACACTCACACTCTTACACACTCACACACACACTCTTACACACACTCACACACACACACACTCACACACACTCACACACAGACACACTCACACACAGACACTCTCACACACACACACACACACACACTCACACACAGACACACTCACACACAGACACTCTCACACACACTCACACACAGACACTCACACACACTCGCACACAGACACTCTCACACACACACACACACACACACACTCACACACAGACACACTCACACACAGACACTCTCACACACACTCACACACAGACACTCACACACACTCACACACAGACACTCACACACACGCACACATGACACTCACACACACACACACACACACACACACACACACACACACACACTCACACACAGACACACTCAAACACACGCACACAGAGACACACTCACACACAGACACTCACACACACTCACACAGAGACACTCACACACACTCTTACACACACTCACACACACACACAGACACACACACACACTCACACACAGACACACTCACACACAGACACTCACACACACATCTTACACACACTCACACACACACACACACACACACACACACACACACACACACACCACACACACACACACACACACACACACTCACACACAGACACACTCACACACAGACACTCACACACACTCACACAGAGACACTCACACACACACTCTTACACACACTCACACACACACACACACACACACACACACACACACTCACACACAGACACACTCACACACAGACACTCACACACACTCGCACACAGACACTCACACACACGCACACAGACACAGGACACTCGATGACTGAGACTAAATAGAGTGAATTGTGCAGCCTCTTGTAAACTTTTTTAGATACATTTATTCAATGCCTTTTTAAAGTATCTTAAATCTAGCTTTTAAGATTCTTTTTAGTGTTGGTTTAATCATTTTTTCTTGACCAATATGTTCCCAGTTTGTGTATGTGACGTCTCATTTGAGTCTTTACAAGCTCTGGACCAACAGATTTAGTCTCAGTTTTAGTTAAGCAGAGCCGGTTGTGACTGATGTGTGTTTCTGTTCCTCCTCTCAGGGATTACCAGTTTGACACTGTGGTGCTTCTGAACCTGATCCTGTTCAAAGCTGCTGATTCTTCCAGAGACATCTACGAGGCGGCCATGCAGCTGCTGCAGGTACATGCATCCTCTCTTTAATACACATAACTCTGATATTAACACTTATATTTTTTAAACAATATGTTTATACATTTTTCATTCTTTTAAACAACATATTTACAAGACAGGACATAGCTTACACAAACCTGCATCAAAAATGTGAAAGGCAAAAAAAAGCCAGGACATAATTTGGAAAAAATAAAATTGAAATATATCATAAAAAAAAGACATTAATAAAATAAAAAATATATATATATATTGGGTCGTAGCGACATTATCCTAAAAGGTGTACATAGTCACAGCAGTTTAAGAAGTACTTCACTTTTCCTTTCAACCAGATCCCTCTCATGGGATCATAACGCTTTTATCTGTAATGAATGAATCATGTCGTGGCAGATCTTGGAGCCGAAGCTCTTCCGGTACGCCCACAAACTGGAGATCCAGAGAGGCGACGGGATCCTGACCCCCCCCTCCCGCTGCCTCACCTCTACTCCGTCTCCTACTACCAGCTGTCAGAGGAACTCGCCCGGACCTATCCCGAGCTCACGTTGCCCATCTTCTCAGGTCTGAAGCTCCACACTCCATCATCCTCTCACTAACTCTCTGACTTCCTGTCCGCTCAGAGTCTGCCGTTCTCTAACGCTCTGACTTCCTGTCGCTCTCTAACTCTCTGCCTTCCTGTCCTCCAGAGGTGAGTCAGCGGATCCAGACAGCGCACCCTGGTGGCCGGCAGGTGATGCTGCACTACCTGCTGCCATGGATGAACAACGTGGAGCTGGTTGATCTGAAGCCCACCACGAGGCGGGGGAGGAGGGCGGCAGCGCTGAGGAAGAGGAAGAGGAGCGGGAGTCGATGATGGTGAACAGCCGGCGCTGGCTGAGAGGAGAAGGCTGGGGTCTCCTCGAGCGACCACCATGGTGCTCAACAACCTCATGTTCATGACCGCCAAGGTGAGAGGGATGCTGCAGATCTACAGCTGGAGAAATGCTCTATCACAACATTTCTTAATCCATTTCTTATCAGCACATCTCTGGTGAAGACTTAGCAGAGAACAGATTTCTGAGGGAGAATTCTGAGTGAAAAACTGGATTCTGAGGAAGAAAAAAAACAACATTCTGAGACAAAGTATTTTTCTTAGAATCTTTTTGTATGAATTCTGAACAAAATTAAATTTCTGAGAAAAATCCCAAATTCTGAGGAAAGTCAAAACTCTGAGAAATTACATATTCTGGAGAAAAAGTCAATTCTAAAAAAAAGACATTTCTGAGAAAAAGACAAAATTCAGAAAAAACATAATTCTGAGAAGAAAGTCAAAGCTGTGAGAAACAAACATTTTCTGAGAAGAAACTGAATTCTGAGAAAAAAAGTTCCATTTAAACAAAACAAAACAAAAACTGAATTCTGAGAAAGAAGTCAAAATTCTATAAAAAAAGGCCAAATTCTGCGAGAAAATACAAAACAGGGTTCTTACGGTCATTAAAAACCTGGAAAAGTCAGGAAATTCAAAATGCAAATTCCAGGCCTTGGAAAAGTTATGGAAAACAATATTTTTCCCAAAGTTATGGAAAACAATATTTTTCCCAAGGTTTTGTAAAAGTCATGGAAATTTAACTAAAGTTGCATCAAATATAATTTATATTTTATCTAATCGCCGAAATAGTAATACTATAATGATAATAAATACTGTATCGTATAGTAATGAAATGACGAGGTGTTTTGCTGGTGAGAGATTTTAGTTGCTTTAGCGTGTAGAAGCTAGTAAGCCTATTGATTTGTTTCAGAAAGGCACAACATGTTTCAGACCTTATTTTCCTGTTCCATGTTCAAATAAAAATGTTTCAGTGGTACCGCTGAGAAGAGTAATTTTTTTGGTCATGGAAAATTAGGTAAAGGTCATGGAGAAGTCATGGAAAATCATTGAAAATATTGGTGAAAAAGTGTATGAACCCTGGAAAATGATGGGGAAAAAATGTGTAATTGGTTAAATGTTTTAGGTGCCAACATGCCTCACTCACCGAGGTCTTAAAGATCCAGAAAGCGAAAAAACTAAAAATAATCTTAATGTAATAACAAACCCTTAAAGTTATCCCATTACAAACGTTTGATTTACCTGAAGTCCAGTTCGTTCATCTCATTGAACTGGTTGGTCACATTTGATCATATAGTTGAGTTGCTATGTGCTCGGTATTATTATTATTATAAATGAATCCTGAAACGTTGAATATCTCCTCAGTACGGGGATGAGTTCGCCTGGTCGGAGATCGAGAACGTTTGGACCACGTTAGCTGACAGCTGGCCGAAGAACCTGAAGATCATCCTGCACTTCCTCACCAGCATGTCGGGGGTCAGCAGCGACCCCAGCCTCCTGCTATACGTGAGTCCAAATGCTACATCAATTCATCAATTAAGCTTTATTCATATAGCCCAATACCACAAACCGTAGTGGCAGATACGGAATTGCACGTTAATCTCTAAGCTTTATCAGAGGAAGGTCTAAACCTGCCCTTAAAGGTGTCTCCCATCATGCATTTTGTGTGTGTGTGTGTGTCTGTGTTCTCAGGTGAAGCGTGTGGTGGTGTATCTGGGTCGGGATAAGACCATGCAGCTGCTGGAGGAGCTGATGTTTGAGCTGGAGAGCACGGAGCCTGTTAGCTCAGCCGTCACTCACATGGACAACCCTCCATACTACCGCATCACCTCCAGCTACAAGATCCCCTCTGTCACCTCAGGTAAGCTAAAGGAGGCTAATGTTGGGCTATAAAGGAACTACAGCACGGTCACATGACTTCACGTCACCAGCTAAGCTAAAGGTGGCTAATGTTGGGCTATAAAGGAACTACAGCACGGTCACATGACTTCGTCACCACCGCTAAGCTAAAGGAGGCTAATGTTGGGCTATAAAGGAACTACAGCACGGTCACATGACTTCACGTCACCACCGCTAAGCTAAAGGAGGCTAATGTTGGGCTATAAAGGAACTACAGCACGGTCACATGACTTCACGTCACCACCGCTAAGCTAAAGGAGGCTAATGTTGGGCTATAAAGGAACTACAGCACGGTCACATGACTTCACGTCACCACCGCTAAGCTAAAGGTGGCTAATGTTGGGCTATAAAGGAACTACAGCACGGTCACATGACTTCACGTCCACCACCACTAAGCTAAAGGGGCTAATGTTGGGCTATAAGGAACTACAGCACGGTCACATGACTTCACGTCACCACCGCTAAGCTAAAGGCGGCTAATGTTGGGCTATAAAGGAACTACAGCACGGTCACATGACTTCACGTCACCACCGCTAAGCTAAAGGAGGCTAATGTTGGCTATAAAGGAACTACAGCACGGTCACATGACTTCACGTCACCACCGCTAAGCTAAAGGAGGCTAATGTTGGGCTATAAAGGAACTACAGCACGGTCACATGACTTCACGTCACCTCCGCTAAGCTAAAGGTGGCTAATGTTGGGCTATAAAGGAACTACAGCACGGTCACATGACTTCACGTCACCACCGCTAAGCTAAAGGAGGCTAATGTTGGGCTATAAAGGAACTACAGCACGGTCACATGACTTCACGTCAGCACCGCTAAGCTAAAGGTGGCTAATGTTGGGCTATAAAGGAACTACAGCACGGTCACATGACTTCACGTCACCACCGCTAAGCTAAAGGTGGCTAATGTTGGGCTATAAAGGAACTACAGCACGGTCACATGACTTCACGTCACCACCGCTAAGCTAAAGGAGGCTAATGTTGGGCTATAAAGGAACTACAGCACGGTCACATGACTTCACGTCACCACCGCTAAGCTAAAGGAGGCTAATGTTGGGCTATAAAGGAACTACAGCACGGTCACATGACTTCACGTCACCACCGCTAAGCTAAAGGAGGCTAATGTTGGGCTATAAAGGAACTACAGCACGGTCACATGACTTCACTTCTCCACCGCTAAGCTAAAGGAGGCTAATGTTGGCTATAAAGGAACTACAGCACGGTCACATGACTTCACGTCACCACCGCTAAGCTAAAGGAGGCTAATGTTGGGCTATAAAGGAACTACAGCACGGTCACATGACTTCACGTCACCACCGCTAAGCTAAAGGAGGCTAATGTTGGGCTATAAAGGAACTACAGCACGGTCACACTGATTGGGAGGTCAATCTGCCTTCTGATTCTGAACTGTTTTGTTATTGCTTGTCTCTCCTCAGGAACGACCTCCAGCAGCAACACCATGGTGCCCAACACGAAGGACATCACGACGTAAAGCTGAAAGACCCCAACATGGAGGAAAGGTACGAGCAGGAAACACGACGTCAGCAGGAAACATAGACACGGGGGGAACATGAGTAGTGCTCCATTTTCATTTGATTAAACCCCCGCTGTGTTTTGTGTGCAGTTACACCCACCTGGACATCTACAGCGGTCTGAACAGTAATCTGAACCGGCAGCACCACCGCCTGGAGTCTCGATACAGCAGCAGCTCCGGAGGGTCCTACGAGGAGGAGAAGAGTAAGAGGACATCTTGTAGAGCCCACACACACAACAACACAGACTATAACACGCCTTGTTGTTAAATAACAACTATGTGCAATATATATATATATATGCTGTTAATAGCTGTGCAATATATACCTGGCTGCTAAATCCTCAGAACTGTTACAGGATGTGTATTTTGTAAATTGTGTTATTTTTTTTATCTTTAATATTTTTTTATGCATGCTTCTTAGGTAACATTAAGCTATCTTTGGCTCTTTCTGTCCCCTCTGTGGGACTAGTGTTTCTGATTGTGATTAAACCTGTAATTAAACTATAACAGGATATCATTGAATCTAAACTCCTCTACGTGCCCCCCCCCCCCCCCCCCCCCCCCCCTCTTTCAGGTGACTCCATGCCGCTGTATGCTAACTGGCGTCTGAAGGTGATGGACCACAACCGGCCCGAGCCTCTCCCCTTCCCCCCACCGGAGGCTGCTGGTCTCCTCTGGTGGACTACCTGCCGGAGACCAACGCCCCCGGGGTGCCGCTGCACAGGTAACCCTCCCACCCCCCCGTCCCTTTGTTTCCTCTGCTTACTATAAGGCAACATTCTGAGAAAAAAGTTGTAATTGGGTAAATCTTTTAGGTAACAAAATACCTCCCTCACTCAGGTCTGACAGATCCAAAAAGCGATAAAAAAAATAATCTTAAATGTAATAACAAACCCTGACTGTTTAAAGTAATCAGATTACAAACGTTCGTTCTCCTCATTGAACTGATTGGTAATATAAATATAACATATATTACATTTTATAATATCGTTGAGTTGCTATGTGCTTGGTAATGTTATTATAAATGAATCCTGAAACGTTGAATATCTCCTCAGTACGGGGATGAGTTCGCCTGGTCGGAGATCGAGTCATTGGACACGTTTAGCCGACAGCTCATACTTTATTTCCTGTGCTTACTATAAACGTTGTATACTTCTGTTGCAGGTGTAACATCGCAGTGATCCTCCTCACAGACCTCATCGTGGACCACGGGTGAAAGTGGAGTGGAACGCCTACCTGCACCTCCTGCTGCACGCCATCTTTATAGGTGAGCTGTGGGCACTACCATACTGTTTAGTATGACAGGAACCAAGTACCATGTTCCTCTACATCAGTGTGTCTCAAACTTGTTCATACCAAGGACCACTTAAGGACCACTTAAGGACCACTTAAGGACCACCTGACTCCCCAAATATCCCAAAACAAAAGGCCTGCTCACCACTCCAACAGTTTACAGCCTGATAATGACAGCTTAACTTCTCTATATCGCCTCGTTCACACATTAAATCAACAATACAACTACAGATTCTACAAGGACCACACTTTGAGAAACACTGCCCTACATTATATCAAAGTGGGCCAGAAGCACCAGGATGTTTTTCTGCATAGGCTATTCCACCCATTTTGGGATATAGGGGGTTATATGAGTCTGTAAGGGCTTAGGCAGTACTACACTACTTAATCTAATGAAAGATTGTGTCTGAGCAAACCTTACTGACTTAATTGATAACTTTTCTTTTGATAACTAACGTCACCCTGATTAATGTGGTGAAAGTTATAATTGCAATTAATCCCACAGGTTAATTCATGTTTCTCTCTCTTATTGCTTCTCAATTTAAATTTAAATAACTTCTTTTACTTTACTTATTTACAATTAATTGTCTCTTTTTCGAGATTAGTCAGTACTAAAGGTAAAAGGAAACAGTATGAACTGACCTCACACTTCTCCTCCTCCTCCTCCTCAGGGTTTGACCACCAGCACCCCGAGGTGTACGAGCACTGTAAGCGCCTGCTGCTCCACCTGCTGGTGGTTCAGGGAGCTAACAGCAGCGTGCAGTCAGTGGCCATGGTGCTGCTGAGGAACAGAGACTACAACGAGCCCAGAGTCCTCACCGTGAAGCCCCCCGCCCCGACATCAACCTCACAGGTGAGAGAAGCTGTAGAGAGATCAACCTCACAGGTGAGAGAAGCTGTAGAGAGATCAACCTCACAGGTGAGAGATCAACGTCACAGGTGAGAGAAGCTGTAGAGATCAACCTCACAGGTGAGAGAAGCTGTAGAGAGATCAACCTCACAGGTGAGAGAAGCTGTAGAGAGAGCAACCTCACAGGTGAGAGATCAACCTCACAGGTGAGAGAAGCTGTAGAGAGAGCAACCTAACAGGTGAGAGAAGATGTAGAGAGCAACCTCACAGGTGAGAGAAGCTGTAGGATCAACCTCACAGGTGAGAGATCAATCTCACAGGTGAGAGATCAATCTCACAGGTGAGAGTATCTGCAGAGAGATCACCTCACAGGTGAGAGAAGCTGTAGAGAGATCAACCTCACAGGTGAGAGAAGCTGTAGAGGAGCAACCTCACAGGTGAGAGATCAACCTCACAGGTGAGAGAAGCTGTAGAGAGATCAACCTCACAGGTGAGAGAAGCTGTAGAGAGCAACCTCACAGGTGAGAGAAGCTGTAGAGATCAACCTCACAGGTGAGAGATCAACCTCACAGGTGAGAGATCAACCTCACAGGTGAGAGATCAACCTCACAGGTGAGAGATCAACCTCACAGGTGAGAGAAGCTGTAGAGAGATCAACCTCACAGGTGAGAGATCAACCTCACAGGTGAGAGAAGCTGTAGAGAGATCAACCTCACAGGTGAGAGAAGCTGTATAGAGATCAACCTCACAGGTGAGAGAAGCTGTAGAGAGCAACCTCACAGGTGAGAGAAGCTGTAGAGATCAACCTCACAGGTGAGAGATCAACCTCACAGGTGAGAGAAGCTGTAGAGAGCAACCTCACAGGTGAGAGAAGCTGTAGAGATCAACCTCACAGGTGAGAGATCAACCTCACAGGTGAGAGAAGCTGTAGAGAGCAACCTCACAGGTGAGAGAAGCTGTAGAGATCAACCTCACAGGTGAGAGATCAACCTCACAGGTGAGAGATCAACGTCACAGGTCGGCGTATCTGAAAACTCATGTGTTGTAGTACCAGAGCAGACCACTGGGTGGCAGCAACAATCAACACACAGGGGACAGAACTGTGCTTTCATTGAGTTTCAATTGTAACCAAAGTCCCAGAAGCTCCTAAAGACTCAGATGAAATGTCATCTATGAAGGGTTATTCCTCACTGAGTGTGTGTTGTTTGTTTCAGGCGTGCAGGATCTGCTCCCCTCCCCCATGACGGACTCCGGCCTCAGCTCCTCCTCCACCTCCTCCAGCCTCGGGGTGGGGGGGGTGACGCACCTCGCCCCCCCGCTGATCAGCGAAGTCGACGCTTCTGCAGAACAAGACGAGAAAGTCAAAGCTCTCATCGAGTTCATCACGTCCAGGTGAGAGGAGGAACAACAACAACACTGTGACATCAACACAGACACCAATATTACTGCTACTATTATTATAACTACTGTAGCAACTTATGATTAAATAACCTGGCCAACGACGGATCGATTTTAATTTAGTTTAGGAAAATGGATGAAAATCTAATTGAAGTTTTTGTCTGAGCAAACCTTACTGACTTAATTGATAACTTCTTAATTGATAACTAACATCAGCCTGATTAATGTGGTGAAAGTTATAATTGCAATTAATCCCACAGGGTAATTCATCTCTCTCTCTCTACATTTTTAATGCTGTATTGCCCTTCAGTATGTATCAGTTTGCATCAAATCAACACGTTCACCAAGTTTCTCTTTCTGTTCAATAATCTGCCTTCACGCCTCCAGCTGTGTCTCAAAGGGTATTTTTTACATCGCATGGTTTGGTGTTTTTGGGTTTGGTGACATCTTGGCATTTCTTATGGAGGTCTAAAGCTGCCATTATATTAAATGTATGACTTAATTAACAAAGAAGAATCAGTACAAATATTTATTTTTTATGCACGGGGCAAATCACGTGATTTTGTATTATTAAGCAATTTATTTAATTTTTACATTTATTTATGTTTTTATCAATTTCCTTATTTATTTACCTACATTTTTTTCAAATTATCTTGTTATTTATTTCCGATTTTAAGATTTTTTATAATGTTACTTATTGTGTAATTATACATTTTAATTGATAGAATGATTTTATTGAAATACAGAAACAGATATACTTGCAACTTTATTCCTCCCTATGTTTACCTGGTGTGATAAACTCTGATGTTTCAGGTGTGCTGTTATTTCTTCGCTGTATTGAAACACATTTCTGTGTGTGTGTGTGTGTGTGTGTGTGTGTGTGTGTGTGTGTGTGTGTGTGTGTGTGTGTGTGTGGTGTGTGTGTGTGTGTGTGTGTGTGTTGGTGTGTGTTGTGTGTGGTGTGTGGTGGTGTGTGTGTGTGTGTGTGTGTGTGTGTGTGTGTGTGTGTGTGTGTGTGTGTGTGTGTGTGTGTGTTGTGTGTGTGTGTGTGTGTGTGTGTGGTGTGTGTGTGTGTGTGTGTGTGTGTGTGTGTGTGTGTGGTGTGTGTGTGTGTGTGTGTGTGTGTGTGTGTGGTGTGTGTGTGTGTGTGTGTGTGTTGTGTGTGTGTGTGTGTGTGTGTGGTGTGTGTGTGTTAGGAAGCGTGGCCCGCTGTGGAACCACGAGGACGTTTCTCCAAAGAACCCGAACATAAAGAGCGCGAGCAGCTGAGTGTGTTTGTGCGGCACGTGGTGACCGTCTTCAAACACTCGCCCTCAGGTCCGTACTTCCTGTTGATTGTTGTTATCACGCAGATTAGTTAGACCTTGATTCTGATTGGTCAATCTGGGAATCTGGCGGTCTGTTATTTCCCGAAATCAGACAAAATTATTCTCAGGAAAATAATTACATTGGAAAAGAGTCAGAATTTTGACTTGACTTTGATGGCAAAATGGTTTCACCTGTGACCCTAATCTTCTTCTGTAGTTTTTGTATATATTTAATTTTATGTAATAACTTTTTATTTATTTAATTTTAATATTTTTATTTATATATTTTGGTTTTCATATGTTGGGATATATTTGGGTTTTAGTTTGATGCATATTTAGTTTAATTGTTTCATATTTAGTTCCAGTTTATATTACATATATACTCAGTTTATTCATATGTGGAGGGCAGGTTCGGCAGACGGCAGACGGACAGGAAGTAACAGTTTTTCTGCAAAACAATCATTTTTAAATGAATAAAATCAAGACTCCGGGTTCTTTGAGTTAAAGCCCGGCTCTTATTACCATCACAAATCCCCCGGGTTCAGGTGATGATATCTCCCTGTCCCCCCCCCCCCCCCCTCAGGTTTCCAGCTGGACTCCCTGCTGAGCGAGGTGTCTCTGCAGACCGCTCTCTCCTGCTCCTCCAGACATTACGCAGGACGGTCCTTCCAGATCTTCAGAGCTCTGAAGCAGCCTCTGACTCTGGGCACGCTGTCCGACATCCTGTCCAGACTGGTGGAGACGGTGGGAGACCCTGGAGAGGAGGCGCAGGTCGGGACATCAAACACCTTCTACTTTAATATCCATACAGTATTACTCATTTCTGATTAACACACAACAGTCACCTTATACTTTAATATCCAATACACCTTCTACTTTAATATCACTAGACTTGTACTCACTTCTGGAGAGGAGCGCAGGTCGGGACATAAAACACAAAACTTATTTACATTTTTACATTTACTCAAGTACAAGATCTGAGTACTTCTACTTTTACTCAAGTACAAGATCTGAGTACTTCTACTTTTACTCAAGTACAAGGTCTGAGTACTTCTACTTTTACTCAAGTACAAGATTGAGTACTTCTACTTTTGCTCAAGTACAAGATCTGAGTACTTCTACTTTTACTCAAGTACAAGATCTGAGTACTTCTACTTTTACTCAAGTACAAGGTCTGAGTACTTCTACTTTTACTCAAGTACAAGATTTGAGTACTTCCTTTTGCTCAAGTACAAGATCTGAGTACTTCTACTTTTAGTCAAGTACAAGATCTGAATACTTCTACTTTTACTCAAGTACAAGATCTGAGTACTTCTACTTTTACTCAAGTACAAGATCTGAGTACTTCTACTTTTACTCAAGTACAAGATCTGAGTACTTCTACTTTTACTCAAGTACAAGATCTGAGTACTTCTACTTTGACTCAAGTACAAGATCTGAGTACTTCTACTTTACTCAAGTACAAGATCTGAGTACTTTTACTCAAGAACAAGATCTGAGTACTTTGCGCGTCTATAGAGGTGTTATCTCCAGTAGAAACTGACCCCAGGTGTTTATCAAACTGACCCCAGGTGTTTATCAAACTGACCTCAGGTGTTATCTCCAGTAGAAACTGACCTCAGGTGTTTATCAAACTGCCCCCAGGTGTTTATCAAACTGACCCCAGGTGTTTATCAAACTGACCCAGGTGTTTATCAAACTGACCCCAGGTGTTTATCTCCAGTAGAAACTGACCTCAGGTGTTTATCAAACTGACCCCAGGTGTTTATCTCCAGTAGAAACTGACCCCAGGTGTTTATCAAACTGACCCCAGGTGTTTATCAAACTGACCCAGGTGTTTATCTCCAGTAGAAACTGACCTCAGGTGTTTATCAAACTGACCCCAGGTGTTTATCTCCAGTAGAAACTGACCCAGGTGTTTATCAAACTGACCCCAGGTGTTTATCAAACTGACCCCAGGTGTTTATCAAACTGACCCCAGGTGTTTATCAAACTGACCCCAGGTGTTTATCAAACTGACCCAGGTGTTTATCCCAGTAGAAACTGACCTCAGGTGTTTATCAAACTGACCCCAGGTGTTTATCTCCAGTAGAAACTGACCCCAGGTGTTTATCAAACTGACCCCAGGTGTTTATCAAACTGACCCCAGGTGTTTATCTCCAGTAGAAAACTGACCCAGGTGTTTATCAAACTGACCCCAGGTGTTTATCAAACTGACCCCAGGTGTTTATCCAGTAGAAACTGACCCCAGGTGTTTATCAAACTGACCCAGGTGTTTATCTCCAGTAGAAACTGACCCCAGGTGTTATCAAACTGACCCCAGGTGTTTATCAAACTGACCCCAGGGTTTATCAAACTGACCCAGGTGTTTATCAAACTGACCCCAGGTGTTTTCCTCCTCAGGGCTTCGTCATTGAACTCCTCCTGACTCTGGAGTCGGGCATCGACACGTTGGCCGACACCGTCAAAAACTACGACCTCCTCATCGCCTTAGCTCAGTAAGTCCTGACAACAAACATGGCCTTACTTCAAAATGTATTGATTACTAAAAACCAGAAAGGCAATCGAGGACAAAACTATGCTGTCAATCCATTTTCTGAATGTGATTTTCAAACTGTGTTCATGACTTCAGACAGTCAGGAATATCTCTCTGAGTTCATGTTTCCAGCTGGGAAACAGATTTAGAAAAAGTTTGGGCTTTTATATTATATTAAGTTAATGTTTTAGTTTTTTTATCCATATTTGAAATCCATATATTTTTGTGTTGTTTTTATATATATCATTTTTATTTCATTTGACTTTTTAAAAGATTATTCTTGCAACCGTTTTGTATTCTTGAATTATAATGAATCTGTGAGGATAATCCTTTTGAGTTTAGTTGTAGTACTCATTCTGAACACCAGAGGCTGCCTTAACACCGAATGGAACATAACTAAACCAATGAGTAAGAAGTGTTTGGAGTAACTGGAGAAAACCAAACTCACCTAGAAGAAAACAAGAATGCTTTAGTGTCAGGAATATTATTTATTTAAATATTACTATTTTATTTGTATTGATATATATATGATTTTTCTTTTGATCTGCACGTCAGCCTCTTGTTATTAAAATAAGTTATATATCAAACAAGCACTTTTTAAAAGCTCAAAGAGAGAAAAACTCTTTCGTCCCAAACACTTCGGCTCGGCTTAGCCTTATTTATTTTTGATCATACATTTTTTATTGCAACATCAATTGACAGGCTTAGAAAATGTATTATTTGTTGACGTTACCACCGGACCCCTGCACGTCATTAACAGACTGGTTTCATATCTTAAACTGCACTGTAACTTTTTCTTTTAATGTTTATTTTGTTATCTTTGCTTTTAAATGCCTTTTTCTTCATGTCTCTCATGTTTGTAAAGCACTTTGCATTGCCTTGTGTTGAAAGGTGCTCTATAAATAACTTGCTTTGATTCCTCTCTTCAGGACCTCTGCGGCGCGGGACCACCTGCTGGGTCCCAAGTTTGCGGCCAACAGAAAGAGCACGGGTCAGCTGAACCTGAACAGCGGGGGTCTCTTCCTTCACAACCGCAGCAACTCTCTCAGAGCGTCCCTGATGGGCGAGAAGAAGGCAGACAGGCGTCGCAGCAACACGTTAGACGTCGCCGATCGCCTCGCTAACAGCCACGGAAACCTCGCTCGCACTCGCAGTTTATCGTGCCTCGGAGGGGGTGGGGGTCCAGGAGGAGACGCCCTACCCCCCGTGGACCCCTCCAACCTCATGGCCACCGTGTTCTGGATCGCCGCCTCGCTCCTGGAGTCAGATTATGAGTTTGAGTACCTGCTGGCGCTGCGTCTGCTGAACACTCTGCTGGGTCCTCTTCCTCTGGAGCGCGCGACAGCCGGCAGCGCCTGGAGAACGTTCAGAACAAGCTGAAGTGGTACAGCTTCCCCGGCCTGCTGCAGCTCTTCCTCAAGGGCTTCACCTCCGCCTCCACCCAGGAGCTCACCATCCACCTGCTCAGCAAGCTCATCAGCGTCTCCAGACACACTCTGGTGGACCCGTCGCAGGCGGCGGTGAGAGGAGCTCTCCGAAGTGGAAATACACCTTTAAATTATGTTTTTCTTTGTAGGTTTCTATGGCTATATTAGCTTCAACGTGCTAACTGTGTTCCTGCAGGTTATCTCTGGCTTATTAGCTTCAGACGTGCTAACTGTGTTCCTGCAGGTTTATCTCTGGCTATATTAGCTTCAGACGTGCTAACTGTGTTCCTGCAGGTTATCTCTGGCTATATAGCTTCAGACGTGCTAACTGTGTTCCTGTGGTTTATCTCTGGCTATATTAGCTTCAGACGTGCTAACTGTGTTCCTGCAGGTTTATCTCTGGCTATATTAGCTTCAGACGTGCTAACTGTGTTCCTGCTGGTTTATCTCTGGCTATATTAGCTTCAGACGTGCTAACTGTGTTCCTGCAGGTTTATCTCTGGCTATATTAGCTTCAGACGTGCTAACTGTGTCCTGCTGGTTTATCTCTGGCTATATTAGCTTCAGACGTGCTAACTGTGTTCCTGCTGGTTTATCATCAGTTATATTATCTTCAGACGTGCTAACTGTGTTCCTGCTGGTTTATCATCAGTTATATTAGCTTCAGAGTGCTAACTGTGTTCCTGCAGGTTTATCTCTGGCTATATTATCTTCAGACGTGCTAACTGTGTTCCTGCAGGTTTATCATCAGTTATATTATCTTCAGACGTGCTAACTGTGTTCCTGCAGGTTATCATCAGTTATATTATCTTCAGACGTGCTAACTGTGTTCCTGCTGGTTATCATCAGTTATATTATCTTCAGACGTGCTAACTGTGTTCCTGCTGGTTTATCATCAGTTATATTAGCTTCAGACGTGCTAACTGTGTTCCTGCTGGTTTATCATCAGTTATATTAGCTTCAGACGTGCTAACTGTGTCCTGCTGGTTTATCATCAGTTATATTAGCTTCAGACGTGCTAACTGTGTTCCTGCATGGTTATCATCAGTTATATTATCTTCAGACGTGCTAACTGTGTTCTGCTGTTTATCATCAGTTATATTAGCTTCAGACGTGCTAACTGTGTTCCTGCTGGTTTATCATCAGTTATATTAGCTTCAGACGTGCTAACTGTGTTCCTACAGGTTTATCATCAGTTATATTAGCTTCAGACGTGCTAACTGTGTTCCTACAGGTTTATCATCAGTTATATTAGCTTCAGACGTGCTAACTGTGTTCCTACAGGTTTATCATCAGTTATATTAGCTTCAGACGTGCTAACTGTGTTCCTACAGGTTTATCATCAGTTATATTAGCTTCAGACGTGCTAACTGTGTTCCTGCAGGTTTATCATCAGTTATATTAGCTTCAGACGT
>JAAKFY010000025.1:3899589-3919589 GCA_011823955.1 Dissostichus mawsoni
TACTTTCTTTCTACTTTCTACTTTCTTTCTACTTTCTACTTTCTTTCTGCTTTCTTTCTACTTCTTTCTACTTTCTACTTTCTTTCTAATTTCTTTCTACTTTCTTTCTACTTTACTTTCTTTCTGCTTTCTTTCTACTTTCTACTTTCTTCTACTTTCTTTCTACTTTCTACTTTCTTCTACTTTCTTTCTACTTTCTTTCTACTTTCTACTTTCTTTCTATTTCTTTCTACTTTCTTTCTACTTTCTACTTTCTTTCTGCTTTCTTTCTACTTTCTACTTTCTTTCTACTTTCTTTCTACTTCTACTTTCTTTCTACTTTCTTTCTACTTTCTTCTGCTTTCTTTCTACTTTCTTTCTACTTTCTACTTTCTTTCTAATTTCTTCTACTTTCTTTCTACTTTCTACTTTCTTTCTGCTTTCTTTCTACTTTCTACTTTCTTTTTTTCTTCTTTTCTACTTTACTTTCTACTTTCTTTCTACTTTCTTTCTACTTTCTTTCTACTTTCTACTTTCTTTCTACTTTCTTTCTACTTTCTACTTTCTTTCTACTTTCTACTTTCTTTCTGCTTTCTTTCTACTTCTTTCTACTTTCTACTTTCTTTCTAATTTCTTCTACTTTCTTTCTACTTTCTACTTTCTTTCTGCTTTCTTTCTACTTTCTACTTTCTTTCTACTTTCTTTCTACTTTCTTTCTACTTTCTTTCTACTTTCTACTTTCTTTCTGCTTTCTTTCTACTTTCTTTCTACTTTCTTTCTACTTTCTTTCTACTTTCTTTCTACTTTCTTTCTACTTTCTTTCTACTTTCTACTTTCTTTCTGCTTTCTTTCTACTTTCTTTCTACTTTCTTTCTACTTTCTTTCTGCTTTCTTTCTACTTTCTACTTTCTTTCTACTTTCTTTCTGCTTTCTTTCTACTTTCTACTTTCTTTCTACTTTCTTTCTACTTTCTTTCTACTTTCTTTCTACTTTCTACTTTCTTTCTACTTTCTACTTTCTTTCTGCTTTCTTTCTACTTTCTTTCTACTTTCTTTCTACTTTCTTTCTACTTTCTTTCTACTTTTCTTTCTACTTTCTTTCTAATTTCTTTCTACTTTCTTTCTGCTTCTTTCTGCTTTCTTTCTACTTTCTTTCTACTTTCTACTTTCTTTCTACTTTCTTTCTACTTTCTACTTTCTTTCTACTTTCTACTTCTTTCTGCTTTCTTTCTACTTTCTTTCTACTTTCTACTTTCTTTCTAATTTCTTTCTACTTTCTTTCTACTTTCTACTTTCTTTCTGCTTTCTTTCTACTTTCTACTTTCTTTCTACTTTCTTTCTACTTTCTACTTTCTTTCTACTTTCTTTCTACTTTCTTTCTACTTTCTACTTTCTTTCTAATTTCTTTCTACTTTCTTTCTACTTTCTACTTTCTTCTGCTTTCTTTCTACTTTCTACTTTCTTTCTACTTTCTTTCTACTTTCTTTCTACTTTCTTTCTACTTTCTACTTTCTTTCTACTTTCTTTCTACTTTCTTTCTACTTTCTACTTTCTTTCTAATTTCTTTCTACTTTCTTTCTACTTTCTTTCTACTTTCTCTTCTACTTTCTTTCTACTTTCTACTTTCTTTCTGCTTTCTTTCTACTTTCTTTCTACTTTTCTTTCTACTTTCTTTCTACTTTCTTTCTACTTTCTTTCTACTTTCTTTCTACTTTCTACTTTCTTTCTGCTTTCTTTCTACTTTCTTTCTACTTTCTACTTTCTTTCTAATTTCTTTCTACTTCTTTCTACTTTCTTTCTACTTTCTTTCTACTTTCTTTCTACTTTCTACTTTCTTTCTGCTTTCTTTCTACTTTCTTTCTACTTTCTTTCTACTTTCTTTCTACTTTCTTTCTACTTTCTTTCTACTTTCTTTCTACTTTCTACTTTCTTTCTACTTTCTTTCTACTTTCTACTTTCTTTCTGCTTTCTTTCTACTTTCTTTCTACTTTCTTTCTACTTTCTACTTTCTTTCTACTTTCTTTCTACTTTCTTTCTACTTTCTACTTTCTTTCTATTTCTTTCTACTTTCTTTCTACTTTCTACTTTCTTTCTGCTTTCTTTCTACTTTCTACTTTCTTTCTACTTTCTTTCTACTTTCTTTCTACTTTCTTACTTTCTACTTTCTTTCTACTTTCTTTCTACTTTCTTTTACTTTCTACTTTCTTTCTAATTTCTTTCTACTTTCTTTCTACTTTCTTTCTACTTTCTTTCTACTTTCTTTCTACTTTCTACTTTCTTTCTGCTTTCTTTCTACTTTCTTTCTACTTTCTTTCTACTTTCTTCTACTTTCTTTCTACTTTCTTTCTACTTTCTTTCTACTTTCTTTCTACTTTCTACTTTCTTTCTGCTTTCTTTCTACTTTCTTTCTACTTTCTACTTTCTTTCTAATTTCTTTCTACTTTCTTTCTACTTTCTTTCTACTTTCTTTTCTACTTTCTTTCTACTTTCTACTTTCTTTCTGCTTTCTTTCTACTTTCTTTCTACTTTCTTTCTACTTTCTTTCTACTTTCTTTCTACTTCTTTCTACTTTCTTTCTACTTTCTACTTTCTTTCTACTTTCTTTCTACTTTCTACTTTCTTTCTGCTTTCTTTCTACTTTCTTTCTACTTTCTACTTTCTTCTGCTTTCTTTCTACTTTCTTTCTACTTTCTTTCTACTTCTTTCTACTTTCTTCTACTTTCTTTCTACTTTCTACTTTCTTTCTACTTTCTTTCTACTTTCTACTTTCTTTCTACTTTCTACTTTCTTTCTACTTTCTTTCTACTTTCTTTCTACTTTCTACTTTCTTTCTACTTTCTTTCTACTTTCTACTTTCTTTCTACTTTCTTTCTACTTTCTTTCTACTTTCTTTCTACTTTCTACTTTCTTTCTACTTTCTTTCTACTTTCTACTTTCTTTCTACTTTCTACTTTCTTTCTACTTTCTTTCTACTTTCTTTCTACTTTCTACTTTCTTTCTACTTTCTTTCTACTTTCTTTCTACTTTCTTTCTACTTTCTACTTTCTTTCTACTTTCTTTCTACTTTCTTTTTTAACTTATCCTTTAGTGTCAACTCAAGGCCCGGGGGCCAAATCCGCCCTTGTGGATTTAATTTCGGCCCGCAGGATCATTTCTAATTACTATTAGATCTGGCCCGCCGGTATATTGCACGCACACCTTCACTCAACCCTGAGGGTCTCCTCCGCTCAGAGCCTGAGCCCAAACATTGATGAACTTGCACCCAAGATGAGATGCCAAGTATCTGAGCTAGCATCACAGAGCAGCAACCTGAGTTTACATGTTTCCTTCTGCACTTTTTCTCTCACGACAACAGGGCATGTTTGGTTTTTCTCTTTGAGGGAAATCGTTTTCTTGAAGCTGTTGTTGCCTGTGGAAAAATGTACTCATAAGAAATGACTCTGGAAAAGCTGCAGATAGAGCCCTAAGAAATGAATGCAACGATTATTTAATGTTTAATGTTGTTTTTTATAGGCAATATTTAAGCTTAGTTAGTTCCAGGTTTAATATGTGCAATAAGTTCATTTCAATAAGTTCTGCAATAAACTTTGAACCAGTCCGGCCCCCTAGTACCCATTGTTTTATTTTGGCGCACTGTGTATTTGAGTTTGACCCCTGCTTTAGTTATTTCAAGTGTTTCGTGCTGAACGAACCCCCCTTTGGAAAACTCTAATCTGACCCACGGTACCTTTTAGTTTTGGCCGAAACTATTCCTCTTTCTAATTTTGAAATGCACATGGTTAAGTTGACCTTGTCTTTCGAGGACTTTTTGGTATCCTCCGTGAACCCGGGTCTTGAAACCAAACGGATTCCTGTGTATTGCATATTTTTCTTTTGCTTAGTATGTTTTAATACGTTTGTTTTTTTGTTCATTTATTCTATTTTATTATATTTCTATTGCACATTCTTCCCTCACTCCTGATGTTTACATACATATTGTAATATTTTTTGTCCTCACCTAACCATGGTTGAATCCTAAATATAATGAAACCCCGTACTGTAGTTTTTATGATGAATATAAATCTAATCTGTGGTCTGTTTCAGGCCTGAGGCTCAGACTCCTCTCTATCGACTGGTTTGATGGAGCCAGTGGAAACTATGGAAATAGAGTATCACCCCCCCGCCCCCCCCCTGCAATGGAAAGATTAAAATCACACAGCACCACCAACACTGCCTCCATGCTAACACCTCTCTTCATTACCGCCTGTTATCAGATCAAAGGGGCTCTCTCTATAGGAGCCTTTATTCCAGGGTCTCACAGTTTGTGTGTTTCTGAGGGTCTGTCCTCCATCATGTCTCTGAGGCTGCTGCCCGGCTTAATGGATAACGACGATGACGATGATGGGACGATGAAGTGGATGAGCAGCTACTGGGGTCACGGGGCCGAGGAGGGAAGGACTCGAGAGCGGAGGAGCAGCTTCAAGAGGAGCAAGACCCCCGGAGAGAGGAGGGCCTCGCTGCCCACCGTGGTGAGGGGGCATGGAGAATAATTATAATAATAATCTTTATTTGTAAAGCACCTTTCATACAACAAGTGCATTCCAAAGAGCTTCACATAGATATCACACAGAATACAGTTACCAGTAAAAGACTTACAAACCAACTACAAATAGCAAAGAGTAGACATGAAATACATTTAGGCTGAAGGTACAACGATGACATTTTGCATTAAAAGGAGGATAATGCAAATTCAACACAATCAGCTGACAGTTAAAGTGACAGGTTAAAGTGCAGCAGAGCAGGAGTTTCATTCCTAAAAGGCTCAATTGTACACATGTGTAATAATATCTGTTTGTGAATGAGTGCAAAACGCAGACATAGTTAGAGAGAATACAGTTCGAAGCTAGAAGGGCATAGACATTAATACAGATAAGATTATTATATAATACTATAAAATGTGAACTGTACGTATTCGCATTGACACAAAACAAGATATTGTCCTACGTAAAAAACAGAGGCTTGTTTTGTATATTTAACACGAAAGAAGAATAAAAGAAAAGGGAAAAAAGTTAGAATTTTATGAAAAAGAAATTGAGATTTTTTGGGAAAATGTCAGAATTCGGCGATTTTGAATAAAATAAAGTAAAATTAACAATAAGTGTTTGCATTGACAATAAAGCAGGCAACATACTTTGATAAAAACATCCCACTCTTGTTGCAAAGTTGGTTTTTAAAAACAGATATTTAATCATATTGAGAGAAAATGAAATGAAAAAGAAAGTACTGCATAAGCATAAATAAAGAATACAATAAAAATACAATGAAAGAATTCTATAAAGTATGTGTTGCATTGACATTAACAAACAGCTGCAGCTGCACTTTAAAAACATCACACTCAATTTATTTTATTTTCATTTTTAATATAAAATATTTGCTCAGATGAATTGGTGCAGACACAGTACGAGAAAATAAAAAATAAACGCCATAAATAACATAAATAAAGAATATGAGATTAATACAATGCTAAAAAATCGGGACCCGGCAGTTACTGTCTAAACGAAACACTGCCGTGATGAAACGCCATATCATGGATTATCAAGGATTATCTCTGAAACAGTATGGAGCTCAAAGGCTTTCTCTCTTGCCGGTTATATCACAAGGTGAGGTCCTTTTTATTTCCTGCTTCTTCACACACATGCTCTCCAGTACAGGTTAGCTCTGAGTGTTAGCGATGCTAATGTAAACACCGACCATATTACATCCAAAACAGTCGGGCATTGTTTCTGATAGCAACTTTCTGATAGTGCCGTGGGTCCACATTTCAGATATTACGTCATATCGGACGCAAATCTGGATCAGCTCCGTTGTTCCCCCGTTTTTAGAGATTTGGGTACGGAGGAAAAGAGAGAGGGTTTTATTTTCTGATGCTGCGTGAGTTCCCTGACACACCGGGGACACACCGGGACACACCGGGGACACACCGGGGACACATATTGATGTATAACAGACATCAGAAAGTGCCTTTTGCGTGATAGGTCCCCTTTAAAATGTGTACGATAAGTGTTTGCATTGACGTTATCGAACAGCTGCAGCAACACACTAATTGAGGAAATAGTAATACATTGACGAAGAAAAACCCAATGTGTCAGAGTGGGAAATCTATAAAAGTTATGAACAGTTTATTAACAAAATGCGTGACCTTATTTATATTTTTGCAGATTGCAGGTATTTTACAATGTTTATTAACTCCAATAACCTCACATCAATAACCTGATACACAGATACATAGATACATAGATACACAGATACACAGATACACAGATACACAGATACACAGATACACAGATACACAGATACACAGATACACAGACACACAGACACACAGATACACAGAGACACAGATACACAGACACACAGACACACAGATACACAGAGACACAGATACACAGATACACAGACACACAGATACACAGATACACAGATACACAGAGACACAGATACACAGATACACAGATACACAGATACACAGACACACAGATACACAGATACACAGATACACAGAGACACAGATACACAGACACACAGACACACAGAGACACAGACACACAGACACACAGAGACACAGAGACACAGAGACACAGACACACAGACACACAGATACACAGACACACAGACACACAGATACACAGAGACACAGAGACACAGATACACAGATACACAGATACACAGACACACAGACACACGATACACAGATACACAGATACACAGATACACAGACACACAGACACAGATACACAGATACACAGACACACAGACACACAGATACACAGATACACAGATACACAGATACACAGACACACAGACACAGACAACAGATACACAGATACACAGACACACAGATACACAGATACACAGATACACAGATACACAGATACACAGATACACAGACACACAGACACACAGATACACAGATACACAGACACACAGACACACAGATACACAGACACACAGAGACACAGACACACAGACACACAGATACACAGATACACAGATACACAGATACAAAGATACACAGATACACAGATACACAGATACACAGATACACAGACACACAGATACACAGATACATCCCATAATCATCGTTTAGTTTTCTTCCTTTTTTTGCAAACTCACTCCTGACCAAGTGGAACCAATAAGTGAGAGCTAGGCATGATGGGAAATGTAGGCTGGACTGAGTTCAAAAGAAGGGGAATTATTTCAGTTTTTTTAGATTGACAGACAGTGCATCCAATCAGTGACGAGGAATCAGTGTCCAATAGGAACCTAGCTTTTTCCAGTTTAAAGGTCCCATGTCATGGCCATTTCTACTGATCATAGTTCCATTGTTGAGGTCTACTAGAATAGATTTATACTGTTCAAGGTTCCAAACTCACATTGGTTTCTCAAACAGCATCTCTGTAGTGTGTGTATTCACTCTCTGTCCTACACGGCTTGTTGGAGCTCCTGCCCCCCCCTCCCTATGAGCCCAGTGGCCGTCTGCAAGACAGCGAGATACAGCGAAACCCAGCCCGAACACACACACACACCCGCAGCCTGGCTGGGAGTGTGTGTGTGTGTTCGGGCTGGGTTTCATTTTGGTTCCCGGAAGAAAACAATGAGAAATCTCCAACGAGGCGTTCTGGGGCAGCACAGACAGGTCTTCTCTGTGTTAGAGTTTTACTCCCTACAGGGTGCACTTTGAGGGTTTGTGACTCTGCAGACCGTTCACATGCAGAAGCTTCAGACACACAAGGGGACGGGTAATAACCAGAAAGCATGACATGGGACCTTTAAGATAATGTCGGCATTCCTCGTTTACTTTTGCGTTTTGTTGTGTCTTTTGAAATGTTGTAGTTCTTTTTTTAATGTTGTAATTTTCTATTTTGAAGTTTGTTCTGTTGTGTTTTGTGAAATATTGCGTGGTTTGTTTAGTTTTTTGAATATTGTTGTGTTTTGACCTTCAGGGCCACCGTCTTATTGCGCAGGCACTTATAAAGCTTTTGACTGACCCTACACCAAGGAGGCTCCCAGCATCTATTTCACATTTATCAGTTTCTAAAAACATATAGAAGAAGAATTTCCTGGAAGCTAAATAAACCAAACTCTCAATATTTATCTTGTTTTCGCTTGCAGTGTCTCGCCTTAATGCTCTCACAGTTTTAATCTCCTATGGAAAATACAGTTTACTTCGACATGCGTTACTTATATAGGTTTTTGTTTCATTTTAAATCAAACATTGCCACAACTCACTGCAATCAAAGTAGTGATTTTATAGTATTAGTTTGCTTGATAACGATACGACACGATACGACATGACACGATACGACACGACACAATACGATACGACACGAAACGATACGACACGATACGATACGACACGACACGATACGACACGACACGATACGACACGATACGACACGACACGATACGACACGACACGATACGACACGATACGACACGACACAATACGATACGACACGAAACGATACGACACGATACGATACGACACGACACGATACGACACGACACGATACGACACGATACGACACGATACGATACGATACGACACGATACGACACGACACAATACGACACGACACGATACGACACGATACGACACGACACGACACGATACGACACGACACGATACGACACGACACGATATCACACGATACGACACGACACGATACGACACGATACGACACGATACGACACGGCACGATATCACACGACACGATACGATACGACACGACACGATATCACACGATACGACACGACACGACACGATACGACACGACACGATATCACACGATACGACACGACACGACACGATACGACACGATACGACACGATACGACACGACACGATATCACACGATACGACACGATACGACACGACACGATATCACACGACACGATACGCACGATACGACACGACACGATATCACACGACACGATACGATACGATACGACACGACACGACACGATACAACACGACACGATACGATACGACACGACACGATACGACACGATAAGATAAGATAATTCTTCAATGGTCGGATCAAGTCTGAAATGTGACTTGCATCCCAGCAGCTCCAACATCAACATTAGACAAATATCAAGACACAATACATGAAAAACCCAATGATCAGCAATGACTTCGAGATGCAAGGGAAGTTTAATGTAACAGAAGTTTTTCTCTTCCTCTGTTTGATCCACAGTCTCAGTTAGACGCCATGAGTCTGCATCGACTCCACGCAACAGCCATTTCCTCCTCCTCAGGCCACGGGAAGAGGGAGGAAAAGGTGGAGATGAGAGGGGAGATGAGGGGGGATGAGAGGGAGATGAGAGGGGAGATGAGGGGGGAGATGAGAGGGGAGATGAGGGGCGAGGTGAGGCAGCACCAGAGAGCTCGCCGGGCCTCCTCAGACGACAACAGCTGGTCCAAAACTCCAGTAGCAGAGAACCGGATCAGCACCATCCCAGAACTCACCGAGTCCTTCGAGAGGAGGCTGCAGCTGAGGGACACGAGGAGAGAGGCCCCGGTGAGCAGGGGGGAACGCTGGTGTCTTTGTGACTTGAAAAGCGCTAAATTAATTAAATTAAATTAATTATTATCTAAAGCTAAATATACTGTTAAAGTGAAATCCAAAGAGCTGTAGTTCATTTATAGCCCAACATTAGCCTCCTTTAGCTTAGCGGTGGTGACGTGAAGTCATGTGACCGTGCTGTAGTTCCTTTATAGCCCAACATTAGCCGCCTTTAGCTTAGCGGTGGTGACGTGAAGTCATGTGACCGTGCTGTAGTTCCTTTATAGCCCAACATTAGCCACCTTTAGCTTAGCGGTGGTGACGTGAAGTCATGTGACCGTGCTGTAGTTCCTTTATAGCCCAACATTAGCCACCTTTAGCTTAGCGGTGATGACGTGAAGTCATGTGACCGTGCTGTAGTTCCTTTATAGCCCAACATTAGCCTCCTTTAGCTTAGCGGTGGTGACGTGAAGTCATGTGACCGTGCTGTAGTTCCTTTACAGCCCAACATTAGCCTCCTTTAGCTTAGCGGTGGTGACGTGAAGTCATGTGACCGTGCCGTAGTTCCTTTATAGCCCAACATTAGCCTCCTTTAGCTTAGCGGTGGTGACGTGAAGTCATGTGACCGTGCCGTAGTTCCTTTACAGCCCAACATTAGCCTCCTTTAGCTTAGCGGTGGTGACGTGAAGTCATGTGACCGTGCTGTAGTTCCTTTATAGCCCAACATTAGCCACCTTTAGCTTAGCGGTGATGACGTGAAGTCATGTGACCGTGCTGTAGTTCCTTTATAGCCCAACATTAGCCTCCTTTAGCTTAGCGGTGTTGACGTGAAGTCATGTGACCGTGCTGTAGTTCCTTTATAGCCCAACATTAGCCACCTTTAGCTTAGCGGTGATGACGTGAAGTCATGTGACCGTGCTGTAGTTCCTTTATAGCCCAACATTAGCCTCCTTTAGCTTAGCGGTGGTGACGTGAAGTCATGTGACCGTGCTGTAGTTCCTTTACAGCCCAACATTAGCCTCCTTTAGCTTAGCGGTGGTGACGTGAAGTCATGTGACCGTGCCGTAGTTCCTTTATAGCCCAACATTAGCCTCCTTTAGCTTAGCGGTGGTGACGTGAAGTCATGTGACCGTGCTGTAGTTCCTTTACAGCCCAACATTAGCCTCCTTTAGCTTAGCGGTGGTGACGTGAAGTCATGTGACCGTGCTGTAGTTCCTTTATAGCCCAACATTAGCCTCCTTTAGCTTAGCGGTGGTGACGTGAAGTCATGTGACCGTGCCGTAGTTCCTTTATAGCCCAACATTAGCCTCCTTTAGCTTAGCGGTGGTGACGTGAAGTCATGTGACCGTGCTGTAGTTCCTTTACAGCCCAACATTAGCCTCCTTTAGCTTAGCGGTGGTGACGTGAAGTCATGTGACCGTGCTGTAGTTCCTTTATAGCCTAACATTAGCCTCCTTTAGCTTAGCGGTGGTGACGTGAAGTATGATGTAACATGTGGAGATTATCCTGCTGAACTAAACGTGTAAGCATCATAAACGTTTGTTTGACTCAGAGATTATTTTCTGACATAATCCAAAATATAATGGAGTAATCCCATTGGACCAGGGAGATCACCCTTGAAAAAGAGATCTTTTTATCTCAAGGGGCTTTCACCTGGTTAAATAAAGGCTACAAACAAACAAGATGCTGCCTTCATGCCTTTTGGCATTAAACCTCTTCAATAACAACATGTTCACACAAATTGAGGCACACACTGATGATATTAAAAGTTGTCTCATATTTTCTTCCTCAGGCTGATGAGGACAGGTTGTGTCCGATCTGTGAGGAGGAGACGCTGCAGAGCGGAGTGAAACAGCTGCTCTGTGCACACCGAGGCCACAAAGAGGTAAAAACATTTTTTTTACCTCTTAAAGTAAAGAGGGGGGGGGGGGGCTATTGCATATCTGTCCCCGGGGCCGTTATCTCACATTAATCCGGCCGTGTACATGCATGATAGCAGCTCCTGCATGTGAGAGCATGATGTGAAGAGGAATGCAAACACTCTCTAACAGCTGATCCAGGTTTGAGGTACTTGTACTTTACTTGAGTATTTCCATGTTGTGCTACTGTGTACTTTTACTCCACTACATGTATTTAATACCTTTAGTTACTTTACAGATGTGGATGAATGATGTGAAATATAATCAAGTGTTAAATCAGACTTTAGTGAGTACTTCTACTTTTACTCAAGTACAAGATCTGAGTACTTCTACTTTTACTCAAGAACACGATCTGAGTTCTTCTACTTTTACTCAAGAACACGATCTGAGTCTTCTACTTTTACTCAAGTACAAGATCTGAGTACTTCTACTTTTACTCAAGAACACGATCTGAGTTCTTCTACTTTTACTCAAGTACAAGATCTGAGTACTTCTACTTTTACTCAAGAACACGATCTGAGTTCTTCTACTTTTACTCAAGTACACGATCTGAGTACTTCTACCTCTCCCCCCCCCCCCCCCTGCAGGAGGCGGCCTGTCGGGTCAGGAAACCTTCAGAGGAGAGGAGGAGGTCTGAGGATGGACTGATCCCCTCTGAGAGAAAACAACACACACCCTGCAGGAAACTGTCTCTGAGGAGACATCGCTGATATCACTGAGGAGGAGGAGGAGGAGGAAGAGGAGGAGGAGGCTTCATTCTGCTCGTAACATTTCCTGAACTCTGTGGTGTGACGTTTGAGTGTTAAACTCTCAGGGCCCGTTACTACGTCTGTTTTTGAAGATATTTCCACTTTTTCTCCCAGTCAAAAGTCACATTTAACAGAATATATGTCTCCCTTTGTACAAAGAATTACAAATCTGACTTTTACCAGAAGTTTGGGGGGGGGGGAAACTGGAAGAAATGTGCCACAAATGTGTGTTTAGCTCAATAAAAGCTAATGTACCTGCAGGAGTTTTGCTTCCTGA
The DNA here is from genome assembly GCA_011823955.1 of Dissostichus mawsoni. Classification (NCBI taxonomy): domain Eukaryota; kingdom Metazoa; phylum Chordata; class Actinopteri; order Perciformes; family Nototheniidae; genus Dissostichus; species Dissostichus mawsoni. The sequence goes on from JAAKFY010000025.1 coordinate 3,912,059, forward strand.
GTTTGCACCCTCGTGGTTCTGTGCACTTATTGTGAGTTGCAGTTAAATTAAATTGAACCCTGAGCAAGGACACGACCAAGCTAAAGCAATACAAGTGACACTTTAACAGTTGAAAGGAATATGTGCCTCTTTTATGAATGAGATGCTAAAAAGTAAGCAGGTCACGCTATGATGCTTTATAATCTCCACACAGGATGACGCTTTTCAACTATAGTCTAATTCCAACAGTGTGAACATTAAATATGCAATACTGAAAACGTCTGATGGTCTCTGATGTGAATCAATGCAATTGTTCAATGTAATGTTAACTTAATGTAAAAATGTTGTTTACTTGAACACACGTGTTTGTGCTCACTCATAACTTGTGTGTGTATCTCGTGATGAGTCAATAAATAACCCAGGAAATAAATGATCGGATGAAGATGCTTCCTCGGTGGATTTTGGACCGGCTGTATAACTTGAAGTCTTGTTTAACAGCAGTGACAGGGAAGCGCGTGATGTCCTCAGCTTTACTACAGCCGGCTGGAAACTAGCTGCTGGCGTCAGGAAGAGAATCGATACTGCAGAAAAACCCCTCAGCTGAAAAATAGATACACATCAGATGTAGTATTAACCTTTTAAAAAGTACATGGAGCTGTGGCTGATCAGAGGTCATTCCACAGCAGGGAGATTCATATATCCCTACTTTAAAGAGTCCTCTCCTGCTGATGTTCAGGTGTATATCAGTATGTAGTGTCTCTACTTTAAAGAGTCCTCTCCTGCTGATGTTCAGGTGTATATCAGTATGTAGTGTCTCTTCTTTAAAGAGTCCTCTCCTGCTGATGTTCAGGTGTATATCAGTATGTAGTGTCTCTACTTTAAAGAGTCCTCTCCTGCTGATGTTCAGGTGTATATCAGTATGTAGTGTCTCTACTTTAAAGAGTCCTCTCCTGCTCATGTTCAGGTGTATATCAGTATGTAGTGTCTCTACTTTAAAGAGTCCTCTCCTGCTGATGTTCAGGTGTATATCAGTATGTAGTGTCTCTACTTTAAAGAGTTCTCTCCTGCTGATGTTCAGGTGTATATCAGTATGTAGTGTCTCTACTTTAAAGAGTCCTCTCCTGCTGATGTTCAGGTGTATATCAGTATGTAGTGTCTCTACTTTAAAGAGTCCTCTCCTGCTGATGTTCAGGTGTATATCAGTATGTAGTGTCTCTACTTTAAAGAGTCCTCTCCTGCTGATGTTCAGGTGTATATCAGTATGTAGTGTCTCTACTTTAAAGAGTCCTCTCCTGCTATAGAACACACTACATTAGAGGATGGTGTCTTTATCTTTTTCACCTCTCCCATCTCTGACAATAACAAAGGTCACTTATTTGCAGAATTTCAATACAAAGTACAGATTTTGAATATTCAAATTAGTTGTTGCCACTTTTGTTTAATGTATTCTAAAACTCAGAGCATGTTTAAATATCTGATGAGGACATGAACAGAAATGGCTTTCAGCCTCATGATAACCTTTAATAATCTCAGTGAGAGCATAACGCTGGTTTAATCATTTGTATTTTTTAAAGATATAGAAAAACTCCTGAAACAAAGAGTCCGTCTCATGTTCCATCTGCTGTTCCTGATGCTCTGTTTGTGTTTGCATGTGAAATCATTTGCATGTGAGTCTCGTGCGTCTCTGGCGTGTGTCGTGCATTATTAGAGCGTGCAAATAATGTGCTGCAAATCAGGCTATAAATAAACGTATATATGAAATAAAATAGAATACAAATATTTATAAAAACATATGAAGTTAGAGTTTAATGTCCAATAAAAGATCAAATAAAATACAGATATTTCTTTAAACATGTGAAGTATGAATGCAATAAAATAAAAAGAATAAAATATGTTTCAAACATAAGACGTTGAATAAAATGTTCAATAAAGGTGTAGATGTAATATAAATACATGTGCTTTTATTTCAGGGTACTGACTAATATTTATATTTCAGAATACACACACACACACACATACACACACACACACACACACACACACACACACACACACACACACACACACACACAGACAGACACAGACACACACACACACACACACACACACACACACACACACACAGACACACACACACACACACACACACACATACACACACACACACACATTCACACACACACCCACACACACACACACACCCACAGACACAGACACACACACACCACACACACACACACAGACACACAGACACACATACACACACACACACACACACACACACCCCACACACACACACACACACAGACACACAGACACACACACACACCCCCCCACACACACACACACACACACACACCCCACACCCCCCCACACACACACCCCCCACACACACACACACAGACACACACACACACACACACACACACACACACAGACACAGACACACACACACACACAACACACACACACACACACACACACACACACACACACACAGACACACACACAGACACAGACACAGACACACATATACACACAGACACAGACACAGACACACACACACACACACACACACACACACACACACAGACACACACACACACCCCACACACACACAGACAGACACAGACACACACACACACACACACCCCACACACACACACACACACACACACACACACACACACACACACAGACACACACACACACACACACACACACAGACACATACACAGACACACACACACACACACACCCCCCCCACACACACACACACACACACACACACACACACACACCCCCCCCCCCCCCACACACACACACACACCCCACACACACACACACACACACACACACACACACACCCCACACACACACAGACACAGACACATACACATACACAGACACACACACACACACACACACACACACACACACACACACACACACACACACACACACACACAGACACAGACACACACACATACACAGACACACAGACACACACACACACACACACACACACACACACACACACACACACACACACACACACACACACACACACACACACACACACACACACACAGTATAATTCACTGCAGTTATCAGATGTTATTCCCTTGTTCCCATTATAAACCGGCAGCCTGTTAGAAACCAGATAATAACAATACTCAAAGGATTCACATCCCGTAATAACAATACAATATTCATGAGAGAGTGTCAGAGCCGGGAATAAGGGGAGAAATGAGAGGAGGGAGGTTTTATTTGGAAAATGCATCGTCACAAAGCGGGTCTGTTTTTGAGAAACTCATTTTTTAAGAGGTCAGAAAAACATCTACAGTTAGAAAAAGGGTTTTAAAAAATACCCCAAAGATGCCTGAACAAATGTTCCTTAAAATATGTGAAAACAATGAATATTATGTGAAAATCTTTCCTAGAAAATATTTGAAACATGTCTGACAACATTCTGAAATAAAAAGGTGGAAAAAGTTCAGAAAATATGTGAAGAATATCAAAAGATTACATGAAAAAAGCTGGATTTATGTGAAAGAAATACAAAGAAAGCACAACAAAGGTCCAGTGACACACACACACACAGAACCTGAATATTCTGTAAAACATGTCTAAAACAATATCAGGAAAATAAGAAAAAAGGCTAAAAAAAGTTCAGAAAATATATCAAGAAATTCCCAAAATCATATAAAACAATTCTAGATAAAAAAAACTAAAATGTTTTATTCCAACAATGTATGAAATATTAAAAAAGTGAAATCGGGTTGAAAGAGAGAGAGAGGATCCTCCAGAGGACGTGCTGCAGCTCCCGTCACTGAACTGCAGGGGGGGGGGGGGGGGGGGGGGGGGGAGGGTACAAATACTCAAGTACTACTGAAGTACACATCTGGGGTAATTCTACTTATTTTCTGACACTATATACTTGTATTGTACTGTAAGTACTTTTACATAAGTAACATTTCTAATGCAGTACTTTAACTTGTACCAGAGTATCTTAAAGTGTTGTGTAAGTACTTTTACTTAAGTAACATTTCTAATGCAGTACTTTAACTTGTACCAGAGTATCTTAAAGTGTTGTTTAAGTACTTTTACATAAGTAACATTTCTAATGCAGTACTTTAACTTGTACCAGAGTATCTTAAAGTGTTGTATAAGTACTTTTACTTAAGTAACATTTCTAATGCAGTACTTTAACTTGTACCAGAGTATCTTACAGGGTTGTAAATACTTTTACTTCAGTAGTAACCCCCCCCCTCTCTGTCTGGATGGAAAGTAGCGGTTTCCTCAAGGAGGAGTGAAAGTGCACACGTGGACAGCAGACGCCTGAGAGTGACGTGCCTCTCAGCCAATCACAGCCCGGCTGGTGACGTCACCCCCCTCTGTGAGCCAATGGGATGTTGTCTGGAGAGGAGAGAGCGGAGAGGAGAGTGGAGACGGAAAAATCTGCAGCCTGTTGATTCTGCGAGGAGAAGAGAGAGGAGGAAAGAACTCACACCCAACATGTTGTGATTGATTCTGTCCGGATTCACTCTCCTCTGTTCCTCTGAGAGACAGCAGCCAGGTGAGATCTCCATCTGCTTTTCTCACTCATTACAACTGTTTATCCTTAACGGTGTGCCGCTCAGGGGATTAAAGGGCAACACCTATAAAGAAAGTGCCTTTATACTTCAGAAAAACACATCGTAAAAGTTTCTTATAGTATTTATGACGATATGTGTATTTGATTCAGCTTTAACAAGTTTTATTTTAGTATTGTTCATATGTATGAAGTCTATTAAAGGAGAAAAGTACTGCATAGCCCCTGAAATGTGATGGAGTAGAAGCAATAATAGCACACAATGTAAATAAAACTGAAGTACTTGGGTACTTGTACTTTCCATTAATGCTATACTGTTGGTTCAAAATAACATTATCTACAATTTCTACCTCTAAAAACTACAAAATCAGTCACGAGTACTTTTACTGTACACAGTGGTGAAAAGTACATATACTCAAGAAGTACTTACAAATAAATACTTAACTTAAGTATTTCCTTTTGATACTGCTTTGTACTTTTCCTCAGAGGTGAATATTGTACTTTTACTTGGAGTGCTTTTGTCTGTAGTTCCTTTTAAGATGATCTGCAGAGGATTCAGCATGTTTGTGTAACTGGAGGATGAAGTGTGTATTATAAACTTTCTGAATATAAATATTTAAAAATCAGCTGGAAGTGCATCGTCACTGAGAGAAGAGCTTCTGAGAGGCTCATCATGAGATACAAACATGTTATGAAATATGCTGCAGGTTAAACTGGCCAGCAGAGTGTGAAGGAGACACAACGAACACTTCCTCAAACAGCTGTTTCATTAAAGAACAAACAATCTTTAAATATGTGAAAAAAGTTGGAAAAATACCCAAAATAAATCGGAAAAAATCTAAGAAATGTGTCTGAAAATGGTACAAAAATATGTCAAGATTTGGGGAACTTTCGGTGAAAAATATCCCAAAAAAGTACTTTTTACTCCACAATAAGTACTTTCACTTTAAGTATTTAACATCTGGCTGATAATACTTTGACTCAAGGTTTTAAATGCAGGACTTTTACTTAGAGTATTAGAGTAGATTTAAAGTGCGTTATTCATACTTTTACTCGAGGTGAGACACTAAATGCATTTCTTTAAAATGTTGGGCTGATTTACTTCGTCTCCTTTCAGACTAGTGGAAAGAAAATATTCATAATCCACATCCAGAAGATTATTTCACTAACTGTGTGTGTTTGTGTCTGCAGATTTCTCCTAAAGTCACCAAAAGTTAGCATTACAGAAAGATTAATTAGCATATTTAAACATACATTAGAGAAAACTTGTAATATAAAAAGTAATTGTGTTAATGTCAGAAAAGAAATGGGGAAGTTTCAAGGGGATATCTGATAGAATGCCCAAAAACTCTCTGAAAATGTCCTTTAAAAAGAGGAATAATGTTAAATAAAATCTGAAAAATTACCTAAAAACAAATGAAACATGTCTGACAGCATTCTGGAATAAAAAGGTGAAAATTGTCTGAAAAAGTACAAAAAATATGTGAAGAAAATCCAATAATTACATGAAAAAAGCTGGATTTATATCAGAGAAATGTACAATAATTGTCCGAAGTGTATGTGAGAAATATTTGAATACAATACCCCAAAAAGGCGGGAAAACTCTCTGAGAAAGTCCTTAAAATAGATGTAAAAACCCTTAATATTCTGTAAAACATGTCTAAAAATATGACCAAAGGAAAAGGAGAAAAGAAGGAAAAATAAGTTCAGAAAATATGTAAAAAATTCCCCAAATCACGTAAAAATAATCGATATTTATGGCAAAAAAAATGTTGAATTTCAAACAATGTATGAAGAATTTAAAAAGTGGAATAATAAATGAAATAATGACAAAAGGATCTATGATAAGTGTGTACAGGTAGTATAAATAAATAATAATAATAAATGCAGGATTTAACCCAAATACAAACTTCATATTTCTGATCTGTAAATTGATGCTAATTAGCGCAACACGAACGACATAACGCCTCAATTGCATATTAAAACCTAACCTGTCAGAAAACGTCCAATGCAACAAATAATTGTGTTGATGTCAAGTGGGTTGGTTCGTGGAGATATCTCTCCTTTTACATTTTTCCTCCATTAGTAAAGTGCGTAGTCTCGGTGAAGCAGCGGTTGCCCGGCAGACTGGAGTGTTTCCAGAGATGAGAGGATGCGTCTCTTTGTGTTCGTCAGTCATCTGCATCACAAAGAGACCCACTGGTTCATACGTTATAGTTTCATATCTACTGGGGAACCATGAGGTGGAGAGAGGAGCAGCTGTTCTGACTTTCACCGGCTCCTTTCTGAACATTAAAAAAATTCCCACTCCTATTTAAAAAAGTCTTAGAGGCATTGAACCCATTAACCTAAAAGAAACAAGGCAGTATTTAGTGTTATAATGTGTTAAATCCATCTTTCAGAAGTTTTAGTTTTGCAATTTAAATTCCTAAAATTATTGGTAAAATCAATTTTTTGTTGCAGATTATTTAATTTTTCAAGATTTGTTGTGCTCTTTTGAAGTGTGTGCACACTAGATTAAGCAAAACAAATATCATATTATTAAAAAAAAGAGATATTCACTTTAATACAATCTGAAAATCTGCAAATTCCAATATATTTGATTCTTTTTTTAGTGTTATAATGTTTAATTTCTTCACTCTTTAGTGTCCCCTGGTCTCCCAGCTGTGTGCGTCACTCTTTAGTGTCCCCTGGTCTCCCAGCTGTGTGCGTCACTCTTTAGTGTCCCCTGGTCTCCCAGCTGTGTGCGTCACTCTTTAGTGTCCCCTGGTCTCCCAGCTGTGTGCGTCACTCTTTAGTGTCCCCTGGTCTCCCTCAGCTGTGTGCGTCACTCTTTAGTGTCCCCTGGTCTCCCAGCTGTGTGCGTCACTCTTTAGTGTCCCCTGGTCTCCCAGCTGTGTGCGTCACTCTTTAGTGTCCCCTGGTCTCCCAGCTGTGTGCGTCACTCTTTAGTGTCCC
>JAAKFY010000025.1:3927089-3954589 GCA_011823955.1 Dissostichus mawsoni
GACGAGATCTTAATGACGAGATCTTATAGACGAGATCTTGAAAAGACTGTCAGAGTTTTAAGAGGACTGTCGTTATGTATAGATCAGAATTCAATCAGGGACGTTTCCAGCAGCGGTACGATGGAAACACAGCGGAGGAAATGTATCTCCTCCTCTGACGCCTCAGTGTTCATCGCTATTTATTTCTCCGTGGCTTCACACACTCTGTTCATTATCAGTGATGATTTGCACACACATTTTAACATGAACTCATCGTAAGGGAAGCTTTTCATGGATCTTCATTCTGTCCTCTATCGCCATCTTGTGTCTTTGTGTCGAACCCGAATGCCAAAAAATAAGGTTTGTATTCAGTTGTTTTAAATCTTGCTCTTTGATGTTATTAAAGACTATATTCCTACTGTTGTTACGCATGTGTTTTTTTTAGGTTTAAGGGTTTATAAAACATCCTTTAATGTGCACAAATGATTTCTGAAATTTAGCAAATTGTTGAAATTCTATAGATACAAAGAAATAAGCAATCAATAGAAAATAATAATAAAAAATAAACCAAACAAGAAGCAGAAAACATGAATATTTAACTAAATATCTTGTATTTTAAAAAACGAAACAATATGTTTAACCATGGCAACAAAGATAGTGTGTGAAAGAAGATGTATCACTCTGTTCTTAAAAATGTGGCCATATTTCTCCTAAAGAAAATACATCATAATTAAAAAAAATACATATATATATAATAAATAAATAATAAATACAAATGTCATAGTACATAAATAAATAATAATATAAAATAATAATTAATACATAAATAAAAGTAAAAGCATGACTTGTAGTGTCTCAATTTAAATGATAAATAATTTTGTGAAAAACAAAAAACATGGTCGTAAAATGTAAATAATTATTCATGAGTGATTAGTGTGTTAAAATACACGTATAGTGTACATATCTATACAATAATAATAATTAGAAAAAACTAAATAAAAATTTAAATAAATAGATAATATTAATAATAATTTAGATATTTATAGCGCCTTTCAAGAAACCTAAGGACGCTTTAGAATGGGAGATAGAATACATAAGTAATATTAATCACACAGACACACAGGTTGAAAAACAGGTAACAGATAAACACAGAATACGTCATCACTCCACCACTGAATCTTGATTTGCTGTCAGCCCCCATTCCGGTGGATGTAAAACAGGTCAGAGTGAGACCTCCTCCTCTCAGCTGTGATTCACCTGTAGCCTCCACCTTCAGGTGAGGAGATACCTGCCTGACAGCAATCACGTGACAGTTTAGTCCATCCACAGATTTGAGGAGACTTTCCCTCGCTTCAGGAAACAGACTTAGTTCAGAGGTTTAGACTTTAGATTTTAGATTGAGGGTCTCGTGATGGATAAACTGAAGTCTGTGCTGAGTGGAGAGGAGGCGCGACGAGATGACAGGACGGTGCTGGAGGTAAACACACACACACACACACACACACACACTCAAACACTCTCCTGTAGTGTTTAATATGATGTATTAAGTGTAATCTCTAAATTCCCACAGACCGTGAATGAGGCCTCCACGCTGGGATGGGGGACTCGTGTTAAAGGGTTCGTCGCGTGCTTTGTGGTCGGGGGGGTGTGCACGCTGCTGGTGAGATTATAACTATATTTAAATATGATTAATGTGTGTGTTAGTGTGTGTGTTAGTGTGTGTGTTAGTGTGTGAGAGAGGCTCCTCAGGAAGAAGGAGCAGCTGGTCTGGTTCTTCCTGCTCTGAGGAATGCTGCAGATCAGCCTCAGAGGGAGAGTCCTCACATGCTAATGACACATGTTTTATAGGACACACAAAGTGCTGCTTTGGTAGTTTCATGTCTCTTTAGCGCCTTTCAAGGACCCAAGGCTTTACAAACAGACAGACAGACAGACAGACAGACAGACAGACAGATAGATAGATAGATAGATAGATAGATAGATAGATAGACAGACAGACAGAAGGGGCAAATTGTTGTCTTTTATGGTCATTTCGTGTCTCTTGTTGTTGTCTCTATAGTTACTCTGTCTCTCACTTCCTTTGGGTGTTATATTGTGTCTCCAATGATTTGTTTTATGTGTGTTTTTGTTATGGACCTTTGTGTAGTCAATGTGTGTCCCTTGAGGTAGTTTCATGTCTCTTTGTCATCTTGGTGTCTCTTTGAGGTTGCTCTGTGTCTCTTTGAGGTTGCTCTGTCTCTTGAGGTTGCTCTGTGTCTCTTTGAGGTTGCTCTGTCTCTCTGAGGTTGCTCTGTGTCTCTCTGAGGTTGCTCTGTGTCTCTCTGAGGTTGCTCTGTGTCTCTTTGAGGTTGCTTTGTGTCTCTTTGAGGTTGCTCCGTGTCTCTCTGAGGTTGCTCCGTGTCTCTTTGAGGTTGCTCTGTGTCTCTTTGAGTTTGCTCTGTGTCTCTTTGAGGTTGCTCTGTGTCTCTTTGAGGTTGCTCTGTGTCTCTTTGAGGTTGCTCTGTGTCTCTTTGAGGTTGCTCTGTCTCTCTGAGGTTGCTCTGTGTCTCTCTGAGGTTGCTCTGTGTCTCTCTGAGGTTGCTCTGTGTCTCTTTGAGGTTGCTTTGTGTCTCTTTGAGGTTGCTCCGTGTCTCTCTGAGGTTGCTCCGTGTCTCTTTGAGGTTGCTCTGTGTCTCTTTGAGGTTGCTCTGTGTCTCTTTGAGGTTGCTCTGTGTCTCTTTGAGGTTGCTCTGTTTCTCTTTGAGGTTGCTCTGTGTCTCTTTGAGGTTGCTCCGTGTCTCTTTGAGGTTGCTCCGTGTCTCTTTGAGTTTGCTCTGTGTCTCTTTGAGGTTGTGTCCTCTGTGAAGTGTTGTTGTGTCTTTGTTGTTGTTGTTGTCCCGCACTTCCTTCGGGTGTTTTGGGGTTATTGTGTGTCTCCAATGATTTGTTTGATGTGTCGTTTTGTTTTGGGTCTTTTATGTTCATTCTGCTCACTTTGAGTTATTTTGTGTCATTCTTATTCTCTTTACTTTCTGTTTTCTGATTGAACCTTTTTCTGGTTATCTTCTGTCTGTCTTGTGGTTATTTGTGTTTTTGTTCTTGTTTCGGTCTTTTTTTAGTTGTGTGTTTGTCTCTTTGTCTCTTTGTTGTCATGTGCCTCTTGTAGTTTTTGGTTTCTCTTTTGCATTTATCTTTTTTCTGGTTATTTTGTGTGTTTTTGTTGATGTTTTGATCTCTTTGTAGTCCTTTAATGTCTCTTTGTAGTCTTTGAGTCTCTTCCTGGTTGTTGCCTCTCTTTCTGTTTAGCAGGTAGAGGTCCTGACATTCATCCATCCTGCCTTTAAAGTGTGTGTGTGTGTGTGTGTGTGTGTGTGTGTGTGTGTGTGTGTGTGTGTGGTGTGTGTGTGGTGTGTGTGTGTGTGTGTGTGTTAACCGCTGTGTGTGTTGCAGGGAGTGTGTGTGCTCTTCATCCCGAAGGTCGGCATCACCCTCTTCATTGTTTTTTACACTTTAGGAAACATCTGTACTCTGGGCAGGTCAGTGTCTCCACATCTGTACGCTGCACACACACATTTAAATCAAGTAAAGGTATTAATGCCACAGTGTACAAATACTGCATTACAATCAGTAAGTCCTGCTTTACTAAATACAGGAGTATTAGCATCAATATTAAAGTATTCAAAGTAAAAAACCCTCCTCTAATGATCCATATATTGTTATTGATGCGTTTATGGAAGCAGCATGTTAGTATTGTCTCGTTTTGATGATGAATCTTGACCTAAATTCACTATCTATGTGATAAAAAGTACAATATTTATAATATGTCGAGGAGTTGAGTATCAGAAAATGGAAATACTCAAGTATAAGTACCTCAAAATCATACTTCAGTTACCTCAATTATAAAGGTAGAAAATTGAAGCAGCAGCTTATGAGGATTATTAGTTTGTATTTCTAATGTTCGGATCTGTGTGATTCTTGTGTTTCAGCACCATGTTTCTGATGGGTCCGATGAGGCAGCTGAAGAAGATGTGTGATAAGACCCGGGCGCTGGCCACCACCCTCATGATCGTACGTATGGCTGTTCACCCTCCAGGATCGAACTCTAACTGGGAGTTCATAGAGAACATGTGATGATGGTTTGTCTTCATTCTGTCCTCTGTAGACGTGCCTGGTGCTGACTCTCTGCGCCGCCTTCTGGGTGAGTTTCATTGACGAAAACTTAAAATAAAACATTTTAGTTAACATATAAATATATATATATAAATGTATTTCTCTGTTGTTTTATTAGATATTAGCAGAAAATAATATTAATATTTTTTATGTTTGTTTTTTTACACATTTATTAAAAAATAATACAAATAAACAAAATAATAATATTATTTTTCCTTATTTTTTTTCTGTTTGATAAAAAAAAAGAAGAAAAACATATATTTGTTTTTATGTATTTCTATTTATTTCATTTATGTACTTCTTACAGTTGTTTAATTTAAATGTATGCATTTATTTATACCTGCATATTTTCTGTATAGATTTACTTGCAATAAAAAGGAAAATATGGAAGAAAATATCACTAAAGCCCATTTTCTGCAGTGATAATGTGTAATGTTGTTAAATGCACGTTCCCCTGTCTATTGTCTTATATATCAAAGTATTCATTAAGTCTTATCTCTTGTTTTCTCTCAGTGGAAGAACTTCGGCCTCGCTCTGTTATTCGTCATCCTGCAGATCCTGTCGTTCGCCTGGTGAGTCTCCATTTCTCCATTTCTCCATTTCTCCATTTCTCCATTTCTCCATTTCTCCATTTCTCCATTTCTCCATTTCTCCATTTCTCCATTCTCCTTTTCTCCATTTCTCCATTTCTCCTTTTCTCCATTTTTCCTTTTCTCCATTTCTCCATTTCTCCATTTCTCCATTTCTCCTTTTCTCCATTTCTCCATTTCTCCATTTCTCCTTTTCTCCATTTCTGGATTTTACACTTGAATTACTTTGAATTTCTGACATCAAAGGACCTCTCTCTGCAGGTACAGTCTGTCCTACATCCCGTTTGTCAGGTGAGGTTTTTAAACTGAACATTTACTCATATCAGCTGCTTTAATGTCCAGAAACAAGATGCATGTGATTGATTCTGTGGGATTGATTCTGTGTGATTGATTCTGTGTGATTGATTCTGTGTGATTGACTCTGTGTGATTGATTCTGTGTGATTGACTCTGTGTGATTGATTGTGTGTGATTGACTCTGTGTGATTGATTCTGTGTGATTGATTCTGTGTGATTGACTCTGTGTGATTGATTATGTGTGATTGACTCTGTGTGATTGATTATGTGTGATTGACTCTGTGTGATTGACTCTGTGTGATTGATTCTGTGTGATTGACTGTGTGATTGATTCTGTGTGATTGATTGGTGTGATTGATTGTGTGTGATTGATTGGTGTGTGATTGACTCTGTGTGATTGATTCTGTGTGATTGATTCTGTGTGATTGATTGATTGTGTGTGATTGATTCTGTGTGATTGATTGTGTGTGATTGACTCTGTGTGATTGATTGTGTGTGATTGACTCTGTGTGATTGATTCTGTGTGATTGACTCTGTGATTGATTCTGTGTGATTGATTCTGTGTGATTGATTGTGTGTGATTGATTGTGTGTGATTGACTCTGTGTGATTGATTCTGTGTGATTGATTCTGTGTGATTGATTGTGTGTGATTGATTGTGTGTGATTGATTCTGTGTGATTGATTGTGTGATTGACTCTGTGTGATTGACTCTGTGTGATTGACTGTGTGTGATTGATTGTGTGTGATGTACTCTGTGTGATTGATTGTGTGTGATTGATTCTGTGTGATTGACTCTGTGTGATTGACTCTGCAGGGAGGCGATCCTGAAGCTGGTGTCTGTGTGTATAAAGTGAGGATCGGTCTCTGACTGAAGACCCTCCTCTGATTGGATCTCCAAACATGTCTTTTAATGAGTTTCTGCTTCTTTCTGTGAGATGATTAGGGTTTGATACGTATTGATTACTTTAACGACAGAACGCTTGATTTGTAAAATGTGTAAATATTTATAATAAATAAAGCTTTTAATTGTTTTGTAAATAAACACAGCCTCGTTACTGCTATCACCAGAGAGGTCAGAAGTACACATCCTTTCCTCAAGTAGAAGTACACATCCTTTCCTCAAGTAGAAGTACACATCCTTTACTCAAGTAGAAGTACACATCCTTTACTCAAGTAGAAGTACACATCCTTTACTCAAGTAGAAGTACACATACTTGTGTTTAAAAATACTCTGGTAAAAGTAGAAGTACTGACTAAACTTCTTTACTCAAGTCAAAGTAAAGAGGCTTTGAAATGCTCTTAAAGGTCCCGTGACTCATGGTCATTTCTACTGATCATAGTTCCATTGTTGAGGTCGACTAGAATAGATTCACATTGTTCAAGGTTCCAAACTCACATTGGTTTCTCACAGCATCTCTGTATAGTCTGTGTATTCACTCTCTGTCCTACACGGCTTGTTGGAGCTCCTGCCCCCCCCCCCCCCTCCCTGTGAGCCCAGTGTGCTCTGATTGGTCGGGACGTTGAGAGGCTCGTTGCTGCGAGGAGCGGACAGGTTTCCGGGTCGGCGATACAGCGAGAACAAGCGAAACTCATCCTGAGCACACACACACTCACAGCCGAAGTGAAAACAATAAGTGTGGCTTGATATTGAGAAAGAAAAGGGTTTATAACGCTGTGAGAATGGGTCTGAGGAGAGCATTTCTCCGCCATCCCAACTCGTCTATTACCAACCAGGGAGCTCGATGCAAGTCAATGGGGACTCCCTGTTAGTTAGCCAAGGGATCCTGGTGTGTGAGGTGCTCCGCGGATTGGTCCATTTGGGCCAATCCGGTCATTTGTTGTTGATTTGGGTGTTCACACGTCACAGAACCCCAAACAATGGAAAAAGAGAAATGTCCAACGAGGCGTTCTGGGGCAGCATAGACAGGTCTTTCTGTGTTTGAGTTTCACTCCCTACAGGGTGCACTTTGAGGGTTTGTGACTCTGCAGACCGTTTACATGCAGAAGCTTCAGAACACAAGGGGACGGGTAAGAACCAGAAAGCATGACATGGGACCTTTAAGTAAAAAGTACCCATAACTAGCAGCTGTTTTAAAGAGTACCTGACCTCCCTTTATATTAATAGAACAATAATGTTATTGTTAGCTAATGAATGTTTCCATGCTGAACAACGGCAACATGACAACGTTTTCATTGGTCCCTCTTCTTTAGAGAAGACCAGGAAATGATGGATACACGGATCGTGTTCAAATCAATAGGCACGCAATGACTCTAAATAATAATGATCACGCCACCAAACACACATTCAGACTAAAGGAACCAGCCTGTTTGGAACATGGAAGAAGTAGAAAGTTCAGGTATTTGGGTTCAACATGTAAGAAGTAGAAAGTACAGGTATTTGGGTTCAACATGTAAGAAGTAGAAAGTACAGGTATTTGGGTTCAACATGTAAGAAGTAGAAAGTACAGGTATTTGGGTTCAACATGTAAGAAGTAGAAAGTACAGGTATTTGGGTTCAACATGTAAGAAGTAGAAAGTACAGGTATTTGGGTTCAACATGTAAGAAGTAGAAAGTACAGGTATTTGGGTTCAACATGTAAGAAGTAGAAAGTACAGGTATTTGGGTTCAACATGTAAGAAGTAGAAAGTACAGGTATTTGGGTTCAACATGTAAGAAGTAGAAAGTACAGGTATTTGGGTTCAACATGTAAGAAGTAGAAAGTACAGGTATTTGGGTTCAACATGTAAGAAGTAGAAAGTACAGGTATTTGGGTTCAACATGTAAGAAGTAGAAAGTACAGGTATTTGGGTTCAACATGTAAGAAGTAGAAAGTACAGGTATTTGGGTTCAACATGTAAGAAGTAGAAAGTACAGGTATTTGGGTTCAACATGTAAGAAGTAGAAAGTACAGGTATTTGGTTCAACATGTAAGAAGTAGAAAGTACAGGTATTTGGGTTCAACATGTAAGAAGTAGAAAGTACAGGTATTTGGGTTCAACATGTAAGAAGTAGAAAGTACAGGTATTTGGTTCAACATGTAAGAAGTAGAAAGTACAGGTATTTGGGTTCAACATGTAAGAAGTAGAAAGTACAGGTATTTGGTTCAACATGTAAGAAGTAGAAAGTACAGGTATTTGGGTTCAACATGTAAGAAGTAGAAAGTACAGGTATTTGGGTTCAACATGTAAGAAGTAGAAAGTACAGGTATTTGGTTCAACATGTAAGAAGTAGAAAGTACAGGTATTTGGGTTCAACATGTAAGAAGTAGAAAGTACAGGTATTTGGTTCAACATGTAAGAAGTAGAAAGTACAGGTATTTGGGTTCAACATGTAAGAAGTAGAAAGTACAGGTATTTGGGTTCAACATGTAAGAAGTAGAAAGTACAGGTATTTGGTTCAACATGTAAGAAGTCAAAGTAAAAAGTCTCAGAAAATAAGTAGTGGAGTAAAGTACTGATACCAGAAACATGTACTTAAGTACAGTAACGAAGTATTTGTACTCCACTACTTCCCACCCTGGTTATTACTGACAGAAGACGTTTTAACCATTTAACAACCTGTTTTCTCTGTTTTGTGTCAAAAAGATTTTGCGTGGAGATAAATGAATTCTGTGTGTGTGTGTGTGTGTGTGTGTGTGTGTGTGTGTGTGTGTGTGTGTGTGTGTGTGTGTGTGTGTGTGTGTGTGTGTGTGTGTGTGTGTGTGTGTGTGTGTGTGTGTGTGTGTGTGTGTGTTCTGCATTATTTTTTTTAATTTAAAAGATAATGCTTTTCAAAACATATTTTTCTTTAGAGACTAAATAGAAAAAGAACAACAAAAATAAAATAGACTTAATTTTAAAAGTATATACTTGATGGATAACCAACTATTTGTCATGATGATTAATAATGAGATGTGGAAGAACTAGTTTTAGGAGATTTGGTTAAAAAAATAAAAAAACAGACGCGCCTTTCCCCTGCGTCACGTGACTCTACCCGGAAGTCTCTGCACTCGTCTCGACTCGTCTCATGAAGGAAAGTTTTGTTGTTGTGTTTGTTAGCTGCTAACTTTAGCTCTGTAAACATGTCTGACCTGCTAACAAAGATAAAACACAGCGAGAAGAAGAAGACCTCTGTTTCTCAGACTGACTTACAGAAGCTCGGGTTAACAGGTACGAACTTTATCTGTGTTAAAATGTACCATGTACACCAAGGCAAATCATTCCTATGTGTAAAACTGTTTCTGACTCTGACTCTGATTCCAAGAGATGCTTCTTATACATCACGTGTCACTTGTTAGTCGCTTTTATCCAAAGCGACTTACATACTCAATACTGTGGGCAATCCCCTCAGGAGCACTTTGGGGTGAAGTGTCTCAGGGACACAACGACATGCTGACTGCAGTGGGGTTTGAACCTATCAACACCAACGCACCATCCACTGCGCCACAGCCTCCCTACAGCCTACATCTCTCATGTTTACATATCCAAACCAACATATCCTTAAATATGCCAGGAAGATAGTCATTCTGCGTATTACTCTTTGTAGGTCATACCAGAGGTGTAAAGTAACTAAGTACATTTACTAAAGTACTTTTACTTAAGTACAGTTTTTAAGTACTTGACTTGACTTGAGTATTTCCATTTTCTGCTGCTGTGTACTTCTACTCCCAACAGTTCAGAGGAGTTTTTCAATATTTATTTAATAATAAAAACACAGCTTTATTTGTATTTGTTTAATTCATAGAATGCATCTCATAGTGCTTTTAATGAATCTGCTGTCTACTCAGTTTGCCTCTAATACTTCTTGGTAGGGTGTTACATAGTTTGGGGATTTTTGTGATATTTTAAATCAAATCAAATCAAGTTTTATTTATATAGCACATTATTTAACGATTTTTGGTCGATTCAAAGTGCTGTACATATAATAAAAAAGTACCCTACGGTAAAAAACATTTTACATCAAATACAACAGCCCAGTTAGTGCAGAATAGCAGTATGAGAAAAAGACACCCTCTGTCCTTAGACCCTCACATCGTACAAGGAAAAACTTCCAGAGAAAAAACCCACAGTTTAAAGGGAAAAAATGGGAGAAACCTCAGGGAGAGCAACAGAGGAGGGATCCCTCTCCCAGGACGGACAGACGTGCAATAGATGCCGTGTGTAAATCGAAGAGATAATACATTTTACAGCGTAGGTAGACCAAATGTTTGGAAATGCATGTGTCTATAATAAGAAGATGAATCCACGAAGATGTCAAAAACAATCCTGTGGGAGCCATCAGGGAAGCAGCATGACGAGACCCAGGCAGGACCGCAGAGACACGCCCAGCCACGACCCGAAGTCCACGACTTAATCCAGAACTCAGGATAGAGGATCCAGGGCACACGACCACAGCAGACCGGATCAGACACGGCTCCGGGTCCCGGCGTAGATGTAGACACAAAACACATTTGGGGGAAGCTGGGATTAATCGGAACATGAGAATACACAGACACAGACAGACAGAAGGAAGAAAGAAGAACAAGCACTCCCTTAGGATAGGTTGAGGGAAAAGGGTAGCAAGTAAGAGAGTAAGAAACAGAGGTGGAGAGGCAAAACGCAGGGAGCAAGGTCCCCACTGGAGCCTTAGTTGGATTGATGAGAGGTAAGGAGGTAAGCTGTGAATACGGTCATAACACTCCCCGGCCTGAATAAGCCTCTCTGCAAACCTGTTTCCCTCTAATAAAACCTCGAGAGGTCAGAGAGGGAAAAGGTTTTTGGATAAAGAGAGAATAGAAAGAATAGATTACAGAAGTAGAGAGTATGAGAAGTAGAGAGAGAAAAGATTTAGAGAATGAGTAGTAGTAATAACCTTAGTTTTAAATATATGATCCAAGTTTTTAGGATTTAAGTGAAAGAGCAAGAACAAAAATGTAGGTGAAGAGACACAGCGTATCTACGTCATTGCACTCTGGAAGGTCTTTAGCGTACTCTTAAAACGGAAAGGCTGTCAGCCGCCCGAACACAAACTGGAAGCTGATTCCACAAAAGTGGAGCTTGATAAGAAAAGGCTAGAAGGCCAGAGAGAATAAGTGAGTTTTAAGTGTTGATTTAAAAACCCCCAGGGTCTGGGCCGACCTCACATGGAGGGGCAGAGTGTTCCAGAGCCTGGGGCCAGCTGCTGCGAATGCTCGGTGCCCTCTGGTTTTGAGCCTGGTCTTGGGCACTATCAGCAACAGCTGGTCAGCCGACCTTAAGGCTCTGGCTGGGGAGTAGCGATGGAGGAGTTCTGCTATATAGGCCGGAGCCAGCCCATTTAGGGCTTTGAAAACAAATAAAAGGAGTTTAAAATCAATTCTGAACCGAACTGGAAGCCAGTGTAATGAGGCCAGAATTGGGGTGATGTGGTCACGTTTTTTGGCCAGTGAGAAGACGTGCAGCTGCGTTCTGAACTAGCTGCAGGCGTCTAATTGACGCCTGGTCCATACCCACATACAGAGCGTTGCAGTAATCCAGTCTCGAGGTAACAAAGGCATTAATAACCCTTTCTAGGTCTTTAAAAGATAAAAACGGCTTGGTTTTGGCCAATAGTCGTATTTTAAAAAAGCAGGTTTTGACTACGGTGCTGACCTGCTTATCAAATTTAAAAGCGCTATTGAAGGTCACTCCAAGGTTCATGACAGAGGGGAGGATGTTTTTATTGAGGGAGCCCAGAATATCCACCGGGGAGGCTGGCGGTTGGGGTCCAAAAAAGATGACCTCGGTCTTGCTCTCGTTGAGGTTGAGGAAATTTTGGCTCAGCCAGGATTTGATCTCTGTCAAGCAGTCCATCAACTGCTGTAGTGAGTTGACATTTTGATTGAGAGGCAGATAGATCTGTACATCATCGGCGTAACAATGGAAGGGGATATTGTGTTTTGTGAGAATTGAACCTAGGGGCAGTATGTACAGTAGAAAAAGGATGGGGCCCAGGATCGAGCCTTGGGGAACCCCACAAGTAAGAGGGGCTTTAGCAGAGGAGAAGGCACCTAGCTGCACTGAGAAGCTACGGTCTGTCAGGTAGGACCTGAACCATGCAAGGGCAGAGCCTGTGATGCCTGCGGACTGTTCAAGCCGTGACAACAGGATGCTATGGTCCACAGTGTCAAAGGCAGTTTAAAGGCCTGTTGAGGTTTTTGGAAGACCTGCAGAAATGCATTACAGTAATCCACGGTGCGCACTGTGAGAGGGCCGCTGCAGTACGTACTGAGAGTTAAAGGAGAAAGTACACAGACCTTTTTACCTGAGATGTGTTTAACATCTTCTCTCCTCACACACTGTTCCCTGACATCTTCTCTCCTCACACACTGTTCCCTGACATCTTCTCTCCTCACACACTGTTCCCTGACATCTTCTCTCCTCACACACTGTTCCCTGACATCTTCTCTCCTCACACACTGTTCCTGACATCTTCTCTCCTCACACACTGTTCCCTGACATCTTCTCTCCTCACACGTGTTACCTGAGATCTTCTCTCCTCACACTGTTCCTGACATCTTCTCTCCTCACACACTGTTCCCTGACATCTTCTCTCCTCACACACTGTTCCCTGACATCTTCTCTCCTCACACACTGTTCCTGACATCTTCTCCTCACACACTGTTTCCTGACATCTTCTCCTCACACACTGTTCCCTGACATCTTCTCTCCTCACACACTGTTCCCTGACATCTTCTCTCCTCACACACTGTTCCCTGACATCTTCTCTCCTCACACACTGTTCCCTGACATATTCTCTCCTCACACACTGTTCCCTGACATCTTCTCTCCTCACACGCTGTTACCTGAGATCTTCTCTCCTCACACACTGTTCCTGACATCTTCTCTCCTCACACGCTGTTCCCTGACATCTTCTCTCCTCACACACTGTTCCCTGAGATCTTCTCTCCTCACACACTGTTCCCTGACATCTTCTCTCCTCACACCTGTTTCCTGACATCTTCTCTCCTCACACACTGTTCCCTGACATCTCTCTCTCCTCACACACTGTTCCCTGACATATTCTCTCCTCACACACTGTTCCCTGACATCTTCTCTCCTCACACACTGTTACCTGAGATCTTCTCTCCTCACACACTGTTCCTGACATCTTCTCTCCTCACACACTGTTCCTGACATCTTTCTCCTCACACACTGTTCCCTGACATCTTCTCTCCTCACACACTGTTCCCTGACATCTTCTCTCCTCACACACTGTTCCCTGACATCTTCTCTCCTCACACACTGTTCCCTGACATATTCTCTCCTCACACACTGTTCCCTGACATCTTCTCTCCTCACACGCTGTTACCTGAGATCTTCTCTCCTCACACACTGTTCCCTGAGATCTTCTCTCCTCACACACTGTTCCCTGACATCTTCTCTCCTCACACACTGTTCCCTGACATCTTCTCTCCTCACACACTGTTCCCTGACATCTTCTCTCCTCACACACTGTTCCCTGACATCTTCTGTCCTCACACACTGTTTCCTGACATCTTCTCTCCTCACACACTGTTCCTGACATCTTCTCTCCTCACACACTGTTCCCTGAGATCTTCTCTCCTCACACACTGTTCCCTGACATCTTCTCTCCTCACACACTGTTCCCTGACATCTTCTCTCCTCACACACTGTTCCCTGACATCTTCTCTCCTCACACACTGTTCCCTGACATCTTCTCTCCTCACACACTGTTCCCTGAGATCTTCTCTCCTCACACACTGTTCCCTGACATCTTCTCTCCTCACACACTGTTCCTGACATCTTCTCTCCTCACACACTGTTCCCTGAGATGTTCTCTACATGTTCCCTGAGATGTGTCTACATGTTCCCTGAGATGTGTCTACATGTTCCCTGAGATGTGTCTACATTGTTCCCTGACATGTTTCTATCATGTTCTCTCCTCTCAGGGATCACGCTGCGGCCCTACCAGCTGGACGGGGTTCAGTGGCTGTCTGAGTGTCAGAGGAACCAGCAGGGATGCATCTTAGGAGACGAGATGGGTTTAGGGAAAACCTGCCAGGTACTGATCCATCGGCTCCTCTTATAACCAATCATGAGGGGCGACACATTTCAATAAGTCATGATGTCTATGGTCTGATACGGACACTGATCGTCTATATTTCACCAGCTTTTTTTATTTGTGTAACTGAGCAGATGCAGAAGATAACGGTAAACTATATTAAGGTTTATCAGTACGTTCAAGAAACAGAGTTACAAAGTGCGGTTTAATACAGGAAAAACATGTCAGGATTGGAATTCAATAAAATCTTACATAATAGATAAATAAATCAAATTGTGATTTTTATAAAGATTAAAAACTGATCGGATAAGTGATTTAAAATATATATATTTAAATCATGTTAAATATGATTAAAGTATAATACTATGTTGTCCCTGCAGACCATCTCTCTGCTGGTGTTCATGTCCGGGTCTCTCGGGCAGAGCGGTCCCTTTCTGGTTCTGAGTCCGCTGTCCGTCATGGAGAACTGGAGGAACGAGCTGCAGAGGTACATCCACTCTATAAGATATAAATATCAGAATCATTTTGAGTAGGTTTACACATACGAGGAATTCCCTTTGGTAGAAGTGGTGCATACAGAGCACATGTGTCAAACTCAAGGCCCGGGGGCCAAATCAGGTCCGTTGGTGGATTTAATTTCGGCCCGCAGGATATTTTTAATTACTATTAGATCTGGCCCTGGTATATTGCACGCACACCTTCACTCCATCCTGAGGGTCTCCTCAGCTCAGAGCCTGAGCCCAAACATTGATGAACTTGCACCCAAGATGAGATGCCAAGTATCTGAGCTAGCATCACAGAGCAGCACACTGAGTTTCAATGTTTTCCTTCTGCACTTTCTCTCTTGAGTCAACAGGGCATGTTTGGTTTTCTCTTTGAGGGAAATAGTTTTCTTGAAGCTGTTGTTGGCCTGTGGAAAATGTGATCATAAGAAATGACTCTGGAAAAGCTGCAGATAGAGCCATAAGAAATGAATGCAACTGATTATTTAATGTTTAATGTTGTTTTTATAGGCAATAATTTAAGCTTTGTTAGTTCCAGGTTTAATATGTGAATAAGTTCATTTCAATAAGTTCTGCAATAAACTTTGAACCAGTCCGGCCCTCCACTAGTACCCATTTTTTAATTTTGGCCCACTGTGTATTTGAGTTTGACCCCCTGATACTGAGACACAGAAGGAATTACAACTATTAAAAAAGCTATTAAAAAACAAAATACACAAAATGTAATCATGCAGGAAACTGAGTGCAGTAAAATATAATCAAATATGCCAATATATTGATTTAACAAAGAGGTAGCATGGAGCAGGAATGTGCAACATGTGCAGGATTTACAATAACAAGATGTTTTGTGCATGATGTGATGTGCATTCATATCATAAATAAAGTTGAAATATAGATAAGATTTACTCAATTGACCCTAAATAAGAAAAATGTTCTGTCACAGCAGCGTGTTAAATCAAGGCGTGCAGAGGTGACACATTCATTATTGAGGCACCAATTGCACATTTCTCAGGCGGTACTAGGGGTGGGGGAAATAATCAATACAGCAGAGTATGGCGATACTTTGCGATATTGTATCGATACACGGACGCCAAGTATTGATATTTTATTATATAAACTATTCATATTGCAAATCCAAATTAAAGTTTTTGGTAACAATTGCTTTTTTAATCCACTAGATGGCGCTGAGCTTCTTCTTGTGCGTTCATGGCCATGGGTAAAGAGAGCCGGGTTGGCAGGACGTTAGTCAGAACAAAGAAAAATCATGGAATTTTTAGATTTTTTAACCAGGAAGGGAAGACGGACATGACGCATGTGATTTGTAAGGAGTGTTGTATGAAAATGTATATCGCAATATATCGTATCGCAATACTTAGCATATTGTAGAATGCAATACTATCGTATCGTGGCTTAAGTATCGCGATAGTCTCGTATCGTGGAGAGCCTGGTGATTCCCAGCACTAGGCGGTAACGTTGTACAATTTGGCCTCTACCGACGTTCTTATGTTTATACAGTTTTTATTTATTCCCCCTTTTGTGCAAGGGGAAACAAATGCATTTCTATTATAAGAAAATGAACTGTCTTTCAGCGCTTCATCACACTACCTGTGAATGAGCCAAGTTCCTAAAAACACTTCTACAAAAGCCTCTTTACCCGCCTGATGCGTTGCAACATGATGAATCCAGATCCAAATAATTGAGTATATGATTTATTCAGAATCTGAACTCCATTTGTTGTGTGTTTTGTTGCAGCTTCGCTCCCTCTCTGACTGTGTTGTGTTACAAAGGAGACAAAGAGAGACGGGCTGAGCTCCAGAGAGAAACCAAACACTTCCAGGTTCTGCTCACCACGTACGAGGTCTGGGGATCATTATATCTCTCTATCAGTTATAGAAAAACAACCCAATAAGTGTTCAAACTGACAGGTCTAATGCTTCCCTTCACAGCTGTGTATGAATGATGCCTCCTTCCTAAAGCGGTGAGTGCTTTCTGAATAACAATCATTCAATATTCTGAGAAGATTTAGATTTCCTCTAAGATTAGAGTAACGTCCAAATCTAGGAGTAATAACCTTAATGATGATCTGAGGTTATACATTTAAATAGTAAGTCCTAAAACATTTTAATACATTTTTAATAACGTTTTTCTTTCAAATTCGAAAAATCGTTTTGTAAATTCTAGCTTTTTCCTCTGTATATTACCCCCCCTTTTCTGGCCTGTATTTCTATTTATTTCTAACCCTACAATGTCTCTTTTACAAAGTAGTTTTCTTGCAAGAAATAGATTTCATCCTGATATTTCGAACACAATATGTCCCCCTCGGCTCAGGTGGAAGTGGAAGGTTCTGGTTGTGGATGAAGCTCACAGACTGAAGAACGCAAACTCACTGCTGCACAGAACTCTGACGCAGGTACTGAGCTGCTGCTGTATCCTGTTTCTTTATTATTTACACTATAAGTACTAAATCTATTGTTGGGAAAATCCTGAATGTCCTCTCCAACATGAGAGTAACATGATAACAAAGGTATCCCAACTGTAGCTGTGAACATGACAGGATGTCTGATTACTAGAAGAGCATCAGGACTGTTTTAGGCATATGATAGCTATGTGATTAACATGATGATTCAGCCTCTATGGAGATAGACATATGACAAGCATGATCATGTTCTGACGTGGAGCTAATCTGAAGTAAACATTGAATACTGCTTTCTATTCCTCCATCTTGTGACTGTGTAACTCCCTCTCTTGGATATCAGCATGTGAAGGACACTGTTCAGGAACTAGTTGATGCTCTGTGTGGGATGACTACTTCCATTCTGGAGAGGATCACAAATACATGTATCCTGAGATTGAAGCTCAAGCCGGGGACCAGGGAGATCTTTCTAACATGTATATGTTCTGGTGTAGTTCTCTGTGGGTTTCCGGGTGCTTCTGACGGGGACTCCGATCCAGAACAACCTGCAGGAGCTCTACTCCCTGCTGAGCTTCATCCAGCCGGCCGTCTTCAGCGCCGAGGAGACGGACGACTTCTGCAGCAAATACGCCAACGTGCAAAACCAACCGGATCAGGGTACGATACGACTTCTTCTTGTTAGTGTTTGTGCAAAAAAAAAATTAAAGGTAGAACAAAAGGGAGGTCAGGGAGAGGGAAAATATAAAAAACAAAAAACATTATATAGTCTTTAAGATTTAAGTGGTTAATTAAAAAGTTAATATTCTTTTACATTTATTTAGTATATTTTCACACAGAAAATCACAAATTTAAAAGTAAAATATTTGTAATTTTAAGTCGTTCATTTACAAAAAAAAATTCATAAATACATAAGTAAAAAACGTGGATATTGTCCAAGATCAAAGATAATAATAATACATGGGATTTGTATAGCGCTTTTCCTAATGCTCAAAGCGATGATGTCGATTTAAAAAAAAAAAAAACTTAAATATTCTCTGGTTAAAAATGATTTTATTTAACACGAAATAAATTGTCTTAGACATTTTTTTAAATACGAAAAATTACACCCTTTATAACCTATTTTTTTTAAGCTCCGATGCCCCTTATACGCTTGAATACGTGTCCAAACAGGCCTCTTTAAATTACACCGGCACATGGTGTGTCCCTCACATCGTGGCGTTGGGAACATGTCTCCACCACTTTGCATTGGGATAAACTATTGAAACTGTTCTGAAAATAGCGCACAAATAACCTAACCTTGACCCTTGACCTGTCCCCAGCCTCTGAGCTGCAGGGCGTGCTGGAGCCCTTCCTGCTGCGCAGAGTGAAGGCCGAGGTGGCCGTGGATCTGCCCAAGAAGACGGAGCTGCTGGTTTATCACGGCATGTCGGCGCTGCAGAAGAAATACTACAAAGCCTTTCTGATGAAGGACCTGGGTGAGGCTGTAGTGGCATCAATACTGGGAGCTAAATACTGTGATTGAAGGATTCATCAGGATCTCTTTTGACCAATCCTTTATTTATTTTATATTCCAACCGATGTACTTACAGAGCAGGTTATTCTGTAGTTTCTATCCGGGAAACTTTACAACTTTGACACTGACTGTGTTTACATGCATCAGAATATTCAACCAATATGAGGAATATTACAATATTGTTGATTTGAAATCGCTCGAACAAGCATCAAGCACCTACTTTTAAACATGATGCAAGATTGGGATATCAACATGTTTTTTAATATGCATTCTTATCCAAACGCTAAGACAAGGTGGTTAAAGGAATCAAAAGTGGGAGGTTGTGTTTAAAATGTTAATAAACTGCTATTTCATGCAGAGACGCACAACGGGAGCTCCAGCCCTTTGACTTTTCCTTATTTTAACCTGATAAAACTCATGTTATTTTATCCTTAAAGGGAATATGCATGGTTGCCAGTCAGCAGAAAGTTTAATGTTCATTAGCCATGTGAAATCTAAGTACGATTATTGTGTTTTGGCAATAAGTGCAACAACACTGAATATATTTTTGTATGTTAGTCTAGTCACGGTTTCTAAATGACCTCAAATCCAGTTGGAGTTTCTTTACAGTAATGTCTTCTCATTTATCCTCCAACATACACCAATGTATCTGCAGTAAGCTATTAATGACTGATATAGTTACCTGGCTCATTCATCGGTCTATCTCTACTGAGTGCATTCTTCTCAGTAAACGTTATCTTCTAAGTAACCGCCGCCTTCGACACCATTAACCAGTCCATCCTCATCACCCGCCTTCAGTTAATTGCATCACCGGCCCCGCCCTCGCCTGGTTTGAATCATATCTCTCTGGCAGAAAACAATTCATTTCCATCAACAACGGCAAATCCCCCACCGCTTCAGTCACTCACGGCGTCCCCCAGGGCTCTGTACTTGGTCCCCTGTTTTTTTTTATCATTTAGATTCTCCCTCTACCTCTCTACAAAAACTATTTCTGCAACCACCCACTCCCAACTCACCAACTGCCATCAAACATGGATGCAAAACAACTTTCTGAAACTAAACTGTGACAAATCTGAATAATCATTATTGGCCAGACTCAATAACCCGCTCCACCCATGATTTCTCTCTAAACATCGACGGCTCCATCGTCAACCCCTCAACTCCCGTCCGTAACCTTGGTATCATCCTCGACCCCGCTCTCACTTTCCTCCCTCACGCTAACCAGGTCATAATTATGTTTTTCCTCCCTCGTGCTCTGCGTGTTTCCAGATGCTTTTGGAGGCGATCATGGCAGCAGGAACCGTCTGCTGAACATCCTGATGAACCTGAGAATGTGTGGACCACCCCTACCTGTTCGATGGTGAGATATAAGAGGAAGGAAGTCAGGAAATAGAGATTTATAGGATCTTATTTAACATGTTTCTGTGGTCAGGAGTGGAACCGGAGCCTTTTGAGATGGGGGAACACCTGGTGGAGGCGAGCGGGAAACTGTGTCTGCTGGACAGCATGCTGACACACCTGCACAGAGAGTGAGACATCTACCTGCTTCATTATATATCACACCATGTTAACTAACTGCTGACACACCTGCACAGAGAGTGAGACATCTACCTGCTTCATTATATATCACACCATGTTAACTACCTGCTGACACACCTGCACAGAGAGTGAGACATCTACCTGTTTCATTATACATCACACCATGTTAACTAACTGCTAACACACCTGCACAGAGAGTGAGACATCTACCTGCTTCATTATACATCACACCATGTTAACTACCTGCTGACACACCTGCACAGAGAGTGAGACATCTACCTGCTTCATTATATATCACACCATATTAACTAACTGCTAACACACCTGCACAGAGAGTGAGACATCTACCTGCTTCATTATATATCACACCATGTTAACTACCTGCTGACACACCTGCACAGAGAGTGAGACATCTACCTGCTTCATTATACATCACACCATGTTAACTACCTGCTAACACACCTGCACAGAGAGTGAGACATCTACCTGCTTCATTATATATCACACCATGTTAACTAACTGCTGACACACCTGCACAGAGAGTGAGACATCTACCTGCTTCATTATATTGCTGTTGGACTCCACCTGCTGGAGGTTCAGGCTCACACCATGTTAACTACCGGCTGACAGTGTGTGTGTGTGTGTGTGCGTGTGTGTGCGTGCGTGTGCGTGTGTGCGTGTGTGTGTGTGTGTGTGTGTGTGTGTGT
Source organism: Dissostichus mawsoni (assembly GCA_011823955.1). NCBI lineage: Eukaryota > Metazoa > Chordata > Actinopteri > Perciformes > Nototheniidae > Dissostichus > Dissostichus mawsoni. The sequence continues at coordinate 3,947,781 of JAAKFY010000025.1, forward strand.
GTGTGTGTGTGTGTGGTGTGTGTGTGTGGTGGTGTGTGTGTGTGTGTGTGTGTGTGTGTGTGTGTGTGTGTGTGTGTGTGTGTGTGTGTGTGTGTGTGTGTGTGGGTGTGTGTGTGTGTGTGTGTGTGTGTGTGTGTGTGTGTGTGTGTGTGTGTGTGTGTGTGTGTGTGTGTGTGTAGGGGCCACAGGGTGCTGCTGTTCTCTCAGATGACGAGGATGCTGGACATCCTGCAGGACTACATGGAGTTCAGAGGTAAACACACACTCCAACTGTCTCTTGTTACACACTTTAAATATGTACTGATTATCCTCTCTAAAGATTAACGGTATATATTTACATTCTTCTTCCTCTGTGTTCAGGTTTCAGCTACGAGCGTCTGGACGGGTCGGTGCGCGGCGAGGAGAGGAATCTGGCGGTGAAGAACTTCAGCAGCAAACACATCTTCGTGTTCCTGCTGAGCACGAAAGCAGGTGAGGAGGAACACTAGACCAGCGGTTCCCAACCTTTTTCTACTCAGGGCCCACTTCAGAATCTAAAAAATGTTTGCAGCCAACATTCAACCATAAACAATACGGAGGCTAAATAAAGTTCTGATTGGTCAATAAGTAGTGGAGTAAAGTACTGATATCAGAAACATGTACTTAAGTACAGTAACAAAGTATTTGTACTCCACTACTTCCCAGCTCTGCAATTGAGGCCATCTGTTACACTGAGTTCCTGCAGTGTTTTAGAGATGCAGCAGGTGGAGCGTTGCTTCTTTAGACAGCAGTAGGACTGGTTTGTAGATATCAGAGTCATTTTGAGCGATAAGCCGACGCTGCAGGATCTGAGTCTGCAGAAGAGGAAGGAGATGTCTCTGATAAGAGCTGCTGCAGCATGCACGCTCTGAAGAGAGAGACCTGACTTCCTGTCGCAGCGTGTCACAGTTTGAGTTAATAAACAGGGGAATAATATCTGATCTGTTTTCAGGGGCGTCGGTCTGAACCTCACGGCTGCTGACACGGTCATTTTCATGGACAGTGACTTCAACCCTCAGAACGACCTGCAGGCGGCGGCGCGCTGCCACCGCATCGGGCAGAGCAGGTGAAACACATCACATGTATAACACATAAAAAATGATTTATATAAAATAAAAACAATTATAAAACAATTATATATATTTTGTATTATATTTGTTAAATGTTTTAATTAGAACAAATATTTTCTTTTAAATTATAAAAGTTATTTGCTTAAAAAATCTTTAAAATACTTTTCTTAAAAAATCTTTAAAATACTATTATTAGAAATTCTTTAAAATACTTTTATTAAAAAATATTTTTAAATGCTTATTTTGTTTAAACTAATATAATTATGTCAAGCAGGCTGCATTACAGAATCATACAATGGTGTATGAGGGCAATTAAAGGTTAAAAACAATGCCAGAAGAGGGGGCAGTATCCCAAGAAGGAACTCAGAATTTCTGAGATTAAGTTTTATTTCAAAGAAGAAAAAAACCCAGAGATTTTAAAGTCATACATTGCAATATTGAAACTAAAGCCAATGGAGAAATCCCATTGGACCAGGGAGCAACACAGCAACACCTGCAGTACCCTATAGCTGGGGAAGCCCTTTAATATCTGTCTGTACACACAAACTGAAAGATTGACAATAAAAGTACTTTGTCTGTTTCTTCCTCCAGGCCGGTGAAGGTGATCCGGCTGCTGGCCAGAGACACGGTGGAGGAGATCATGTATTCTCGAGCTGTTTCCAAGCTGCAGCTCACCAACACGGTGATAGAAGAGGGACGCTTCTCTCTGATGGACCAGGCGCAGTCAGCGGCTGCAGGGCTAAAGGTTAATAACACACTATAACACAAAAACACCTGACAGCATCCGCACATCACACGGCACATCACACGGCACATCACACGGCACATCACACGTCACACAGGGTGGTGAAAACTGCACAAACATCACCAGGATGTGCTGCCATCCATCGAGGACTAGGGCTGCCCTCCACTAAGATTTTTCTAGTCGACCAATAGTCGTAAATTTAGGCGATTAGTCGACTGATCGTTGCATGATATATTATTTATGATTATTACATGGTTTAGTTGAATACTCGATTCTGATTGGTCATTTCAGAACACCAGTAGTACAGACCGCTGTCAAGGACTTATTGACCGTTGTTAAGGACGCTCACATCTGCAGAAAGAAGTCCGTCGATTTAACTGTATACAGTTTGACTGTTTGCTTGTCTTTAGTTTTCCGTTGTCTCCTGTCTGAGAGCAACATGGAGGATTTTAATATTCATTTTAATATATTTGGAGAGCTCAGTAATTTGGATGAATGGTTAGTGGCTGATGAGTCCCCAGCGAACAAAATAAAAAGACAAGAGGGACAAGAAAACAGCGGAGAAGTAAAAGAACACCTGTCGGGTGTTCTTTTACCCATAATGACCAAGTCGCTGCACATGATCCCGCTTATTAATATTATTATTTATTTATTTTTTCACCAAATGGTTTCAGTTCCAGAGCTGAGATAGAAGTTAGTAACAGCACGCTACGGTGATACGGATAAAACATTGTATAAAACTGTAATAATGAGCCTTTGAAATATTTCATTTCACACACAAAGCGCATGTGTGTCACAGCGAACAACCTCTCAGCAAATCATAAAACCGTATGTGTCGAAACAAGCAGCAAGGACACAGACTGAACATTTGGAGATTTATTTTCTCAACACAGACATCGAAACACAACTTATGTCATCGTGGCCAAGCTAAGCTAGGCTAGTACTTACATGCTTAAAGGTGGGGTAGGTAATTCCCTTCAGAAACACTTGTTATATTCCATGGAATGCTCTCAACATCCCGATAGCAATGAATATTTAAATGCTTTGACAATAAATACATAAGAACATTATCTGTGGAAGCCGCTGTAAAAAGCACGACCAATCATCTGAGCCGGCCCGGCTAAAGTAACTGGATGGCCTACCTGCCTGTCAGCCTTCCATCTGTGCACAAACTGATCTCGTGCCCTCATTGGTCATGTGTGCGTTCGTGTGTGTTGGAGGAGGGGCTCTGTGAGGAAGTCTGAAGGAAGGCACATTTTTTCCAGCTGCGTACTTTCAGATTCTAGCGCACTCGAGCTGCTTTCTCCATTCTTACCTACCCTACCTTTAAGGCAGGTGTCAAACTCAAATACACAGTGGGCCAAAATAAAAAATGGGTACTAGTCGAGGGCCGGACTGGTTCAAAGTTTTGCAGAACGTATTGAAATGAACTTATTGCACATATTAAACCTGGAACTAACAAAGCTTAAATGATTGCCTATAAAAACAACATTAAACATTAAATAATCAGATGCATTCATTTCTTATGGCTCTATCTGCAGCTTTTCGAGAGTCATTTCTTATGATTACATTTTCCCACAGGCCAACAACAGCTTCAACAAAACTATTCCCCTCAAAGAAAAACCAAACATGCCCTGTTGTCTCAAGAGAGAAAGTGCAGAAGGAAACATCCATTAAACTCAGTGTGCTGCTCTGTGATGCTAGCTCAGATACTTGGCATCTCATCTTGGGTGCAAGTTCATCAATGTTTGGGCTCAGGCTCTGAGCTGAGGAGACCCTCAGGATTGAGTGAAGGTGTGCGTGCAATATACCGGAGGGCCAGATCTAATAGTAATTAGAAATTATCCTGCGGGCCGAAATTAAATCCCCCACGGGCCGGATTTGGCCCCCGGCCTTGAGTTTGACACATGTGCTTTAAGGTGATACGTCATATTTGAAGAACGAATAATAGGGAAACTTTTGCCTGCAAATAACTTTCTTGGGTTCATCCGGACTAAAACCAGCAGACTCAGGGACAGCTTCATCCCACAGGCCATAAGACTGTTAAACACCTGCACTCTGTGAAGAACATCCATAACATTCATCTGTTTGCATCTTGCTCTTGATCTATCTGCAGTGGAGGAAATAAGTATTTGATCCCTTGCAGATTCTGTAAGTTTACCCACTTACAAAGAAATGAAGAGTCTATCATTTTAATGGTAGATTTATTTTAACAATGAGAGTAAGAATATCAAAAAGAAAATGTATGAATTATTTGATCCCCTTGCAACCAACACTTCTTTGTAAGTGGGCAAACTTACAAAATCTGGAAGGGATCAAATACTTATTTAAACATTCTCTTGTACTATTTATTTGTCTTATGTCCTTTTTATATTCATGTTGCTCTGTTGGAGGAGCCTGTGACTTCAGTTTGTCATATCTACACTGAAGCTGCTGAGCACATGATGATAAAGACAGGAGGCGTGTGGCGCAGTGGGTTGTTCGTTGGTGTTGGGATCAGGGGGTCACAGGTTCAAACCCCACTGCAGTCAGCATGTCGTTGTGTCCCTGAGACACTTCACCCCAAAGTGCCCCTGTGGTGATTGTCCACAGTATTGAGTATGTGAGTCGCTTTGGATAAAAGCGTCTAACAAGTGTAATACATGTAATGTAATATTCATGTTGCTCTGTTGGAGGAGCCTGTGACTTCAGCTTTTCATTGCCATATCTACCCTGAAGCTGCTGAGCACATGATGATAAAGACTTGAAACTTGAAACTCTTGAATATTCGCTGCTACATTTGGGGCCAAATTCAGACACAATATGATGTTTTTACACGACCAATTTCAGCCGTCATACCCAGAGTAATGGTAGAATATTACTGTGCTGTAAATGATGTGTTTTCTCTGAATCCTGCGTCACCGTTTCCTCTTTTCTGCCTGTTGTTATCTGTGTTTCTCGTCTCTCTGGGGTTTCCTGCAGCTCAGTGAGATCTTGAAGTTCGGGGTAGATAAGCTGCTGTCGTCGGAGGAGAGCTCGGTGCAGGAAGTGAAACTGGAGAAGATCCTCGGTCCGTCTCGTGAGGGTCGGTGGGCGGAGGAAGACTTCAGTAACGTCAGAGAGGAAGAGGAGAGGAGGAGGAAGAGGAAGAGGAGGAAGAGGACAAACGGAGTAGGTTTTATTTCTTATATCACTCTGTGTATATGTGCAGAATATTTAACCTGGTTAGGGTCATCACGTGACTTTTACTGCTTTTTTCTGGCGTGTAAACAATCTTTTTTACATTTGGTTCTCACCCTGCAAACTTAAAGATTAAATGATTCAAATATTATATTCTTTATGAAAAAAAGCTTCATTCAATATACTTAAGAAAATAAAAGCCAATAAAATAGCATAAATATTAAAATAAAATATTAAAATAAATACAAAACTGTCTTGATCGAATAAAACTAAAAATCAATTCAAATGAAGTAAAAATGTAATTCAAAAATGTAAATAGACAGAAATAAAAATAAAATCGTGCGAGAAGAAATAAAAATGGAAAAATGTAATTAACTTAAAAATACAGTAAAATATAAATAAAATAGTTCAAGAAGAAAAGTAAACAAGGCATTAATTCTTTTGAAATTATACAATAAATAAATAAAATTTAGCAAAAAGAAATATAAATAAAATATTTCTAAATTCTAAAATTCAATAAAATATCATAAATGTAATTTACAAGTTATTTAAAAGCACAGAGAGCCTGATATCATCTGTTAGGTTGAGCACGAGTAGATCTAGTGCCCTGATACCTGATCTCTGTGCTTGTGATGATGATGATGATGATGATGATGATATGATGATGATGATGAGATGATGATGATGATGATGACACCTGTTCTGTGCTGCAGACCACATGTACTTCTTCGAGGGGCGGGACTACAGTAAGGACCCGAGCTCAGAGGACCAGAGCAGCTTCCAGAGGCTCCTGGAGGATCAGGAGGAGGTTCAGAGAGGAGGAGAGGGAAGAGCGCTCAGACACAAAGCTGGAGTAAGACTCAATATCTTTCACAGGATATATATTCATGCAACGCTTTCACTCAGGGTCTGTTCCGTCATTATAGTGAAGGTGGAGTTCAAATGGATGAAATCATTAGAAGTTATAGTAAAAAAGTGCTCTCTATGCTTTAACCTCAGAAACCTCAGAAGATCAGAATCTGAGAAAAATGTCAGATTTTAGAGAAGTTATTTAAAAAGTTGGGATTTTTAGATTTTGAGAAAAAGTTGGAATTTTGAGAATTTCTAAAGAAAAATGCAGAACTTTGAGATTTTCTGAAAAATACATACTTTTGAGAATATCAGAAAAAAGTTGGAATTTTCAGGAAAATACATAATTTTTAGTATCTGTGAATAAAAATCATAATTTTTAGATTTTCAGAATAAAAATCGGAATTTTTTAATTTTCAGAATAAGAATCTGAGTTTCTGAATAAAGTCAGAACTTCGAGAATTTCTGAAAAAAAAATACATTTGAGAATTTCTGAAAAAAGTCAAAATGTTTAGATTTCTTACAGTTGCTTGGCGTAGAGCAGATAACAAAGACTGTCTCCGTAGAGCAGATAACAAAGACTGTCTCCGTAGAGCAGATAACAAAGACTGTCTCTGTAGAGCAGATAATAAAGACTGTCTCTGTAGAGCAGATAATAAAGACTGTCTCTGTAGCAGATAACAAACTGTCTCTGTAGAGCAGATAATAAAGACTGTCTCTGTAGAGCAGATAACAAAGACTGTCTCTGTAGAGCAGATAATAAAGACTGTCTCTGTATAGCAGATAATAAAGACTGTCTCTGTAGAAAAGATAACAAAGACTGTCTCCGTAGAGCAGATAACAAAGACTGTCTCCGTAGAGCAGATAACAAAGACTGTCTCTGTAGAGCAGATAATAAAGACTGTCTCTGTAGAGCATATAAAAGACTGTCTCTGTAGAAAGATAACAAAGACTGTCTCCGTAGAGCA
>JAAKFY010000025.1:3957089-3967089 GCA_011823955.1 Dissostichus mawsoni
TTTACATTTTGGATTGTCTATTTCTAGTCTTTTAATTTCTCTAATGTTCAATGCCATGTCTTTTTATGCTGCTGCAACGCAAACATGTCCCAAATTGGGATCAATAAAGTACTTCTTATCTTATCTTATCTCATAATAATGATGATAAGATGAAGCAGCAGCACGTCTTCATCAGTGTTTCTTGTGTTTCAGATGACTCGGGGCGATGGGGTCGAGGTGGCTTGTTCACGGCTCTGGAGGTGAGATCAGATGAACCCAGGAAACACTACGAGCTGGCCGGCAAGATGAAAGGTAACATTACATATTATTAGAAATACATCATGATCATAGCAAGTCAAAAAAAGCCCTGACTAGGAAAAGGTTGACAACAGATGCACCTAAGGATGAGGACTGTTGATGTTATTCATGATATCTATGCAATGGAGAAACTGACATCATTTTAATTATCCAGAATTTTCTATATTGTTTATATTTGTTTATACAATTTTTCATTTCATTTTTAATTGTTAACTCTTTTCCACTTTTAAGGATTTGTATTTTAATGTTTATCACTTAAGTTAGTAAAGCAGCTAGTTCAGATGGAGTTAACTACTGCAGTGTAGCTTGTAAAAATAGATCATTATTTATTAGCTTATTTTAAAATGTCTGAATTTAACTAAAACTAAATAGCCGCTTTCTCACCAAGTACTTTGCCGTACTTAGTTCCCGGTACTTAGTCCCGCCAAACTCTTTAGTTCCGGACTATCTAGTAGATCGCGTTCACACCGGAATAAATCCCTGAGGGAGGATTACGCAAATGAAGCCGCTGATGTCACTTCTTCTTCTTCTGCTTTGGGTTTACTGGCAGGCCGCAAACAACTTCACGGCGTATACTGCCACCCGAAGTCCCCGGCCGGAAGTCCCTGGAGTTGGGGACTGGCTTCAGTAGAAGCTGCTGGGACTCCCAGCAGCTTCTACTGAAGCCTTCCGAGTGAATCGCCAGAACGCCGACACCTCCTCATCTCCACCGCTCCCAAGTTTTCTTTTGTGTTGCCATAAGTTAGTCTCTCTCCGTTGGTGCGCTGGGCTAATGCTAATGCTAATAATGCTAATGCGCAAATAAAATGGCGCATTACAATACTTTTTGGAGTTTTACGGGGCGTGGTTTGCAATTCGCCCAGCCAATCAGAAATTGGAACCTTTTTCTCCCACGATAGTACCTGCTCTCTAGCAGGGACTATCTAGGGGTGAAAAGGTTCTCATGAACTCATTTTAGTTCCAGATCTTTTTGGTGTGAACGCAAAATCCCAAGAACTATCGGAACTATACTGGGAAAGTACTCCGGTGTGAAAGCGCCTATTGTAGTTCAGTAAATGTGAAATATTTCCCTCTGAGATGTGTTGAAGTAGAAGTAGCAGAACATGGAAATATCCTCAAGTACATTTCAAACAGTGCAGTATTTGAGTGAAATGAATTTAAAATGTGGTTTATTTCAGATTTGGACCTGGGGAATGTGCTGCTCTTCCCCGTCGACGACAAACAGTCACGACTAGACGGCCAGGATCAGGTACTTAAAAAGTCCCTGTTGTTCTCTTTGTGGTGTTCAATAGGTGATGTGCATGTTAATGGTCTGCAAAGGCTAACATAATGGAGACTTTCAGGAAAAAGTCAGAATTTTTAGTTTTTCAGGGAAAAAGTCATTATTTTAAAAATGTTCGAGAAGAAAGTCAGAATTTTAAAAAGTCAGAATGTTGCTCGAAAACATCACAGAAAATGTCCTTCCTTAAAAATGAAACTCAGCGCTCTGTGGACTGGATGCTGGTTCAGAGATCAGCTGTTCTTCCTCTCTCAGTTGTTTTGGTCGCTCTGTGGTTTTATTTCTGATAACTGAGTTTGTTCTACTTCCTGTTTGTCAGCTGGCTCTGATCGTGGCGCAGCAGAGAGACGGAAGCAACCAACTGTCGGCCATCTTCCTCTCCGCTCTGGACGAAGGACTGAAGAAGATCTACGCTGCGGCAAAAAGACTCAGGGTACCAACAAGCACTCAATACCTCAGTTATTTTTTTGTGTATTTGTTACACTTTTTTGGGGTAATTTTCGACATAAACAGCATTTAAAAGAATATTAAAAACAACAATATTTAGTTATTATTTTTTGGATTTTAGAAAATAAATATATAAAATAATTATTCAATTCATTTAGAAAAGAAAAAAACAGTAAAGCAATATTTTTAAATATAAAAAAAATGATTAAATGTTTAGAAATAAATTGTATTTTTCAAAAATCCTCAGATTAATGCAGTGGTTCTCAAACCTTTTTCTTCAGGCCCCCCTTTGGAGAAAGTCGGGCCCCCCCAACACAAATAGTCACGTAATGGGCCAAGTTAACATTTCTTAAAATACATCAAAATGAACGTGAGCGTTCCTTTGCTAGAGCAGTGATAATAAAACAATGCTCCATAAGTCTGTGTGTGCAATCCCTTTGCTAGAACAATAAGTCATAATACTTTGAAGAAATGCTGATATTTGGCAGAAAGTGTGTCTTATCACAGGTGGCTGCAATGAGCCTGTTTGGCTCTGCACATTTCTTCAGGCTCACAGGCGGCGCCAGAGATTTCTTTAGGGGGTGCTGTGGGGTAGCTTGACGTTTCATAGAGGGTGCTCAAACATTTAGGGTTTCCCATTAAGGTACCGGGCGCTACAGCTGAATGTTCTACTGCAACACTCCCCACACACACACACACACACACACACACACACACACACACACACACGCACACACACACACACACACACAGTGTACCCGCGACTGTTACAATGAAGGCTCGATAATCAGCTCACGGCATATAGGTGTAAGCAGGGGTAAAGTGCTATTTTTATAGGTGGTGTGTGGACCTCACCTCCTCTAGGGGGGTCCGGGGGCATGCTCCCCCGGGAAGATTTTTTTTAAATTTGAAGTTAAAAGCATCAATCTGGTGCACTTTGAGAGCAAAATGAAGAGATCTATGGATACATCTCTCAACACCCATTGAAACAGAACTGTAACAGATTTACTTTTTCTTTATGGATATTTTACAATCACTCCCTTTTAAACTTTATTCTTTTTTTACTGTCATATAGTATTTCATACCTGTTTTTCATTTATTCTCTTATTTTTATAACTATAATGATCATATAAACGTGTGCCTCGGAAATAATTGTTTACATTAATGGTGACCAAAACGTTTGAGACCCACTGAGATAACTTAGACTAAAGTGAACTATCTAAACACTGAGAGAGTCCTTTAGCTCACTGAGCCTCTCAGTCTGACAGGAGAGAGTCCTTTAGTTCACTGAGCTCTCAGTCTGACAGGAGAGAGTCCTTTAGCTCACTGAGCTCTCAGTCTGACAGGAGAGAGTCCTTTAGTCACTGAGCCTCTCAGTCTGACAGGAGAGAGTCCTTTAGTCACTGAGCCTCTCAGTCTGACAGGAGAGAGTCCTTTAGCTCACTGAGCCTCTCAGTCTGACAGGAGAGAGTCCTTTAGTTCACTGAGCCTCTCAGTCTGACAGGAGAGAGTCCTTTAGTTCACTGAGCCTCTCAGTCTGACAGGAGAGAGTCCTTTAGCTCACTGAGCCTCTCAGTCTGACAGGAGAGTCCTTTAGCTCACTGAGCCTCTCAGTCTGACAGGAGAGAGTCCTTTAGCTCACTGAGCTCTCAGTCTGACAGGAGAGAGTCCTTTAGCTCACTGAGCCTCTCAGTCTGACAGGAGAGAGTCCTTTAGTCACTGAGCCTCTCAGTCTGACAGGAGAGAGTCCTTTAGTCACTGAGCCTCTCAGTCTGACAGGAGAGAGTCCTTTAGCTCACTGAGCCTCTCAGTCTGACAGGAGAGAGTCCTTTAGCTCACTGAGCCTCTCAGTCTGACAGGAGAGAGTCCTTTAGCTCACTGAGCCTCTCAGTCTGACAGGAGAGAGTCCTTTAGTTCACTGAGCCTCTCAGTCTGACAGGAGAGAGTCCTTTAGTTCACTGAGCCTCTCAGTCTGACAGGAGAGAGTCCTTTAGTTCACTGAGCCTCTCAGTCTGACAGGAGAGAGTCCTTTAGCTCACTGAGCCTCTCAGTCTGACAGGAGAGAGTCCTTTAGTCACTGAGCCTCTCAGTCTGACAGGAGAGAGTCCTTTAGCTCACTGAGCCTCTCAGTCTGACAGGAGAGAGTCCTTTAGCTCACTGAGCCTCTCAGTCTGACAGGAGAGAGTCCTTTAGTTCACTGAGCCTCTCAGTCTGACAGGAGAGAGTCCTTTAGTTCACTGAGCCTCTCAGTCTGACAGGAGAGAGTCCTTTAGCTCACTGAGTCTCAGTCTGACAGGAGAGAGTCCTTTAGTTCACTGAGCCTCTCAGTCTGACAGGAGAGAGTCCTTTAGCTCACTGAGCCTCTCAGTCTGACAGGAGAGAGTCCTTTAGCTCACTGAGCCTCTCAGTCTGACAGGAGAGAGTCCTTTAGCTCACTGAGCCTCTCAGTCTGTCAGGAGAGAGTCCTTTAGTTCACTGAGCCTCTCAGTCTGACAGGAGAGAGTCCTTTAGCTCACTGAGCCTCTCAGTCTGTCAGGAGAGAGTCCTTTAGCTCACTGAGCCCTCAGTCTGTCAGGAGAGAGTCCTTTAGTTCACTGAGCCTCTCAGTCTGTCAGGAGAGAGTCCTTTAGTTCACTGAGCCTCTCTGTCACGAGAGAGTCCTTTAGTTCACTGAGCCTCTCAGTCTGTCACGAGAGAGTCCTTTAGTTCACTGAGCCTCTCAGTCTGACAGGAGAGAGTCCTTTAGTTCACTGAGCCTCTCAGTCTGTCAGGAGAGAGTCCTTTAGTTCACTGAGCCTCTCAGTCTGTCAGGAGAGACTCTCCTCCACCTCGTTGTTGAAAAAACTCCTTATACCCGTTAGCGTAGCTCGCTAGCACCAGAAGCTAACACAACGATCTCCGGTACCGGTGCGCTCTCTCTCTCTCTCTCTCTCGCTCGCGCACGCACACAAAATGGCTCGTTCCACACACACACAGAGCCGAGCTTGAATGAAACACAGAGACCCAGACGTAATAGTACCGTATCATATTATTTTCGAATCATCATTTTTCAAATTATGATTCTTTTTTTTTTTTAATAACCATTTTCCTCCTGGTCTCTCACGCCCCCCCTGTCATGCCCCCCACTTGAGAAACACTGGATTAATAACACGTGTATAAAAGTCAGAAAGTATTACAACAATGTTCATCCCAGTGTCTCAGAGTCTCACATGCTGGTAATTACACTTATTATGTGAATACAAAGAGGAGGAGGAGCGTGATGAAGGCAGCGTCTTATTTTAGACGCGCCTGACCAGATCTGTCGTCACCTCTGGCGCACGGAGGATTCTCACACAAACAATTTTTAAAATGTGAGAAGAGTCAGATGTTCCTCGGGTTGTTCTACCCGAGTCTGTTCACACCGTTCCTGTTGGTGATGCAAACGTTTCTGAAGTGCAGTGAAGCGTAGCTCCAGTGGAGCGTAAACACATCAGTTACTGCAGTTCAAGTACTAACTATAAGAAAGAAAGATGGACCTTTATTGAGGGGGACATTCAGTTTTCCACTTTTACACGACCATGCATTTTTGTTGTACAGAACATTTGGGAATTTTCCTGTTCAGAAACAAACGAAAGGAATAACAAAACGCAAAAGAGAAATATATACATTTAACCGTGTTTCCCCGAGAGAAGGTTTCTGATACAACTTGTGATTAGTTCATACACATCTAGTCTCAACTACACACACTCACAAAACCTAACTAGAAGTTTGGCAAAACAAATGTAGTTGGAACCGTTATTTGTCAGGATTGAATGGTTGGAAAACTAAAAGGTTACGGTCTGTCCCTTTCTCTGCAATCATTGTCGGCTAATCGATAGTGACTTGATAGTGGATTCATCTTTCATTTCTCCTGCAGAAAGTCTCTAAAGTCTGTTTCTCTCTAATCTGGAGATACTTTTCTCTGTTTTATATCAAAGTGAATATCTTTGGACATCTAAACTCATCATCTTGACTCTGAGAGACTTTGATGCACAATTATACAGATTTTCTGACATTTTATGCATGTTTTTAGGACGATTTTGGGCAAATGTTCTTACATGTTTGCTTTAATAACATGACTTATCAATGAATGAATCTCCAATGTCGGGGAAACTTCTGAAGCAATTGGAGTCAGGACTCAAGAGAGACGAGGAGAGCTGGAGCTTTGATGGCAAACACTGACGGTTTATTTGGAGCCATGTCACGGCCACGGTCTGACCACACGGTAGAGATGCCACAATCAATTCTGAAGAGCTCTACCCAGACCCGTGTATTTAGCTAGAGAGAATAATCAACATTCTTCAATAGATAGACTAACAGCTGAGGACACTGAATCACATTGTTGTCTCTTATGGCTCGGGGTCATCTACACCCTGAGAAGGATGTGTTCCAGGTGTCCCACAACACTCACTATCTCTGACCGAGAGCTGCCCGGTCACAAACTGGTAACATCAACAACTTGCTATGGCAGCCCTCCTTGAGGGAGATAGCGGCTGCTCGAGGCTGGTCAGCTGCGTCAGAGGGCGAGAGGTCAACATGTACAGAATTATTCCCTGACACCAATTCTTCTTTTATTGAATTCAGCAGTAATTTCCCCCTTGCAGAAAAGTCTTTAAATCTCCAGATCTGCTGCTTTTTCTCTGCTTTATATCAAAGTGAATATCTTTGGACATTTAAAAAGTCATCACCTTGACTCTGAGACACTGGTTTTCGGACATTTTATGCCTGCTTTTAAGACAATTTTGGGGACAGTTTTGCTTTAATAACTTGACCTTTCTATGAATGAATCTCCAATTATTTTTAAATTGGAATCAGCAGTAATTTCTCTTGCAGAAATGTCTTTAAATCTCCAGATCTGCCGCTTTTCTCTCTTTTATATCATATGAACCGACCGACAGAATCCAGACGCAGCTGCTGCCGCGTCTTGCTAACTCTGACTTTATTATATTTTGTGTTTCCCACAGCGAGCGTGCATCTTCCTCGCATCGGTCACGCCACCAGAGGCTTCAACTGGTACGGCACGGAGCGTCTGATCCGGAAACATCTGTCCTCTCGCGGCGTCCACACCTTCATGTATCCTTTCATCAGAGGAGGGAAGTAGTGGAGAACAAATACTTCATTACTGTACTTCAGTACATTTTCTGGTATCAGTACTTTACTCCACTACTTATTTTTCTGACGACTTTTTACTTTCTTACATTTGAACCCAAATACCTGTACTTTCTACTTCTTACATGTTGAACCCAAATACCTGTACTTTCTACTTCTTACATGTTGAACCCAAATACCTGTACTTTCTACTTCTTACATGTTGAACCCAAATACCTGTACTTTCTACTTCTTACATGTTGAACCAAATACCTGTACTTTCTACTTCTTACATGTTGAACCCAAATACCTGTACTTTCTACTTCTTACATGTTGAACCCAAATACCTGTACTTTCTACTTCTTACATGTTGAACCCAAATACCTGTACTTTCTACTTCTTACATGTTGAACCCAAATACCTGTACTTTCTACTTCTTACATGTTGAACCCAAATACCTGTACTTTCTACTTCTTACATGTTGAACCAAATACCTGTACTTTCTACTTCTTACATGTTGAACCCAAATACCTGTACTTTCTACTTCTTACATGTTGAACCCAAATACCTGTACTTTCTACTTCTTACATGTTGAACCCAAATACCTGTACTTTCTACTTCTTACATGTTGAACCCAAATACCTGTACTTTCTACTTCTTACATGTTGAACCCAAATACCTGTACTTTCTACTTCTTACATGTTGAACCCAAATACCTGTACTTTCTACTTCTTACATGTTGAACCCAAATACCTGTACTTTCTACTTCTTACATGTTGAACCCAAATACCTGTACTTTCTACTTCTTACATGTTGAACCCAAATACCTGTACTTTCTACTTCTTACATGTTGAACCCAAATACCTGTACTTTCTACTTCTTACATGTTGAACCCAAATACCTGTACTTTCTACTTCTTACATGTTGAACCCAAATACCTGTACTTTCTACTTCTACTTCTTACATGTTGAACCCAAATACCTGTACTTTCTACTTCTTCCATGTTCCAAACAGGCTGGTTCCTTTAGTCTGAATGTGTGTTTGGTGGCGTGATCATTATTATTTAGAGTCATTGCGTGCCTATTGATTTGAACACGATCCGTGTATCCATCATTTCCTGGTCTTCTCTAAAGAAGAGGGACCAATGAAACGTTGTCATGTTGCCGTTGTTCAGCATGGAAACATTCATTAGCTAACAATGACATTATTGTTCTATTAATATAAAGGGAGGTCAGGTACTCTTTAAAACAGCTGCTAGTTATGGGTACTTTTTACTGAAGTACATTTCAAAGCCTCTTTACTTTTACTTGAGTAAAGAAGTTTAGTCAGTACTTCTACTTTACCAGAGTATTTTTAAACACGAGTATCTGTACTTCTACTTGAGTAAAGGATGTGTGTACTTCTACTTGAGTAAAGGATGTGTGTACTTCTACTTGAGTAAAGGATGTGTGTACTTGTTCCATCTCTCCTCTCAACACCTCTGAACTCTCTCACAGGAGATCATTCATCACGTTTCCTCCTTAACTCCACCTGCAGATACTATCACAGCAGAGCCAAGAGCTCCGCACCCTCTTCATCCTCCCCCGACTCCACCCGGGTCACTGATGACGCAGAAACAAGCGCTCCCTCCACACCCTCAACATCCTCCTCTGATCCACAGCAGCCTGACTCCACCCGGGTGACAGAGGACGCAGAATCAAGCGGCCCCGCGGCGCTGCCAGACTTCATGAAGGGCGTCCGGGTGTTTTTCTACAACCTGCCGGCGTCAGAGAGGAAGAGGCTCGCCCGCTACCTCGTCACATATCCTTCATCACAGAGCCACATTCAATTTAAATATATAAAATAGTACTGATGTTTTTAATGTGAGTTTGATATTTTTAGGATTTCTTTAGCAATTCTTTGGACATTTGTATGGCTTTTTAATGAGGTACTCCTCCACAGTTTACTGCAGACAGTTTTTTTTGTACGTGTCTGTGACAGGTCTGTGACCGTAACAACAAGATTTGTTTTTATCCTACGAGTTTTTGCATTATATTTTTTCTAAACGTAGGATATTTTACAGATTTTTTATCCTCTATGACTTTTTGAGTTTGCTTTATTTTCATGGGGTGTTTCTCAATGTCGAGGACGCTTGCTTGGTAGGACATGTACCTACGAGTCAGGTCCTTCAGAAGCGAGGCAAGAATCCTTCCTAGCCTCGGAGAACGAAGAATGGTCGGAACAGGCGAGCAGGTGTGCGTCATATGAGAGGCCCCGCCTTACATTTTCCGCCAAAGATTTGGGAAATTGGTCCGTGCGCAAAGCATTGTGGGGATTTTAAGACCGCGGAGGATACACATGTGCAGCCTCGAAATTTCCCGCAACGAAGGGCGCCGGCCTCGGTAGAACTCCAAGCATCCTGGACATTGGAACAGTCCTTCGGCGGCACTCGATGACGTAGCATCCTTGAAATAGTGGCTCTGGAGCATCCTTCCTCGACCTTGAGAAACACCCTGGGTTTTTTTCTCCAACAAAATTCTTTGATTATATTTTAAATAAAAGGAGACATTTTATAAATTTCTATGACATTCTTTATGAGTACTTGTCCGCAGTGAGTCGCTGAAATCCAGCAAAAAGTCTAGTTTTAAGGTCGTTTTGTGGCATTTTTTAAGGATTTGACGTCTTTTTCCTCCTTGATTTTTTAAATTATATTTTTAATGAACATTTTAAATAGTTTTTGTGAAATTTCTTCTTTTTTTTTTTTTATTGCGTTACTTCTCACCATTCATTTTATGACCTACAGTAGATCTTTCTGACGTTTTTATGACATTCTTAGTGACATTAGGATCATAGTGTGCAGTTTGTGAGCTACTCATCACGCTGCAGTAACTC
>JAAKFY010000025.1:3969589-4004589 GCA_011823955.1 Dissostichus mawsoni
GAACTGTCAGGTGTGTGTAGGCCGGTACACACTCCTCAACTGAGATTTCTTAGACCTACATTCGTGTTCAGTAGGTCTGTGTTGTATGTCTTAAGAATGATCCCATCATCTTGAGATAATGACAAAAGAAAACGTGAAAATCTTGAAAAACATCATACATTTTATTTGTGTATAATCTAAAAGAATAACATTTAATTTATCATTCTTGATTCATCCATGTCATTATCTGAAGAGAGATAGTATCTTGAATAGATGACCCTGATATCGCAGGAGTTATTCGAGGTAAGGACTTCAATAACTTGGAATTTCTAAAACAGAGGAAAAAATGTTCCTAATAACTCTTGTCCAATCAGGAGAGACTTGTTTTGATGTAACGATATATATTTATTGACAAGAATACAGAGATGAATGTAATGGTGTTTGCCGATTAGACCCCGTTGTGCAGCAGTATCATTTAGGGGAGGGACAAAAGCCCATCTTTTTAAACGTGACGTGTCGAGACGTATTCTACTTCTGGAAGTTTTGTGGTTTGATTTTCCATCTTGTTTCTACATCACTTCTGTATTCCCACATATCATCATCTGAGCTTTAACCACCAACACCCCGAGAAATCCCCGAGTGAGTGGAGAGCCTTTGATCAGCAGCAGCGCGTGGGCTGACGTCACAACGCTCAGTGAGGAAATAAAAAGTGCTGCTCTTTGAGATGTTTGCAAAGTCAGTTTAATTGGGTATTAAGGTCCCCTATTATACTGTTTCTCATCAACATATCACAGGTCTCAGATATATCCAGAGCCTGTCTCTGATTGGCTGAAACACCAAACAGATCATTGCAGCATTACCCATAATCCCCTCTGTTTCAGCCCTGTTTCCAAAGAGCTGATTCTCTGTCTGTTACTTAAGATGAAAATAAGGAGCCCCTCCCCACGCCCTCTGAGAGACATTTGGTTACAAAGAACTCAATGGTGCTCTAGGAGGAGATTCAGGTGATAAGGGGGGGGGGGTTACCTTGTTGCTGATTGGCTAATGGTTACAAGACAAAACATCGTGATGACATCATAAGTGGCCAAAATCTGATCAGCTCATTTTCAGACAGGTTTTTATAGAAATGGATCAGGAGAAAAAGAGAGAGAATCTTTTGTTCCTGAGACTTTCAGAGTCTCTTTACACAGAGGGGACACATGTTGATGTAGAAGAGACATGAAGAAGAGGGGACACATGTTGATGTAGAAGAGACATGAAGCAGAGGGGACACATGTTGATGTAGACCAGACATGGAGAAGAGGGACACATGTTGATGAAGAAGACATGAAGCAGAGGGGACACATGTTGATGTAGACCAGACATGAAGAAAGGGGACACATGTTGATGTAGACCAGACATGGAGAAGAGGGGACACATGTTGATGTAGACAAGACATTGAGAAGAGGGGACACATGTTGATGTAGAAGAGACATGAAGAAGAGGGGACACATGTTGATGTAGACCAGACATGGAGAAGAGGGGACACATGTTGATGTAGAAGAGACATGAAGAAGAGGGGACACATGTTGATGTAGACCAGACATGGAGAAGAGGGGACAATGTTGATGTAGACAAGACATTGAGAAGAGGGGACACATGTTGATGTAGACCAGACATGGAGAAGAGGGGACACATGTTGATGTAGAAGAGACATGAAGAGGGTTTGCACGATAGGTGACCTTTAATGAAATGTCCTACAGAGTTCAGACGCAGCGTAAACAGGAAGCTGATGGATGTGAGGAGGAGGATCAATGATGCTGCCCGCTGCCACACAACCAGCAACACACAGGTTGACACATTACACATTACAAGATACATGAGATACAAACTGAGTGAACTGAGGAGGGAGTAAAGACTAAAGGGAACAGATGTTTGTGTAGAACCGAGAAATACAGCATAAAGTTCTTTACAATGAGAAATAATCAGAGGTGTGAAGTAAGTAAGTTCCATTTGGTTTTACCACTGTGTACTTCTACCCCACTACAGTTCAGAGGTACATGGTGTACTTTTCCTCCACTACATGTATGTAATCCCTTTAGTTACTTCACAGATGTGGATGAATGATGTGAAATATAATCAAGTGTTAAATCAGACTTTAGTTCCACCTGGAGTAAATCATCAAGCTACCCTGCAGTATACAAAGTCATTCAGACTAGCTGCACCTTTACCAGCTTTGAGAACACTTTCATGATCAATCATTATAAAACATATCATATATATTATTCTGAAATGGACCAATCTGCACAATGACTACTTTTACTGTCGCTACTTTCACTATATTTTGATGATATACTTTTCTACTTTTAATTGAGGAACATTTTGAATGCAGGACTTTTACTGTGCACCTGTAGAAGGTAGGATCCTCTCTGTGGTGCACCTGTAGAAGGTCAGGATCCTCTCTATGGTGCACCTGTAGAAGGTCAGGATCCTCTCTGTGGTGCACCTGTAGAGGTCAGGATCCTCTCTATGGTGCACCTGTAGAAGGTCAGGATGCTCTCTGTGGTGCACCTGTAGAAGGTCAGGATCCTCTCTATGGTGCACCTGTAGAAGGTCAGGATCCTCTCTATGGTGCACCTGTAGAAGGTCAGGATCCTCTCTATGGTGCACCTGTAGAAGGTCAGGATACTCTCTATGGTGCACCTGTAGAAGGTCAGGATCCTCTCTATGGTGCACCTGTAGAAGGTCAGGATGCTCTCTGTGTGCACCTGTAGAAGGTCAGGATCCTCTCTATGGTGCACCTGTAGAAGGTCAGGATCCTCTCTGTGGTGCACCTGTAGAAGGTCAGGATCCTCTCTATGGTGCACCTGTAGAAGGTCAGGATGCTCTCTGTGGTGCACCTGTAGAAGGTCAGGATCCTCTCTATGGTGCACCTGTAGAAGGTCAGGATCCTCTCTATGGTGCACCTGTAGAAGGTCAGGATCCTCTCTATGGTGCACCTGTAGAAGGTCAGGATACTCTCTATGGTGCACCTGTAGAAGGTCAGGATCCTCTCTATGGTGCACCTGTAGAAGGTCAGGATGCTCTCTGTGGTGCACCTGTAGAAGGTCAGGATCCTCTCTATGGTGCACCTGTAGAAGGTCAGGATCCTCTCTATGGTGCACCTGTAGAAGGTCAGGATCCTCTCTATGGTGCACCTGTAGAAGGTCAGGATCCTCTCTGTGGTGCACCTGTAGAAGGTCAGGATCCTCTCTATGGTGCACCTGTAGAAGGTCAGGATCCTCTCTATGGTGCACCTGTAGAAGGTCAGGATCCTCTCTATGGTGCACCTGCGGTCAGGATCCTCTCTATGGTGCACCTGTAGAAGGTCAGGATCCTCTCTATGGTGCACCTGTAGAAGGTCAGGATCCTCTCTATGTGTGCACCTGTAGAAGGTCAGGATCCTCTCTATGGTGCACCTGTAGAAGGTCAGGATCCTCTCTATGGTGCACCTGTAGAAGGTCAGGATCCTCTCTATGGTGCACCTGTAGAAGGTCAGGATCCTCTCTATGGTGCACCTGTAGTTATTTAGGTGTTATTTCTGTTTCCTGTCAGTCACGTGAGGCAGCTGAGCAGATTTCACCTGAACACTCCTGAGGAAGACGATGAGACCATGAGCTCCGAGGACCCAAACCCTCACCCTGTCCCCCCCATCGGGACCCAAACCCTCACCTTGTCTCCTCCCATCGGACCCAAACCCTCACCCCCATCTGGACCATGACCCTCACCCTGTCTCCTCCCATAGGGACCCAAACCCTCACCCCCATCTGGACCATGACCCTCACCCTGTCTCCTTCCATTGGACCATACCCCTCACCCTGTCTCCTCCCATCGGGACCCAAACCCTCACCCCCATCGGGACCATACCCTCACCCTGTCTCCTCCCATCGGGACCCAAACCCTCACCCCCATCGGGACCATAACCCTCACCCTCACCTTGTCTCCCCCCATCGGGACCCAAACCCTCACCCTGTGTCCTCCCATCGGGACCCAAACCCTCACCCTGTCTCCCCCCATCGGGACCCTCACCCTGTCTCCCCCGGTTCCTCCCTCTCCAGCACCCAGAGGCAGGACCTGAAACACAGCCTCCCCCCTGCTGGTTTCTGCTGCTACCAGCCCCCCGGATACAGCCTCAGGTCAGACCCCTCTTTTAAAGGTCTCCTATCAAGCAAATGCACTTTTTCATGTCTTTTATACGGTGGGTCTGAAGTGCAAGTCAAAACAACATTTCAGAAAACAACGACATTTAAAAAATTACGGAAAGGTTATTCCTTTAGGGAGAACATGCTGTAGTGTTTTGTGAAATGTTGTTTTGACTTGCACTTCAGGGCCACCATAACGTTATACTTAAAGCATGCATAAAAAAGTATTAAAGATAACACAGTTATTAACGGCATATATATATATATTGCACATATTGCACATAGTTGGTATTTAACAACAAGAGGTGTTATAGTGTGTGTTCTTAGTTAACATTAAGCTGTCTTTGGCTCTTTTCTGCTGTAACAAATGTACATTTCGGGGATTCTGATTCTTATCTTATCTTCCAGCCAGCCCTTCTCCAGCCAGACACACCCCCCCCCGCCGCCTGGCTGCACCCCAGTTTCTCCAGCAGCTGGTCGGGGGGGTACCCCAGCAGTGGCTCCTCCCCAGCAGAGAGCTTCCTGTCTGGGTACAAGTTGGTGTCCAGCAGCCTGGAGCAGCCTCTGTCTCTGTGCTCCAACCCCCCCTCTGGGAACCTGTTCCACCACACGCTGTCTCCGTACTCCTGCGCTCCACCGGGGGCCGCCTGCTTCGCCCAGTTACCCCCCGACGCCTTCAGGGGCCCCAAACCCTGGCCCCCCCCCAACACCCTGCATACAACCCCTACTGTGAGTCTGCTATAAAAACTAGAGTGTAATTGTAGCTTGTTTCAATGTAAACACAAAAAGACATGGAGGATTTTAACACTAAACCTCTACTGTATATCAGTATGTAGTGTCTCTACTTTAAAGAGTCCTCTCCTGCTGATGTTCAGGTGTATATCAGTATGTAGTGTCTCTACTTTAAAGAGTCCTCTCCTGCTGATGTTCAGGTGTATATCAGTATGTAGTGTCTCTACTTTAAAGAGTCCTCTCCTGCTGATGTTCAGGTGTATATCAGTATGTAGTGTCTCTACTTTAAAGAGTCCTCTCCTGCTGATGTTCAGGTGTATATCAGTATGTAGTGTCTCTACTTTAAAGAGTCCTCTCCTGCTGATATTCAGGTGTATATCAGTATGTAGTGTCTCTACTTTAAAGAGTCCTCTCCTGCTGATGAAATCTCGCTCTAGTTCTTCTCTACCATGAAAGTGGTTTATTTACAATATATAAATAATAGAAATCAAATCAAAATGATGATTTTATAAAGCTGTTCTCATGCCGTGCTCTGTCTTCTCTTCAGATCCCGACGCCGGCAGACTTCCTGGAGCCGGATTCTCTCACATGTGAGTTTTTATTATAACATAACAGATATCTTTAATATAATTCTGCATCAAAGGAGGCCAACCGGCACTCAGGTTTAACAACTCAATGTTTTGAGTGAACCTGATGTTATCAGATGTTGCTGCTAATTTCCTTACGCTTTGGATTTTTTTTTATTTTACCAATTAATTTTTATACTTTTAAGATTAACTTTCTTTTTAAATAAACAGGACCTAATATTTAATTTTTCCCGACAAAGTATGTGAATTAAAAGCATTAAAAACTATAAAATAAAATGGCTAAAATCACATTTCTGTTCACCTCATTTGACTTCTGTGTCTGGATTTCTTGATGTGTAAACATGATATTTAATCTATAATAAATCAAACCCCCCCCCCCCCCCTCATGTTGCATGTTTCTAATTATTAAATTAGAATTATTAAAATAACGTATTTCCTGCAGAGACTACATGGCCCCCGCTAAACAGAAGCAGCCTCACAGCACGCCGCTGTCTCTGGAGCAGAGTGAGTGCTCAACATCACATTAAACAGTTATTTACAGATTAATAACAGATTAATAACAGATTAATTTCAGATTATTTACAGATTAAATACAGATTATTTACAGATTAAATACAGATTATTTACATGTTATTTGCAGATTAATTACAGATTATTTACCGATTAAATACAGATTAATTAAAGATTAATAACAGATTAATTACAGATTAATAACAGATTAATTACAGATTAATTACAGATTAATAACAGATTAATAACAGATTAATTACATGTTATTTACAGATTAAATACAGATTATTTACATGTTATTTGCAGATTAATTACAGATTATTTACATGTTATTTACATGTTATTTACAGATTAAATACAGATTATTTACAGATTAATTACAGAGATTTACAGATTAATAACAGATTATTTACAAATTAATTACAGATTATTTACATGTTATTTACAAATTAATTACAGATTAATAACAGATTAATTACAGATTATTTACAACTTAATTACAGATTATTTACATGTTATTTACAGATTAATTACAGATTATTTACAGATTAAATACAGATTATTTACATATTATTTACAGATTAATTACATGTTATTTGCAGATTAATTACAGATTATTTACATGTTATTTACAGATTAATTACAGATTATTTACATGTTATTTACAGATTAAATACAGATTATTTACATGTTATTTACAGATTAAATACAGATTATTTACATATTATTTACAGATTAATTACATGTTATTTGCAGATTAATTACAGATTATTTACATGTTATTTACAGATTAATTACAGATTATTTACATGTTATTTACAGATTAAATACAGATTATTTACATGTTATTTGCAGATTAATTACAGATTATTTACATGTTATTTACAGATTAATTACAGATTATTTACATGTTATTTGCAGATTAATTACAGATTATTTACATGTTATTTACAGATTAATTACAGATTAATTACAGATTAATAACAGATTAATTTCAGATTATTTACAGATTAAATACAGATTATTTACAGATTAAATACAGATTATTTACATGTTATTTGCAGATTAATTACAGATTATTTACAGATTAAATACAGATTAATTAAAGATTAATAACAGATAATTACAGATTAATAACAGATTAATTACAGATTAATTACAGATTAATAACAGATTAATAACAGATTAATTACATGTTATTTACAGATTAAATACAGATTATTTACATGTTATTTGCAGATTAATTACAGATTATTTACATGTTATTTACATTTTATTTACAGATTAAATACAGATTATTTACAGATTAATTACAGATTATTTACAGATTAATAACAGATTATTTACAAATTAATTACAGATTATTTACATGTTATTTACAAATTAATTACAGATTAATAACAGATTAATTACAGATTATTTACAACTTAATTACAGATTATTTACATGTTATTTACAGATTAATTACAGATTATTTACAGATTAAATACAGATTATTTACATATTATTTACAGATTAATTACATGTTATTTGCAGATTAATTACAGATTATTTACATGTTATTTACAGATTAATTACAGATTATTTACATGTTATTTACAGATTAAATACAGATTATTTACATGTTATTTACAGATTAAATACAGATTATTACATATTATTTACAGATTAATTACATGTTATTTGCAGATTAATTACAGATTATTTACATGTTATTTACAGATTAATTACAGATTATTTACATGTTATTTACAGATTAAATACAGATTATTTACATGTTATTTGCAGATTAATTACAGTTTATATACATGTTATTTACAGATTAATTACAGATTATTTACATGTTATTTGCAGATTAATTACAGATTATTTACATATTAACAATGCTCTTTTCATTATAACACCATGCCCTCTGATACAGGGAGGGTCTTCGTCACGTATGAAGCGGACAACGAAAACACGTGAACGAGATCATAAACTTCGTGGCTCTGCTGCGACACAACGGCTTCGACACACACGTACGTATAAAGTTTATTTGAATGTTTTGAGTTTTCTCCCAGGAGCTGCTGGATGTTTACAAAGACGTTTCTGTTTCTGTTCAGATCGATATCTTTGAGCAGCAGTTCAGGAGCATCAGTAAGATCGACTTCATGGAGCGCTACCTCAGTGAGGTAACGAGCTTTAGAGTTAATGAACATTTGACTAGGACTTGTGAATTTTAGGACTTTAAACTTTCTTGTTTGCAGACTTAAAGGTTTAGACTTGAGACCTGAGTTTGAATTTAGAGTTAGAGAGATCTGGGTGAGACGTGAAGTTTAAGACTTGTGATCAGAGAGGTAAGACAGGAAGTTTAAGACTTGTGATTAGAGAGGTAAGACAGGAAGTTTAAGACTTGTGATTACAGAGGTAAGACAGGAAGTTTAAGACTTGTGATTAGAGAGGTAAGACGGGAAGTTTAAGACTTGTGATTAGAGAGGTGAGACGTGAAGTTTAAGACTTGTGATTAGAGAGGTAAGACAGGAAGTTTAAGACTTGTGATTAGAGAGGTAAGACGGGAAGTTTAAGACTTGTGATTAGAGAGGTAAGACAGGAAGTTTAAGACTTGTGATCAGAGAGGTAAGACAGGAAGTTTAAGACTTCTGATTAGAGAGGTAAGACAGGAAGTTTAGACTTGTGATCAGAGAGGTGAGACAGGAAGTTGAAGACTTGTGATTAGAGAGGTAAGACAGGAAGTTTAAGACTTGTGATTAGAGAGGTAAGACAGGAAGTTTAAGACTTGTGATCAGAGAGGTAAGACAGGAAGTTTAAGACTTGTGATCAGAGAGGTAAGACAGGAAGTTTAAGACTTGTGATCAGAGAGGTAAGACAGGAAGTTTAAGACTTGTGATTAGAGAGGTAAGACAGGAAGTTTAAGACTTGTGATCAGAGAGGTAAGACAGGAAGTTTAAGACTTGTGATTAGAGAGGTAAGACAGGAAGTTTAAGACTTGTGATTAGAGAGGTGAGACGGGAAGTTTAAGACTTGTGATCAGAGAGGTAAGACAGGAAGTTTAAGACTTGTGATTTGAGAGGTGAGACGTGAAGTTTAAGACTTGTAATTAGAGAGGTAAGACAGGAAGTTTAAGACTTGTGATTAGAGAGGTAAGACGGAAGTTTAAGACTTGTGATTTGAGAGGTGAGACGGGAAGTTTAAGACTTGTGATTTGAGAGGTAAGACAGGAAGTTGAAGACTTGTGATTTGAGAGGTGAGACACGAAGTTTAAGACTTGTAATTAGAGAGGTAAGACAGGAAGTTTAAGACTTGTGATTAGAGAGGTAAGACGGGAAGTTGAAGACTTGTGATTTGAGAGGTGAGACGGGAAGTTTAAGACTTGTGATTTGAGAGGTAAGACGTGAAGTTTAAGACTTGTGATTAGAGAGGTAAGACTGGAAGTTGAAGACTTGTGATTTGAGAGGTGAGACGTGAAGTTTAAGACTTGTGATTTGAGAGGTAAGACGTGAAGTTGAAGACTTGTGATTTGAGAGGTAAGACGGGAAGTTTAAGACTTGTGATTAGAGAGGTAAGACAGGAAGTGTAAGACTTGTGATTAGAGAGGTAAGACGGGAAGTTTAAGACTTGTGATTAGAGAGGTGAGACGTGAAGTTGAAGACTTGTGATTAGAGAGGTGACGTGAAGTTGAAGACTTGTGATTTGAGAGGTAAGACGTGAAGTTGAAGACTTGTGATTTGAGAGGTGAGACGTGAAGTTTAAGACTTGTAATTAGAGAGATAAGACAGGAAGTTTAAGACTTGTGATTAGAGAGGTAAGACGGGAAGTTTAAGACTTGTGATTTGAGAGGTAAGACGGGAAGTTTAAGACTTGTGATTTGAGAGGTAAGACGGGAAGTTTAAGACTTGTGATTTGAGAGGTAAGACGGGAAGTTTTGAGTTAAAGACTTAAGACTTGAAGGATCCAATTAGAGACTTGTTTGAAACTTGAAGATTTAAACTTGAGGCTTAAGAATTAAAGGTAAGACTTGTGTCCGTAGACTTGAAGGCTAAGACTTAAGTGTTGAGACTTAAACATTAGGACTTGAGATTCAAGACTGTACGTTTAGGACTTGTGACCTTGTGACTTTAGACTTCAAGGTTAAGACTTGAGACCTGAAGGATACGACTAGACTTGTTTAAGAGTTGAAGGTTAAGACTTGATACCTGCTTGAGACTTGTGACTGGAGACTGAAGGGATAAAACTAGACTTGTTTGAGATTTAGGGGTTGATACTTGTGACTATGAAAGAAAGACGTGAGACTAAATGGTAAGACTTGTGACTTGAGACTTGAAGGTTAAGACTTGAGACCTGAAGGATACGACTAGACTTGTTTGATAGTTGAAGGTTAAGACTTGAAAGTAGACTTGGGACTTTAAGACTTGGGACATGTGTACGTTACACGTCTGTGGCTTTTCTTTTTTATTAGATCAAACATGTTTTATGAGCCAGTTGAGGAATGAAGACAGGTCTCTGACAGGTCGAGTTAACAAGTCTTTTGCACCCCTCCCTCAGAAAGAGTACCTGATCATCATCATCATCAGTCCCAAGTACTACGAGACGGTGACGTCCTCAGTGGGGGGCTGGAGAGCGACGAGAGGACCTTCAACACCGTCTACATCCACAAACAGGTCCGAAATACACTCACATTTATAAAGATGATATAACAAACACTCTCTGAGATCTGTCGCCTTCAAATCAAGTTTATTGGGCCCAGAAGTTCAGTAGAGTACAGTATAGTATAGTACAGTACAGTACAGTACAGTACAGTATAGTTCAGTAGAGTACAGTACAGTATAGTACAGTATAGTACAGTATAGTACAGTACAGTATAGTACAGTACAGTATAGTACAGTACAGTATATTACAGTATAGTACAGTATAGTATAGTACAGTATAGTATAGTATAGGATAGTACAGTACAGTATATTACAGTATAGTACAGTATAGTATAGTACAGTATAGTATAGTATAGGATAGTACAGTACAGTATATTACAGTATAGTACAGTATAGTATAGTACAGTATAGTATAGTATAGGATAGTACAGTACAGTATATTACAGTATAGTACAGTATAGTATAGTACAGTATAGTATAGTATAGGATAGTACAGTACAGTATATTACAGTATAGTACAGTATAGTATAGTACAGTATAGTATAGTATAGGATAGTACAGTACAGTATAGTACAGTATAGTACAGTACAGTATAGTACAGTACAGTATATTACAGTATAGTACAGTATAGTATAGTACAGTATAGTATAGTATAGGATAGTACAGTATAGTACAGTACAGTACAGTATAGTACAGTATAGTATACAGTATAGTATAGTATAGGATAGTACAGTACAGTATATTACAGTATAGTACAGTATAGTATAGTACAGTATAGTATAGTATAGGATAGTACAGTACAGTATAGTACAGTATAGTACAGTACAGTATAGTACAGTACAGTATATTACAGTATAGTACAGTATAGTATAGTACAGTATAGTATAGTACAGTATAGTATAGTATAGGATAGTACAGTACAGTATATTACAGTATAGTACAGTATAGTATAGTACAGTATAGTATAGTATAGGATAGTACAGTACAGTATATTACAGTATAGTACAGTATAGTATAGTACAGTATAGTATAGTATAGGATAGTACAGTACAGTATAGTACAGTATAGTACAGTACAGTATAGTACAGTACAGTATATTACAGTATAGTACAGTATAGTATAGTACAGTATAGTATAGTATAGGATAGTACAGTATAGTACAGTACAGTACAGTACAGTATAGGATAGTACAGTACAGTACAGTATAGGATAGTACAGTATAGTACAGTACAGTATAGTACAGTATAGTACAGTACAGTACAGTATAGTACAGTATAGTACAGTACAGTATAGTATAGTATAGGATAGTACAGTATAGTACAGTACAGTACAGTATAGTACAGTATAGTACAGTACAGTACAGTACAGTATAGGATAGTACAGTATAGTACAGTACAGTATTACAGTATAGTACAGTATAGTACAGTACAGTATAGTACAGTACAGTATAGTACAGTATAGGATAGTACAGTATAGTACAGTACAGTATAGTACAGTATAGTACAGTACAGTACAGTACAGTATAGTACAGTACAGTATAGTACAGTATAGGATAGTACAGTATAGTACAGTACAGTATAGTACAGTATAGTATAGTACAGTATAGTACAGTATAGTACAGTACAGTACAGTACAGTATAGTACAGTACAGTATAGTACAGTATAGTACAGTATAGTACAGTACAGTATAGTACAGTACAGTATAGTACAGTATAGTACAGTATAGTACAGTACAGTATAGTACAGTATAGTACAGTACAGTACAGTATAGTACAGTATAGTACAGTACAGTATAGTACAGTATAGTACAGTATAGTACAGTACAGTATAGTATAGTATAGTACAGTACAGTATAGTACAGTATAGTACAGTATAGTATAGTATAGTATAGGATAGGTATGGTACATTGAATCCCAGTGATGGCGAGGGGAAAGCCAGTTGAACTCTGCAGCTTTGATTCTTGTTTGATTGTGTTTCCTCTTCAGCTCCAGAATGAGTTCATCCAGAACGCAGCAAGAACTTCAGGTTTATTCCCATCGTGTTCCCCGGGGCGAAAAAGGTGAATCATCTGCTGTTACTCAGTGTGATGACACAGATACACTGATAACACACTGTACAATCACAGGCTGCCAACCATGTGAGGAATCTATAGGGAGCGGGGACAGGGTGAAATATGAACTAGCAGAGATCACCAGGAAACTCCCCACTTCATTACTGCCATG
Source organism: Dissostichus mawsoni (assembly GCA_011823955.1). Lineage (NCBI taxonomy): Eukaryota > Metazoa > Chordata > Actinopteri > Perciformes > Nototheniidae > Dissostichus > Dissostichus mawsoni. Next base: position 3,982,426 of record JAAKFY010000025.1, read on the forward strand.
AAAACACAATTATTCTCATACTCCAGTTTTCTGAAGCGTTAGGTTAAACATGCAGATGATTGTGGTTTTGAACTTGTGCTAACTTGCATACATTTCCAGAACTGAAAGTGAACACCGGATAAAGACGTTCAGAAGATTACAATTCCTGTTTTTTATTTGCTTTAATACTTTATATCTTCTTTTGTTTTGTTATTAAAATTATACTTGCAATTTAGCACACTAATCATGGATCTATTTTTTATTTTCTTTATAGTTATATACATTTTTAAGACTGTTTTTATCTATGACAAACATGGGCGGCGCCAGAGATTTTCTTTTGGGGGTGCTGTGGGGTAGCTTGACGTTTCATAGAGGGTGCTCAAACATATAGGGTTTCCCATTAATGTACCGGGCGCTACAGCTGAATGTTCTCCTGCAACACCACACACACACACACACACACACACACACACACACACACACACACACACACACACACACACACACACACACACACACACACACACACACACCAACACACAACACACACACACACAGTGTACCCGCGACAGTTACAATGAAGGCTCGATAATCAGCTCACGGCATATAGGTGTAAGCAGGGTAAAGTGCTATTTTTATAAGTGGGGGGTGGACCTCACAGAGGGGGTCCGGGACGATTTTTTTTAATATTGAAGTTAAAAGCATCAATCTGGTGCACTTTGAGAGCAACATGAAGAGATCTATGGATACATCTCTCAACACCCATTTGAAACAGAACTGTAAACAGATTTTATTTTCTTTAGATATTTTACTTCTTGTTTTCTGTCATATAGTATTTCATACCTGTTTTTTCATTTATTCTCTTATTTTTTTATAACTATAATGATCATATGAAGGTGTGCCTTGGAAATACTTGTTTACATAAATGGTGATCAAACTGTTTTGAGACCCACCGAGATAACTTAGACTAAAGTGAACTATCTAAACCCTGAAGAGTCCTTTAGCTCACTGAGCTGACGTCATCTGACAGGAGAGGACTCTCCCTTCAACTTGTTGTAGAAACAGCTTCTAACATCCGTTAGCGCAGCTAGCTAACCAGATGCTAACAATCTCCGGTACCGGTGCGCTCTCTCTCTCTCTCTCTCTCTCTCTCTGTCTGTCTGTCTGTCTGTCTGTCTGTCTGTCTGTCTGTCTCTCTCTCTCGTGTGCGCTCGTGCCACACACAGAGCCTAGCTTGAATGAAACACCCAGAAGTACTTGTACTGTAGCATATCATTTTCGAATCAATCATTTTTCAAATTATGAATTTCACATATATAAAAAAAAAAACATACATGTTTTGGGGTTGCTTAGCAGTTGCTAGGCCTAATGTTGGTGTTGCTGTAGCAACTCCAAGCTACCGCCTGGCGCCACCCCTGATGACAAATGTTAACAAATAGTAAAACAAATGATGACGTTTAGTCGTCTCATTTAGACTCTTGTTAACAACCCCCATTTTTTAATTCACCAATGGGGTGATGTATTTTATATTGTAGAACAAAACGTTAAAATCTCTTCAGCTTGCGTTAACCTCAGACCTGATTTCACACTAAAAACCATTCAGAAAACCATTGACCTCCAGACCAGTTACATGTACTTTTTGCACTACTTTTTATTTTGTATTTTATTATATATGGTGCATTGTGGAGGAGCTCAGGTCAGAAGAATTTCATTGCCATTTCTACTCTGTAGCTTATGTTCATATGACAATAAAACCTTTGAATCTTTGACTCATGTTTCCTGTCTTTCTCCTGTTTTCAGTGTCACGTCCCGAACTGGCTGCAGAACACACATGTTTACGAATGGCCGCTGCACCGCGACGACATCCTGCGGCGTCTGATGAGGATCGAGAAGTACAACCCTCCTCAGATCGGATCGCTGCCCACCATCGTCTCCATCCCGATCTGACATCAAGCCCCCAGGAAGTGCTCCGGACTCCGAGGAAAACATTCCTAGTGGCCAAACGGCGGTACTACATCTTCCGTATCAGTCCGTGACGTCCCTGGGCCCAGAAAGACTTTTTCCCATTGACTAACATGGAGAAAGAGACGTCTGTAAATCATGGATAATTAAAAAATATATATATATATATACTACCCAGTATGAACTCTTTGATAGCCCTTATTAGGAACATTAGGTCCTAAGAGTTGTAAAATGCCCTAAATGCTGGATCCAGATTTATTTTCTCTCCATTCATTCTACTGAGCCGAGAGCAGGAGATCGGGGGCGGGGTTGAATGACAGGAGGCGGGGCTTAATGACAGGAGGTGGGGCTTAAGGGAACATTTACCTCCGCCTGCTCTACAAGCCACATACAGGTACTTCTGCTCTGACACCAAGGCATGATGGGTAATCTGTGACATTTTGCTCTTGAAAATGTCAGGCCATTTTGTCCTCATGAGCCAATGAGCAGCTCTATCCAGTTCTTATTATACATCCATGATCTGACCCTGAGACTCAGAAACTCTCTTCTTCCTGGAGAAACGCCGGCCGCGATGAGATTAACGGAGAGACACGAGCAGCAGCAGGAGGTTTTTATTTGAGTGTGAATGTGCTGAACTCTCACCTGGAAGTTACGTAAGTGTAATTATTGGCTGTCATTCCACATCAGTCCATAGAGAAGATCCAGCGCTGAGGAGAGTGGAGCTGCAACATGCAAAATACTTTCTTGACCATTTACACAATGCATTTCTGGCTTTTATCCACATACTTTTTTAGTCATTTTCACATGTTTTGCTCACATTTTTCATATTTATTTCCTTTTTTTGGGTCGCCTATTGTGAAAAACTCACTTCTTCATGTCTCTTCTACATCAACATGTGTCCCCTCTGTGTTCAGAGTATCTGAAAGTCTCAGGAACAAAGAACCCCTCTCTTTTTCCTCTCCTGATCCATCTAGATAAAAAACTGTCTGAAAATGATCTGATCAGATTTTGGATGTTTTTTTGGGTTGTGCAACCATTAGCCAATCAGCAACCTTATCACCTGAATTGACTTTTCCGACACATTTTTTGGAAACACTCATCAAAGTAGTTCAGAAATAATTGCAAAAACTATTTCGGACAATCAATGATTCACGTTGTTGATGCTGTGGGACAGGCACGGACATTTTCCACATATTTGTAGGACTTTTTTTGCATACATTTTCCGAGGTTTTCTACGATGAGTCGACCAATCGGAAGTCGCTCGACAGGAGACCTATAAAAATGTCTGTGACACTGGGATGTAAAATGTTTTTTCTATTTTATAATGAAAGAATTGTTAGTTTAAATCACACTGAGGTGTTTGTAATGCTCACTGGTGCTACTCACAGTTTCTCACCTTTACATCCATCCTTATGTTTACAGTTTATGATGCATGATCCAAAGGGTTGAACACATGTGAGTGTAAATGCAGGTTTTAAAAACGTGTGAAAGATCTGATGAATGTATATTTGCAGAATGAGGAGTAAACAGAGGTTTCATCTTTCTTATTGCAAACATCCAGAGTTACTGTTGTATTTTAAATAATAAAAATACTGAAAAAGAAATAAACTTTTATATTTTCATGGTTTCTTTTACACTCGGTGCAGAAGGCAGATTTCTGTTCTGCTAAACACTTTCTGGACCGTTTACACAATGCATTTTGGACTTTTATCCACATACTTTTCAGTCGTTTTCACATGTTTTGCTCACATTTTTCATATATTTTATGACAGATGTTCCTTTAACTGCCTAATCCGAAAACAGTTTTGAAAATGGAATCATTGTTATTCTTTTGAAGCACAAATGTCTTTAAATGTTGTTTTGTTTCATGTGTTCTTTACACTCAGTGCATGGAAGTACATTTTTTTTTAAGTAGAGGCAAATTTCTTTTTTACAGTTTTTACAACCTACTCGTTCAAACATGACCACACTCTCTCTCAGCTACAGTCGAAGAGATGTCAGATTCAGAGATGAGATCATCAACCGATCAAAGCATGGATCTATACAATATAAACACCAGCACATTTATCAGGACTATCATATCACTAATCATTTAACTAACATCTCAAACCACAGTAGCTCAATGTTGGCTGGACTGGTTTTACACTATCATTTTAGAATAGGGAAACATTTTAAGATCAGCTGGAAGCAAACTCCAGTGTTTGATGGCGTTAAAGGAGATTTGTAAAAGCCTCAGTGGGACGATGAAGTCTGCTTTTAATCATCAGATACATAAACTGATACCCCCCCATTCACTAAAACTATAACACTAACTGCAGAGCCTCATCTCAGACTAACTTTGAAGCAGTGGTTCCCAACCGGGGGTCCCTATGGGGGTACTTTTACATGACACTACATTTCATTTGGCTGACGCTTTTACCAAAAGAGACTACAATAATTGCAAAAAACTATAAAGATTTAAACTCCGAACAGCACGGAAAGTACAGAAATATTCACTTCAAGCGAGTCCTCGTAAGAAGTGCTGGGAATTAGTTACAAGGCCTCACTTAACTTGAAGTATTAAAGTATTTTCTTTTTACGGGGGTCCCTATAGGGGTACTTGAAGGGGATTGCAGGGGTATGCATGTGTGTGTGTGTGTGTGTGTGTGTGTGTGTGTGTGTGTGTGTGTGTGTGTGTGTGTGTGTGTGTGTGTGTGTGTGTGTGTGTGTGTGTGTGTGTGTGTGAATGTGTGTATTCCACTTATCGTAAAAGTTTTGATGCAGTTCATCATCAGTCTCAGCTTTGATAAGAATATTAACTATAGCACCAATTCATCTTCTCCTTCATAAGAGTGTTTCTGAGTGTGTGTGTGTGTGTGTGTGTGTGTGTGTGGTGTGTGTGTGTGTGTGTGTGTGTGTGTGTGTGTCCTATTAATAATCCTGGTGTCCCGCCCCCACAACTATCAGAGCGAATGAAAGCATCTGTTTTATTTGTTCTATGTCCTATTCATGTTGCTCTGTTGGAGGAGCCTGTGACTTCAGTTCACCGCCATATCTACACTGGAGCTGCTGAGCACATGATGATAAAGCCTTGAAATGTAAATGAAAACAGAGGAGTGAGGGGGGGTCTTATAGAGAATAGAGGAGTGAGGGGGGTCTTACAGAGAATAGAGGAGTGAACCAGTGCTCCACAGGATGAGTGAGATGGTTTCTGACGTGCAGAGAGCAGAGAGCAGAGAGCAGAGAGCAGAGAGCAGAGAGCTGAGAGCAGAGAGCAGAGAGCAGAGAGCAGAGAGCTGAGAGCAGAGAGCAGAGAGCAGAGAGCAGAGAGCAGAGAGCTGAGAGCAGAGAGCAGAGAGCAGAGAGCAGAGAGCAGAGAGCAGAGAGCAGAGAGCAGAGAGCAGAGAGCAGAGAGCTGAGAGCTGAGAGCAGAGAGCAGAGAGCAGAGAGCTGAGAGCAGAGAGCTGAGAGCAGAGAGCAGAGAGCAGAGAGCTGAGAGCTGAGAGCAGAGAGCAGAGAGCAGAGAGCAGATAGCTGAGAGCAGAGAGCAGAGAGCTGAGAGCAGAGAGCTGAGAGCAGAGAGCAGAGAGCAGAGAGCTCAGAGCTGAGAGCTCTCAAGCAGAGAGCAGAGCAGAGAGCAGAGAGCAGAGAGCAGAGAGCAGAGAGCAGAGAGCTCAGAGCTGAGAGCTCTCAGAGCAGAGAGCAGAGAGCAGAGAGCAGAGAGCAGAGAGCAGAGAGCTGAGAGCTGAGAGCTGAGAGCTGAGAGCTCTCAGAGCAGAGAGCAGAGAGCAGAGAGCAGAGAGCAGAGAGCTGAGAGCTGAGAGCTGAGAGCTCTCAGAGCAGAGAGCAGAGAGCAGAGAGCAGAGAGCTGAGAGAGAGAGCAGAGAGCAGAGAGCAGAGAGCTGAGAGCTGAGAGCTCTCAGAGCAGAGAGCAGAGAGCAGAGAGCAGAGAGCAGAGAGCAGAGAGCTCTCAGAGCAGAGAGCAGAGAGCTCAGAGCTGAGAGCTCTCAGAGCAGAGAGCTGCTCCACTGCAGCAACAGCTTTATTCTTCTTTTATGTCTCCATACCGAGTCAGGAATTCACCTGAGAGTCTGACAGCTTCTGCTCCGTCAGGGGAGAGGAGGGAGAGAGTGTGTGTGTGTGTGTGTGTGTGTGTGTGAGAGAGTGTGTGTGTGAGAGAGTGTGTGTGTGTGTGTTTCTGTGTGTGTTTCTGTGTGTGTGTGTGTGTGTGTGTGTGTGAGAGTGTGTGTGTGAGAGAGTGTGTGTGTGTGTGTTTCTGTGTGTGTTTCTGTGTGTGTGTGTGTGTGGTGTGTGTGAGAGAGTGTGTGTGTGTGTTTCTGTGTGTTTCTGTGTGTGTGTGTGTGTGTGTGTGTGTGTGTGTGTGTGTGTGGTGTGTGGTGTGTGTGTGTGTGTGTGTGTGTGGTGTGTGTGTGTGTGTGTGTGTGTGTGTGTTGTGTGTGTGTGTGTGTGTGTGTGTGTGTTTCTGTGTGTGTGTGTGTGGTGTGTGTGTGTGTGTGTGTGTGTGTGTGTGTGTGTGTGTGTGTTGGTGTGTGTGTGTGGTGTGTGTGTGTGTGTGTGTGTGTGTGTGTGTGTGTGTGTGTGTGTGTGTGTGTGCTCCTGAAGAATCTGCATGTTTCAGACTGAGGTCAGCTGAACCGGTTCGTGGTGAGATCAGCGCTGACTCACTCAGAGAAACGTTGCAGGATCTGAAGCAGCCGAGGTGAAAAACATCAAGTAAGAAGTTTTATTATCGTGTTCAACATTTAGAGATGAGAGAAGATCTGAGGGAATATACGAATAAAGTATTTAAAGTACTCGTGACACATTTAAAGGACATATTTTTGGAATATCTTTGACTTTAATTTCAAAGACTATTCCATTTATTTTTAATATAGTATTTCCTTAATCTCAGGGAAAATCCAACATTTCTGCGGCCTCTTTTTTAAATCAGCATAACTCTCCACTTTGAATATAGTATATTTTATTATATTTGACTGCATTATTATTATCAGTATAATAAAAGCTTTTATATTTTATATTTTTGGTTACATATTCTTCTTTCTGTGTCTCTGTAGAAACCATTTATACCAAAGCAGATTCCTCATAAACTAAAACTCATTCTGATACATTTCAAACTTTGATCCTATCTACTTTTTTATCTCATAGATGTGATCTTGTACTTTAGTAAAAGTAGAAGTACTCAGATCTTGACCTTGAGTAAAAGTAGAAGTACTCAGATCTTGTACTTGAGTAAAAGTAGAAGTACTCAGATCTTGTACTTTAGTAAAAGTAGAAGTACTCAGATCTTGTACTTGAGTAAAAGTAGAAGTACTCAGATCTTGTACTTGAGTAAAAGTAGAAGTACTCAGATCTTGTACTTGAGTAAAAGTAGAAGTACTCAGATCTTGACCTTGAGTAAAAGTAGAAGTACTCAGATCTTGTACTTGAGTAAAAGTAGAAGTACTCAGATCTTGTACTTGAGTAAAAGTAGAAGTACTCAGATCTTGTACTTGAGTAAAAGTAGAAGTACTCAGATCTTGTACTTGAGTAAAAGTAGAAGTACTCAGATCTTGTACTTTAGTAAAAGTAGAAGTACTCAGATCTTGTACTTGAGTAAAAGTAGAAGTACTCAGATCTTGTACTTGAGTAAAAGTAGAAGTACTCAGATCTTGTACTTGAGTAAAAGTAGAAGTACTCAGATCTTGTACTTGAGTAAAGTAGAAGTACTCAGATCTTGTACTTGAGTAAAAGTAGAAGTACTCAGATCTTGTACTTTAGTAAAAGTAGAAGTACTCAGATCTTGTACTTGAGTAAAAGTAGAAGTACTCAGATCTTGTACTTGAGTAAAAGTAGAAGTACTCAGATCTTGTACTTTATTAAAAGTAGAAGTACTCAGATCTTGTACTTTATTAAAAGTAGAAGTACTCAGATCTTGTACTTGAGTAAAAGTAGAAGTACTCAGATCTTGTACTTGAGTAAAAGTAGAAGTACTCAGATCTTGTACTTTATTAAAAGTAGAAGTACTCAGATCTTGTACTTTATTAAAAGTAGAAGTACTCAGATCTTGTACTTTAGTAAAAGTAGAAGTACTCAGATCTTGTGCTTGAGTAAAGTAGAAGTACTCAGATCGTGTACTTGAGTATAAGTAGAAGTACTCAGATCTTGTACTTGAGTAAAAGTAGAAGTACTCAGATCTTGTACTTGAGTAAAAGTAGAAGTACTCAGATCGTGTACTTGAGTAAAAGTAGAAGTACTCAGATCTTGTACTTGAGTAAAAGTAGAAGTACTCAGATCTTGTACTTGAGTAAAAGTAGAAGTACTCAGATCTTGTACTTGAGTAAAAGTAGAAGTACTCAGATCTTGTACTTGAGTAAAAGTAGAAGTACTCAGATCTTGTACTCAGAGTAAAAGTAGAAGTACTCAGATCTTGTAATTGAGTAAAAGTAGAAGTACTCAGATCTTGTACTCAGAGTAAAAGTAGAAGTACTCAGATCTTGTACTTGAACTGTAGTGTAGTAGAAGTACAAAGTAGCATCAAATGGAAATACTCAAGTAAAGTACCTGAAAGGGAATTTCAGTACAGTTCTTGAGTAAATGTACTTTACTCCACTGAGTTATTCCACTTGATGTTACTTTTAATAACATAAAGTGGAATAACTCAGTAAAAGTACCTCATAATTGTACTTCTGTACTTGAGTGAAAGTACTTAGTTACTTCGTGAAAGAAGGGCTGAGGCGTGGTTAATGATTTATCTTCGAGGTAACACTGCAGATACAGACATCATAAAAACATCTGAATACAGTGTCTCATATATTCATCCATATATTGAAAAGTACATGAAATAATATTAACTTTAATAACACAACAACAAAAGGACATCTGTAATAAAAGTGGATTACAAAGTGACATTTGATGTAAATAACTTTAAGAATTAGAAACAGAGGCGTTCCAGGTAACTGTAAAAACATCCAAGTGCTATTCGTTCAAAGCTACAAAATAAAACACAGTTAAGCAGGAAGCGTTTCCTTCAAGGAAAGTACTATAAAATAAGTTACAGTACGGCGTCCTCCGAGAAAAACTTCATGAGCTCAGAAAATACGACAAATACTTCATAATAATATCACAAAAACACCATCATACGTCGTCCGCTGGGAAGGAGGGATGTTGAACCTTGGTCTCGTGAAAAAAGCCATCTTCTCTCTGCGGAATGAAATACACTTATTATGAAACTCACAGATTCTGATCAATCCCTAAAAGACAAGACAATGAAATGTTCCACAAATAAAATACATACAAATACACAAAAAATGTATTGTGAAATCTGCCCGGAGACAAATATCCTATTGGCTGATGAATGTCCCGGACCAAATACAAACTAAAACAAATTACATTTCAAAGAAATGGAATTGGTCTCATGATTTGTAGATTGTTTTTGGTAGAGGTAAAACAATATGTAGAAAATAAAGAGAGTTAAAAATGTCCTTTTCAAACAAACATTTTCCTCAAATTCTGAATGAAAAGTCATGAGAAATATCCTCCATTTACAGAAACCCTATTAATGTGCACTGTGGCTGTTAAAGGTGGGCGGGTAACTTTGGAGAAAGCAGCTCGAGTCGCTAGAATTTGAAAATACACAACCTGAAAAATCTGCCACTTCCTCTCAAGCCCCTCCTCCAACACACGGACGCGCACATGACCAATGAGGGCACGAGATAAGTGTGTGCACAGATGGAAGGCTGACAGGCAGGTAGGCCATCCAGTTACTTTAGCCGGGCCGGCTCAGATGATTGGTCGTGCTTTTCACAGCGCTACGGTTCCACAGAGGACATGTTTTTATGGATTCATTGCTATCGGGATGTTAAGAGCATTCCATGGAATATAACAGAAGTGTATCTCGAGCCGGTTTCTCAAACTTACCTACCCCACCTTTAAATGAACTATTAAAAATGTATGAATTAAAATAAATATTCCCAGGTTTCTAATCATTAGTCCCATCAGTCGTTAATCGTTCTCGGTAAATGTAAAATAAATAAGATGTTTTCTTCCGATCGAACATGCTGTGTCAAAAACAAGACAAGATAATAAAATATTTAGTATTTAAGGTAAGTTAAGTTTATCTGAATGGAGAGCACTCCTCCAGACACTGGTGCATTATGGGTTGTTTGTAGTCCCTGTGGAGCCATGCTGTAGTTGTTTGAGCGCCCAGAGACTCGCAGCGTTCAGACTGAAGGTTGCAGCTCTTCAGAGAAACGTCTGACAGGAGGTTTTAACGAGGGACTACCAGGAGGAGTTAGAGAGACAGGTGAGCGTCAGGTGATCCTCAGGTGATCCAGGTGAGCCGGTTCCCCCCCCCCCGTGTTTACGCAGCTTCTAAAGATCCTGAGGTCTGAACCTCCGCTGTCAGGGTCTCCCTCCAGGCGCCTTTAGAGTAAATACTGCTGCCTCCGTGAGAAGAAGAGATCAAACCCTTTACTGCATCTCAGCTTTAAACCACATGCGTGGGAAGATCAGCGGGATTTCAAAAAGCCTTCAATGTGTAGGAGCCGCTTTGAAGTTTGATGAATGCATTTTTCCATTGCAGCAAGAGCATTGCTCAGGTGTTGGGGGCGGGGCTAAAGTTTTAGATGGAGGTACGAGGGTGACGGGAGAGTCATTGACCACTAAGGTAGGGACTTGTTTGTGTTTACCTGAAGGTAGGGACTTGTTTGTGTTTACCTGAAGGTAGGGACTTGTTTGTGTTTACCTGAAGGTATGGACTTGTTGTTGTTTGTTTGTGTTTACCTGAAGGTAGGGACTTGTTGTTATGTGTTTACCTGAAGGTAGGGACTTGTTGTTATGTGTTTACCTGAAGGTAGGGACTTGTTGTTATGTGTTTACCTGAAGGTATGGACTTGTTGTTGTTTGTTTGTGTTTACCTGAAGGTAGGGACTTGTTGTTATGTGTTTACCTGAAGGTATGGACTTGTTGTTGTTTGTTTGTGTTTACCTGAAGGTAGGGACTTGTTGTTATGTGTTTACCTGAAGGTAGGGACTTGTTTGTGTTTACCTGAAGGTAGGGACTTGTTGTTATGGTTTACCTGAAGGTATGGACTTGTTGTTGTTTGTTTGTGTTTACCTGAAGGTAGGGACTTGTTGTTATGTGTTTACCTGAAGGTAGGGACTTGTTGTGATGTGTTTACCTGAAGGTAGGGACTTGGTGTTATGTGTTTACCTGAAGGTCTGCACGGGAGGGGCTCCTTCTGGCTCTGCCCCCTCATCTGCAGCACCTCTTTGGAGGCTTTCCTCAGCCTCCTCTCCGCCGCCTCCTCCTGACGCTGCTGCTGCTGACTCTGACCCGCCTGACACAAACAACAACAACAACACAAACAAACAGGAGTCACCAATCTGGCCTCCTCGTTACCTTCATTTAAACTTCATTAAACACTTGAATCTTTCCTAACATCTCTCAAAACTCATTCTAGCTTTCAAACTCTGATCAACCCCCCCCATTTTACTTAGTTAATACACCCGCATACGTACTGAAATGTGTGCAGACTAGTAACTGCACATATAACATACATCTCTCCATGCGTGACAATAATCTCACATCTCTTTGTACTGTTTCCGTTCTGATTTTATACAAAGCGTCTTTGAGCTTTAGGAAAAGCGCTATAAAAATGACCGAGGAGGGAAGGACCTCAGTTTGGGACTCCCTCTCTCCCTGGGGCAATATATGATTAATATATCTGTGTCCTGACAGGAGAGTGGATCTATGTGACCCCCACTCACAAAACAAATATGGTCTATTCTTATGTAACGAGACATGAAACTACAAGCGCTAATTGTCTCAAAATAACTCGCTAAATGAGGTCGCGCAACGGATTTGAGTTTGACACCCCTGATCTAAAGTGTTACCTAAAGTTTATTATTATTATTATTATATCTGTATGGTGTCCTGAGAGTGGATCTGTGTGCCCCCACCTGTCTCTGCGCCTCCCTCACAGGCAGCAGAAGCGCACTAGTTTTTTTCCTGTAAGCAATCAGAGAGAGAGTGGAGGGAGGATGGAGGTCGGTTTTGGAGAACAAATAGAGCTGGGTGTCATCCACGTAACGATGAAAGTGAATGTTGAATTTACGGAAGATATGGCCAAGAGGAAGTAGATAGATGATGAAAAGAAGAGGCTCCAGGACAGAGCCCTGGGGAACACCGGTACTGACTGGGAGTGGCTGTGATTTGAAAGCTTTGAGTTGGATGAACTGAGTGCGGCCAGAGAGATATGATTTAAAACCAGTATGATATCTGTATGGTGAGAGTGGATCTGTGTGCCCCCACCTGTCTCTCTGCGCCTCCCTCAGCAGGCTGCAGAAGCGCTCGTCCCTCAGCTCGGGGGGTCTTGGGCCTGGGGGCCTCCAGACGCAGCTTCAGGTCCCGCAGGAAGCTCAGCTCCTCCAGAAGCTGCTTCTGCCGGCTCCTGCAGGCCTGGAGGTCCAGCTCCAGGTCCAGAGAGGTCCGGGTGGGCTGCTCCGCCAGGGAGGAGCGGTACGACTGCTGCTCAGAGAGAGAGAGAGACGTTTTAGATGAGATGCTTTCACAACGAGAGCGGTACGACTGCTGCTCAGAAACACAGAGGAACGTGTGTTTAGATGAGACGCTTTCACAACGATCACGTGTTAGACTAGAATAAAAACAGTTTTAATGAGGTTAAACAATTATTATTAAGCGCTCCTTCAAAATCAAGGTATTACTACAGCTTTTCTTTCCAAATAAAGGTATTTCTGGGCCGTCGGATAGCTCAGTGGTTACATTTCAGGCATTGTCCTCCTGTTTTAAATTAATATATTTTTTGGGAGGCAGTGAAGTGTTGAATATAGTGCATTGAGACCCTCCTCGTTCAGTAGACACAGAGTTATCCCTCCTAGAGAAAGAGCAGAATGTACCTGCTTGTATCTCAGCGTTCTCCTCTCCAGAGTGTTCCTGACAAACGGAGTTTTCTTTGGTAGAGTGGAGCTGTCACTGTCGCTGCGATACAACTGCAACACACAAACAGACAGTTTATATCCAGAAAAACTCAAAAACAACAGATCAAACAACAACAACAACAACAACAGATCTCGGTCAGAAACGCTTCTCTTCTCTGTGTTTTGCTCCTCCTCGCTTCTACAGCTTTTCAATCAGGAATCCATCTCACTTCTCCACCCTGAAATATGTTTTCTTATCTTAAATCTCCCATACCAAAAATATATTTTCATTGCAGAACTACACGAATCACACAAACAACCTATTCTGGATTCAAGACGGCGACTTAAGGTGACAAGTTTGCATCCCTGGTAACAACAAAGTGTCTAACCCGAGGCTTTCTGAAGCAGGTGAACAGGCACGGTGATGCTGTTAAACTTATATTACTAAAGCAAACGTCTCACCCTGCAGACGTACTGGCTCCGGCCCCGGGGGAGAAGGTCTGCGACCGGACGATGGTGCTGCCCCTCATGAAGGGAGAGGCGTGTGGCCCCAGCGGCCCCCCCCTCTCTTTGGCCGGACCCTACCGGATCGGGGATCAGAGCCTCCGTCATGGTGCCCTTCTCCACCTGCAGACAGAGGAATACATATATATGTAGCTGTGTCTATAACCCCCCCCCCCCATCAGCTGTTTCCCTCAGGACGAGATGTTTTAATTCCATCAAAAGAAACGACAAATTATTAATTTCAAGTTTGTCTTTTGTTATATTTAATAAAGTAATAAAGACAGTCAATGGAAATCGATTTCAAATTGTAGGAGCAGAGCAACTTAGATAAAGAGGATCTGACCCTGAACACTAACTGTTCATCATCATGGGCGTCTCTTTGTTAGAAAAAGCGGTCGCGACACTTCTTTCAGATTTAAAAAAACAATACTGCATTAAGCGCCCACCCTGCAAACAATACATGCATATACACATATTCTTAGTTACATACTTTCTTGATAACTAGCGCAGTAGCTACGCTGCTGCTAAGCTGTTCTCAATTCAATTATTACTTATATAAAACATGGGGTTCAGGAAAACAGCCAGAAGGTGAGAACAGTCCTCCAGATTGTACATGTTCTCAAAGTGGACCATTCTTTGTTTTCAGACTTTTTGAACAGATGATCCATGAATGCAAAGTGGTGGATAAGTTCTCAGCGTCCGACGCCTATGATCACATATACAAGAAGAAAAAAGCAGCGACCAATCCTAACCATAAATACTCTTAGAAACTGTTTAGAAATATCCTCCATTAAACCATAAATCCATATCCATTTGTAAATCCACCCTTCACTCTTCTTCAATGTCCATTCCAAAACAGTAAGACATCGCACTACAGTGAGCAGGCTGATCGAAATGTCTCTGTTTCACACGTATAAGTCAAATAACAGGTGACCTTTGAACCTGCTCCTCCTCACCTTCACTTTGCCGCTCGGCCCCCTGCTGGTGACGCCTCTGCACATGGCCCCTCTGCACAAACGGCCCCTCAGTGGGGGGGGTGAAAGCGGTGCTGCTGGCAGCCGCTGTCCCGACTCTGCTGCCAGCTCCTGAGAACACACACACTGTATCATGAAACCCTGCAGGGGGGGGGGGCATTTCTGTGTATACACCTGCAGCGGCTGTTACCTCTCTGACGCCTCCCCCTCCTCTGCTGCGCCGCCTCCCCCCCCTCAGCTGGGAGCTGTTGCGTGACAGCAGGGCGTCCTGAACGTCAGAGGAACTGTCAGACATTCCTCACACACACACACACACACACACATCTGCAGGGTTTGATTTTAAGTTTAATGGAGATAATTATCAGGTATTAACACCTCCACACATTCCACTCTCTCTTTTTTTACATTTGTGACAAGTAAAGTTCCTACAATTTGTGCAGACGACACACATGTCTTTAGTTCTGAGGATGGTTAACATATTTAGGCAGAACGTTTTGCAAATTAAATGGTTTGATGAAAATAATCCTCTTTGGTCATATATACATTTATTAAACGATCAAATCTGTGTGTGTGTGTGTGTGTGTGTGTGTGTGTGTGTGTGTGTGTGTGTGTGTGTGTGTGTGTGTGTACCTGGTTCTCTGTGTGTCTGCGCTGGCTCTTCTCAGCCCCGTTCAGCATGGTCACCCTCAGCCAATGGTAAACCATCTCCACCCCCCCCTCACACTCAGAGAGCCCCAGCTGAGCCGAGCCCTGCAGGATCACAGGAAAATATAACAAATATTTTTAAACAAATGTATAGAGAGAGGTCCGACACATTGTAAGTGATAGGCTAAGGGGCGGGATATGTTTTATTCCAATTCTATTTCAATGTAAATACTGCTATGTTTTACTATATTTTTTAATGTCATTATATTTTTCTTAAAATAGTTTCTGTTAGAAACATCTCCCTGGTCTCCCTTGAGCTTCAATCTCAGGATCCATGTATTTGTGATCCTCTCCAGAATGGAAGGAGTCATCACATACAGAGCATCAACTAGTTCCTGAACAGTGTCCTTCACATGCTGATATCCAAGAGAGGGAGTTACACAGTCACAAGATGGAGGAATAGAAAGCAGTATTCAATGTTTACTTCAGATTAGCTCCACGTCAGAAATGATCATGCTTGTCATATGTCTCTCTCCATAGAGGCTGAATCATCATGTTAATCACATAGCTATCATATGCCTCAAACAGTCCTGATGCTCTTCTAGGTAATCATACATCCTGTCATGTACTCAGCTACAGTTGGGTTTAATTAACAGTTGTTTTACTTTTATGTCTGCACCACGACATCAAGTTAAATTCGTCATACGTGTCAACCTACCTGGTGATAAACCTGTTCCTGATTCTGATATTATTGCTACCTCAATCAGTAGTACCTCATTCAACCTCACTTCAAAACAATGCCCTTTACATATCCCTAAATAAAGTAGATAACCCCCTCCCCCCCCTCCTCACCAGGGTCTCCTCCTGGCTCTCGCCCCCCAGAGAGCAGACGCTGATCTGCAGGAAGCTGGCGGTCAGAGCGCCGCTGGAGACGGGGATCCGGAAGCCTTCGTTAAAGTTCAGGATGTTCTGAGGGTCCAGAGCGGAGCAGCAGTAGAAACAGGACCGAGCCGAGTCCAGAGGGAGGAGCTGCACCTTCACATACCTGAGGGGGGGGGGTCATACGGGGGCATGGGGGTTAAAGGTCTCCTGTTATACGGTTTTTAGGCTTATATTATAGGTCCAGAGATCAATCTTCTCCTCTGTGGAGATATTTCCTAATCAGATCTGAAAGCACTCACACTTTGAACCCCTCTCTGACGACGCAGCGGTTCAGGTTCTTCAGCTGCAGGAGGTGGAGCCGCAGAGACTGAGAGGACAACTCCCAGCTGAGGACAGGAAGGACAGACACGGAGTAAATACAGCACAAAAACAAAAAAAGAATCATTTCCTCTTTTTTTTAAAGATGTTTATACAAAAATATTTAAAAAATGTATAAAAAAAAAGAATAATAATACATACAAAAAATTAAGTAAAAATTATTATAATAATACATAAAAAATGTAAAAGTAATAATAGAATAAAAAATGCAATAATAATAAAACAAATAAATAATATTAAATAAATAAATAATAATTAAATATAATTAATAATAATAACAAATAAAATAATAAATAAATAATCATCCTCACAGCAGTCCCAGGTGGATCTGTGTGGGCTCGCTCACAGACGTCATATCTTTAATAAAAGAAATCTCATCGGACTCCTCCGTCCTGTTAGAGGAGAGAAAACAAACAACAACAACAACACAACAACACAAATATGTTATTCTGTTTCATTGGAAGCTGTTTTTCTTTAAAGCCATTTAAAAAATGTGATATTTGATCAGTGTGCCCCCCAACGCTCCTGAAGGTTACTTTAAGGTACAGGTGTGTTTAAGGTACAGGTGTCTTTAAGGTACAGGTGTCTTTAAGGTACAGATGTCTTTAAGGTACAGATTAAGGTACAGGTGTCTTTAAGGTACAGATTAAGGTACAGGTGTCTTTAAGGTACAGGTGTCTTTAAGGTACAGATTAAGGTACAGGTGTCTTTAAGGTAGAGGTGTCTTTAAGGTAAAGGTGTCTTTAAGGTACGGTACAGGTGTCTTTAAGGTACAGGTGTCTTTAAGGTCAACCCTGTAAGGTACAGATTAAGGTACAGGTGTCTTTAAGGTACAGGTGTCTTTAAGGTACGGTACAGGTGTCTTTAAGGTACAGGTGTCTTTAAGGTACAGATTAAGGTACAGGTGTGTCTCTCACCTGCGCCCCCAGGCCTCGAACACCCCGCTGTCTGTAGCCAGAGCTTCTTCAGAGACGGAGACCCTCCTCGCTCTGCGGACGCTCCGGTTGGCACTGTTCCCCCGCAGAGTCACTCCTGGGGGGCCGAGAGGCAGCAGGAATCAGACAGACATCCTGACTGCATGGAACATCTTACAATCTGCTCTAAAGCTTCCTATCACAGAAGGAAAGCCTAAACTCATATCTGTCTCTCAATACAAGATCCCATCATCAAAGGATTAAATAAATGTAATGAATTAATAAAAGAAAATCATAATAAATAATAATAGAAAAATAATATTAATATAAAAAATACTAATAATCATAATAACAAAATAAAAGTAAATGTTTTTAACCAAGACAATAAAATAAGAAAATCAAAATAGGTGTTTCTCGAAATAGAATTTTGGTCATTTCTGTATAGCTTGTAGCTCCTACACCTACCTGTGGTTCCTGTGGGGGGGCAGACGGCGTCCCTCAGCCCCTCCAGTAAGCCCCGCCCCCCCGCCTGCTCCATGTACTCCTCAGTCATCTGTGTCAGGGGGCAGTCGGGGGGGGGAGGTAGGGCGTGTCCATGGGGGAGCCGGGGGGTGAAAGGGAGGAGAGCGAGGAGCGAGAGGAGAGAGAGGCCAGAGACTGGGGGGGGTCGTGGGAGCGCTTGTTTTTACTATGGGAGGGGGGTCTGCCTGCAGCAGGTAGCGCAGGTGAGGCTCCTCCCCTGCCCCCCCCTCGTACTGAGGGAAGCCGTAGATGTCGCTGAAGCTGATGGAGCTCAGGGACCCCCGGCTGGAGGCCAGAGACCCCCGACTCGAGGCTAAAGACCCCCGACTGCTGCTGGAGGACACCGTGAGGGAGCTGGCCGACATGCTGGGGGGAGAATGTATATAAGGATAGTTAAATATGTACAGATGTGTGCATACGTTATATCATTATGTGCCATCGTGTGTGTGTGTGTGTGTGTGTGTGTGTGTGTGTGTGTGTGTGTGTGTGTGTGTGTGTACCTCTTCAGCTGTGAGTGCAGGTAGGTAGTGATGCGTGTGGCCTCCTCCAGCTGCCTCAGCAGAGCGTTCCTCTTCTCCTGCTGCAGGATCCTGAGAGAACAAGTTAGATTAAGTGAAATAAGAAATCTTAAAACCACGCAATATTTCATTAAAAGTTATAACATATAATTCAGTCAGAAAAAAAGTTACAATAAGGTTACAGTACAGTATGCATTTAAAATGTAAACAAATGTAAAGTACGTAATAGAGAAGGCATCGTTAACCCCCTGGCTATGTTAACCCCGCCCCCTCTCACCTCTGATTGGCTACCTGGCTCTGTTCATTTCTCTAATGTACAATACCTTGTCTTTTTATGCTGCTGCAACGCAAACATTTCCCAATCTTATCTAAACCCCGCCCCCTCTCACCTCTGATTGGTTCCCTGGCTACCTGGCTCTGTTAACCCCGCCCCATCTCACCTCTGATTGGCCCCCTGGCTCTGGCTGCTGTTGGCTCTCTGCACCTCCCCCTCCAGACGCCCTCTCTCCTCCTCCAGCTGCAGCAGTGTTTCGGGGCAGATCTGCTGCCGGATCACCTCCTCCAGCTCCTGCAGCAGCGCCTCCTTCTCCCTCAGCAGCTGCAGGAAGTCCCGGTCCCGGTCCGCCTCCACCCGACCCGACCAGGAGTCAGAGTCCAGCTGAGCGAGCTGGTGCTGGACGCTCTGCACCCTGAGGGGGGGGGGGGAAACACGGGTTAGGGTAATATAACAACACTTAAATAAATTCACAAGCTACCCTGCGGTAAACAAAGCCATTCAAACTAGCTGCACCTTTACCAGCTTTGAGAACACTTTCATGATCAATCATTATAAAACATATCATATATATTATTCTGAAATGGACCAATCTGCACAATGACTACTTTTACTGTCGCTACTTTCACTATATTTTGATGAGAATACTTTTCTACTTTTACTTGAGGAACATTTTGAATGCAGGACTTTTACTGTAACAGAGTATTCCTACACTCTGGTACTTCTACTTTTACTCAAGTACAAGATCTGAGTACTTCTACTTTTACTCAAGTACAAGACTGAGTACTTCTACTTTTACTCAAGAACAAGATCTGAGTACTTCTACTTTTACTCAAGTACAAGATCTGAGTACTTCTTCTTTTACTCAAGTACAAGATCTGAGTACTACTACTTTTACTCAAGTACAAGATCTGAGTACTTCTACTTTTACTCAAGTACAAGACCTGAGTACTTCTACTTTTACTCAAGTACAAGACCTGAGTACTTCTACTTTTACTCAAGAACAAGATCTGAGTACTTCTACTTTTACTCAAGTACAAGATCTGAGTACTTCTTCTTTTACTCAAGTACAAGATCTGAGTACTTCTACTTTTACTCAAGTACAAGATCTGAGTACTTCTACTTTTACTCAAGTACAAGATCTGAGTACTTCTACTTTTACTCAAGTACAAGATCTGAGTACTTCTTCTTTTACTCAAGTACACGATCTGAGTACTTCTACTTTTACTCAAGTACACGATCTGAGTACTTCTACTTTTACTCAAGTACTAGATCTGAGTACTTCTACTTTTACTCAAGTACACGATGTACACACACACACACACACACACACACACACACACACACACACACACACACACACACACACACACACACACACACACACACACACACCACAACACACACACACACACACACACACACACACACACACACACACACACACACACACACACACACACACACACACACACACACACAACACACACACACACACACACACACACACACCACACACACACACACACACACACACACCACACACCACACACACACACTTCTTGGCCTCCTCATACTGCCAGTTAACTTTCACTTTGTCCACCAGGTGTGAGGAGTCCTGGGAGCCGTACTGAAACACAGAGACAGCTCCATGAGAAGAAGAGACATGGCAAACACATAGTTGTGCCACCCTCCACATTTATTTATTTCATTTATTTATTAGTCAATTTATTGAACATGTTAGAAGCGAAACAATCAATAATTATAATTATAATAATTATAACAAAGAGAAGCAAAATTTAAAAAAATAAAAACCGTGATATTTGATCCATTGTTTTAAACAAATCATTTCTTTATACAAAACAACCAAAAACAAATAACTTTTACAACGACAAGAATAGCAAGCATGAGTTCACCGGCCCTGAACCATTCATCTCATGTATCATTAGTGTTTCATGATATGAGCTGCTCAGATAGTTTCCAGGTTCTCAGATATATCCAGAGCCTGTCTCTGATTGGCTGAAACACCAAACAGATCATTGCAGCATCCCATAATCCCCTCTGTTTCAGCCCTGTTTCCAAAGTGCTGATTCTCTGTCTGTTACTTTAGATGAAAATAAGGAGCCCCTCCCCACGCCCCTCTGAGAGAGATTTGGTTACAAAGAACTCAATGGTGCTCTAGGAGGAGATTCAGGTGATAAGGTGGGGGGGGGGTTACCTTGGTTGCTGATTGGCTAATGGTTACACAAGACAAAACATCGTTATGACATCATAAAGTGGCCAAAATCTGATCAGCTCATTTTCAGACAGGTTTTTATAGAAATGGATCAGGAGAAAAAGAGAGAGAATCTTTGTTCCTGAAACTTTCAGAGTCTCTTTACACAGAGGGGACACATGTTGATGTAGAAGAGACATGAAGAAGAGGGGACACATGTTGATGTAGAAGAGACATGAAGAAGAGGGGACACATGTTGATGTAGAAGAGACATGAAGAAGAGGGGACACATGTTGATGTAGAAGAGACATGAAGAAGAGGGGACACATGTTGATGTAGAAGAGACATGAAGAAGAGGGGACACATGTTGATGTAGAAGAGACATGAAGAAGAGGGGACACATGTTGATGTAGAAGAGACATGAAGAAGAGGGGACACATGTTGATGTAGAAGAGACATGAAGAAGAGGGACACATGTTGATGTAGAAGAGACATGAAGAAGAGGGGACACATGTTGATGTAGAAGAGACATGAAGAAGAGGGGACACATGTTGATGTAGAAGAGACATGAAGAAGAGGGGACACATGTTGATGTAGAAGAGACATGAAGAAGAGGGGACACATGTTGATGTAGAAGAGACATGAAGAAGAGGGGACACATGTTGATGTAGAAGAGACATGAAGAAGAGGGGACACATGTTGATGTAGAAGAGACATGAAGAAGAGGGGACACATGTTGATGTAGAAGAGACATGAAGAAGAGGGGACACATGTTGATGTAGAAGAGACATGAAGAAGAGGGGACACATGTTGATGTAGAAGAGACATGAAGAAGAGGGGACACATGTTGATGTAGAAGAGACATGAAGAAGAGGGGACACATGTTGATGTAGAAGAGACATGAAGAAGGGGACACATGTTGATGTAGAAGAGACATGAAGAAGAGGGGACACATGTTGATGTAGAAGAGACATGAAGAAGGGGACACATGTTGATGTAGAAGAGACATGAAGAAGAGGATTTTGCAGAACAGGTGAGCTTTAAAAACCTTTCCGGTCCCCCTCCAGCGTACATTGTTCCTGAGAATGTGTGTGTGTGTGTCACCTCTCCGATGAGGTCGGTCTGACAGCCGGTGTCACAGAACTGCAGCTCCGATCCTCCGGCGTTCCCGGCGTTCCCGACCTCTCCGGAGTTCTGGAAGTTCACCGTCAGCTTCGCAAGGCACTGTGGGAGGAAAGTAAAATACATATATTAAAAATACACAAAATCATCTGCAAAATCACCTCAGGGCTGCAAATAATCAAGATTCACAACACAATTTCTTAAATGACGTTTTAGTTTGGTGAAATGTCATTGTTTTGACCCCTTAGGGCCACCGTACATTTGATTAATGTATATAGAGTTTATTGCACAAAGATATCCTCAATTTCTTTGATTTAAAAGTTGGAAAAAATCCTAAATTAATGTTTTCTTAAATAACG
>JAAKFY010000025.1:4012089-4029836 GCA_011823955.1 Dissostichus mawsoni
GCTGAGTCATCGTTTACAGGTAACGTGAATAATTTTTTTCGGGAATCTACGTTTATTTTCCTGTAAATGTAAAACTTTATCTCAGAAAATATCCACGTTTTTTTCTCGTTAAAAATCCAAATCTCGTGTGATCTCTCCATTAACCTGATCACGGACACACCCTGACCTCTGACCCCTCTGATGATGACCTCACCCTTATCATCCCCCCCCCCTCTCCCCTCACTCACCCTCTCCCTCCTGCAGGCCACCTCCACCTTCATCTGCTCCGGGTCGTATTTCCCGCTGGACGACGATCCGGAAAGCGCTGCCACACAAACACAGAGGGATTATGGGTAAAAGATGATGTCACCGTTAACTAAAATTCATTATTATTTCATGTGTCATCATTTCAACTGTACTTGTAAATATAAAGAAGGAGATCATAATAAAGCTTTATTCATAGGGCACTTTTCATACAGCACGTGCAGCTCAAAGTGTCTCAAGAAATACGGTTTATTTCCATAACAAGCTTTAATAGACCCTTCATATTTCCCCTTATTATAATCGATCTGATGATTCGGTTTTAAGGGATGAGCTGCAACAGGATAACTGACACCCTCTGGAGAGCTGGGATGTTTCTTAAAGGTCTCCTATTATACTATGTTCTGGCATATATTATAGCTCTCAGATATATACAAATATATAAAAAACATGTCTATGAAGTGTTTTGCTCAAAATACTATTCTATTTCAGCCCTGTTACTAAAGTGCTGATTCTGGGTCAGTCGCTTGAAAATAAAAAAAAGAGGGAGATCTCATTCAGGAGAATCTACCAGCAGAAACTCAGCTAAATGCTGCCGTGATGAAACTCCATATCATGTTCCAAACCACATCAAGGATTCTCTCTGAAACAGCATGGAGCTCAAACTCTTTCTCTCTCTCAGGTTTACCACAAGGTGAGTTCCTTTTGATTTCCTGCTTCTTCACACATGCTCTCTCCAGTACAGGTTAGCTCTGAGTGTTAGCATGCTAATGTAAACACAGACCATATCACTTCCAGAACACGTCTCATTGTTTCTGACAGCTACATTTCTGATTGGCTCGTGGGTGTAAAGCCCGCCCACATTTTAGTAATGTCGTCATGACGCAGCAAATCTGGATCAGCTCCGTTGTTCCCCCGGTTTTTAGAGATGTGGGTACGGAGGAAAAGAGAGAGGGTTTGATTTCCTGACACTTTGAGAGTCTCCTGACACACCGGCACACCGGGACACACCGGGGACACACCGGGACACACCGGGGACACATGGTGATGTAGAGAAACATCAAAAAGGGCATTTTGTATAATAGGTGACCTTTAAATCATATTCAAGTAGAAAGCATAATTGACCTATTTGATTGATTTTGCTGAATTATAACTTAACCTATGAGGCAGTATACCTCACTGCCCAGCCCAATGTATGTTTTTCTGTATGTGGCCCTCAGTGAAAACAGTTTGGACCCCCCTGCAGTGAAGTATGATATATATTCTTGTTCCTCACCGCTGTGCAGGGAACTGGAGTCCTCGCTGATCTGGCTGAAGAGCAGCATCTCCTGCTGCAGCAGCTCCAGTCTCTGCTGCTTGATCAGGAACATTTCCTTCTTGGCCTCCAGCGCCTCCTGAGCCACGACCAGATACTCCTTCAGCATGCGCTCCTGCTCCTGCCGCCACTGAGTCCGCGGGTTCTCAATCTGCGTCAGCTCTGAGGGGAGAGGGGATAACAACAAGCAGGGAAATCAGAAACAGAGAGCAGATTATATCATGAAACACTCATAATTATACATAAGATGAATGAGCAGGACCTGTGAAGTGATGCCTGCTATTTCTTCTCTTTCTATACATCTGGAGTAAATCCACAAGCTACCCTGCAGTATACAAAGTCATTCAAACTAGCTGCACCTTTACCAGCTTTGAGAACACTTTCATGATCAATCATTATAAAACATATCAATATATTATTCTGAAATGGACCAATCTGCACAATGACTACTTTTACTGTCGCTACTTTCACTATATTTTGATGAGAATACTTTTCTACTTTACTTGAGGAACATTTTGAATGCAGGACTTTTACTGTAACAGAGTATTCCTACACTCTGGTACTTCTACTTTTACTCAAGTACAAGATCTGAGTACTTCTACTTTTACTCAAGTACAAGATCTGAGTACTTCTACTTTTACTCAAGTACAAGATCTGAGTACTTCTACTTTTACTCAAGTACAAGATCTGAGTACTTCTACTTTTACTCAAGTACAAGATCTGAGTACTTCTACTTTTACTCAAGTACAAGATCTGAGTACTTCTACTTTTACTCAAGTACAAGATCTGAGTACTTCTACTTTTACTCAAGTACAAGATCTGAGTACTTCTACTTTTACTCAAGTACAAGATCTGAGTACTTCTACTTTTACTCAAGTACAAGATGAGTACTTCTACTTTTACTCAAGTACAAGATCTGAGTACTTCTACTTTTACTCAAGTACAAGATCTGAGTACTTCTACTTTTACTCAAGTACAAGATCTGAGTACTTCTACTTTTACTCAAGTACAAGATCTGAGTACTTCTACTTTTACTCAAGTACAAGATCTGAGTACTTCTACTTTTACTCAAGTACAAGATCTGAGTACTTCTACTTTTACTCAAGTACAGATCTGAGTACTTCTACTTTTACTCAAGTACAAGATCTGAGTACTTCTACTTTTACTCAAGTACAAGATCTGAGTACTTCTACTTTTACTCAAGTACAAGATCTGAGTACTTCTACTTTTACTCAAGTACAAGATCTGAGTACTTCTACTTTTACTCAAGTACAAGATCTGAGTACTTCTACTTTTACTCAAGTACAAGATCTGAGTACTTCTACTTTTACTCAAGTACAAGATCTGAGTACTTCTACTTTTACTCAAGTACAAGATCTGAGTACTTCTACTTTTACTCAAGTACAAGATCTGAGTACTTCTACTTTTACTCAAGTACAAGATCTGAGTACTTCTACTTTTACTCAAGTACAAGATCTGAGTACTTCTACTTTTACTCAAGTACAAGATCTGAGTACTTCTACTTTTACTCAAGTACAAGATCTGAGTACTTCTACTTTTACTCAAGTACAAGATCTGAGTACTTCTACTTTTACTCAAGTACAAGATCTGAGTACTTCTACTTTTACTCAAGTACAAGATCTGAGTACTTCTACTTTTACTCAAGTACAAGATCTGAGTACTTCTACTTTTACTCAAGTACAAGATCTGAGTACTTCTACTTTTACTCAAGTACAAGATCTGAGTACTTCTACTGCCTCTGTTTATCATGAAAAATACCCAATTATAATACACACGATATTTTATTCTTACATTTATGAATATCTAAAACTTGTTAATTTGTGTTCTGGTTTCTCAGTAAATGTATTCATTTATTAATTGTAGATTTATTGCCTATCTTTTTTAGAACAGCAGTTTATATCAGAAACATTGATCAAGATAAAAGCAGCTTCTGTTCTTGAATCTGTGTTTTTCGGGGGGTTAATAGTTAATAGTTATAATAGTTTAAAGGAAGTGAATCTACTCACTGTTGATGTGGTCGATGTAGTAAACGCCCACCTGCTGGTCGTAAACTTCCTCCCAGCCCAGAGGCAGCTCGTCCCCGACGCAGTCTGCGAACGTCAGAGGCTTCGTGATCCTGAAAGAAATATATAACATTATATTAAAGGGGACCTATCATGCAAAATGCACTTTGTGATGTCTTTTATACATACATATGTGTCCCCGGTGTTCCAGGGAACTCACAAAGTGTCAGAAAACACAACCCTCTCTCTTTTCCTCCATACCCAAATCTCTAAAAACGGGGCTGCAACGGATTTGATACGGGTGGATTTTTTATTTGCACCTTTTTGACGTAATGTAGGTGCACTCCGCATGATTGGTCAACTCTCCACCAATCAGGGGAATGAGAGGTTGGGTCATGTCGACTCTCCACTCGTAATCACAGCAAGCATGATAACATGACGCTCGTGCTGGGGCCGTGTCACGCCCCCCTCTTCCGCATGGGGGCGTGGTCAGCTGAATCAGACCTTGCAAAGACAGAGCTGGAGTGAGGCAAAATGAGGCATGGCTAAAATGCATGATCTGTTTCGTATTTTGAAAATTAAAACGTATTAATATACCTTATATATATATATATACCTTATATATTATTTAAATATAGCATGATAGGTCCCCTTTAAATTACATACATTCAATACTGTGGTCAATCTCCACAAGAGATCAGCGCACTACCCCACTGAGCCACAGCATCCCTATTGAATATACATATTCAGGGCGTCAGAAATAATGACATCTATAGAATACCAAAGATAACTCTTGTTCTTCTAATATTTCTGAATTGTTTCGGAAAATCTCAGAATTCTGACTATTTTGCATAATTTATATTTTTTCCCCAAATTCAGATTTTTTTCTCAATATTTTGACTTCTTCCAAAGATCTAAAAATGCGGACTTTTTGTCAAAATCCTAAATTTATCAGTAAATCCCAAAATCCATACATATTTCAATATATCAGAATTTTGTCACTTTTTCTGAAAATCTCAAAATTCTGACTTGTTTTTCATAAATCTGTGAATTTTCTTTCTCATATTTCTGTCTTTTTTATATTTTTTTCCCCCAATTTCTTTTGACTTTTTGCTGAACATTTTCAATTTTGGCTGAAAATCTCCGTATTCTGACTTTATTCAGAAAATTCTGACCTTTTCTTAATATCTCAAAATCCTGACTTGATTTTCATGAATCAGGACATTTTCCCAAAGAAAGTCAAAACATTTTTTCCTCAGATGTCTGGCATGTTTCTGAAAAACCTGAGATTTCCAGAAAACAGTCTGAATAATTCAACATATTTGGACTTTGAGACAAAGTTACATGAAAGCAGGACATTATAGCATTTTCTGTAAGTTATTAAAGTGTCAGTGTTATGAGTGGAGCTTGAGACACAGACTGATTATGATTTATGAAGCTGTGTGTGTGTGTGTGTGTGTGTGTGTGTGTGTGTGTGTGTGTGTGTGTGTGTGTGTGTGTGTGTGTGTGTGTGTGTGTGTGTGTGTGTAGAACTAACAGCATCAGGCTGATACACTCCTCCTAATCTACACACACTGAGTCTGCTGACAGAACATACAGTAACCGTCTGATTAACATCAATCAGAGAGGACAAAGGGGGCTACGCACACACACACACACACAGAAACACAACACAATGCAGAGTGTGAGGCCGGATTGAGGTGTGCACACAATGCAGAGGCGGCATCCTGCAGCACATTCCTCTGCAGCGCTATGTAACTCTGAGCAGTTTGACTTTAGGTTGGTGGCAGAAACAGGATTTCACTTCTTAATGCAAATATCACACACACACACACACACACACACACACACACACACACACCACACACACACACCACACACACACACACCACACACACACACACACACACACACACACACACACACACACACACACACACACACACACACACACACACACACACACACACCACACACACACACACACACACACACACACACACACACACACACACACACACACACACCACACACACACACACACACACACACCACACACACACACCACACACACACCCCACACACACACACACCACACACCACACAACACACACACACACACACACACACACCACACACACACACACACACACACACACACACACACACACACACACACACACACACACACACACACACACACACACACACACGAATTCTCACCGGATATCAACATCGCATATTTACATACAAATAACATTATCTTTCAAAACCAAATCTTCTGTATCAGTATGTAGTGTCTCTACTTTAAAGTCCTCTCCTGCTGATGTTCAGGTGTATATCAGTATGTAGTGTCTCTACTTTAAAGAGTCCTCTCCTGCTGATGTTCAGGTGTATATCAGTATGTAGTGTCTCTACTTTAAAGAGTCCTCTCCTGCTGATGTTCAGGTGTATATCAGTATGTAGTGTCTCTACTTTAAAGAGTCCTCTCCTGCTGATGTTCAGGTGTATATCAGTATGTAGTGTCTCTACTTTAAAGAGTCCTCTCCTGCTGATGTTCAGGTGTATATCAGTATGTAGTGTCTCTACTTTAAAGAGTCCTCTCCTGCTGATGTTCAGTGTATATCAGTATGTAGTGTCTCTACTTTAAAGAGTCCTCTCCTGCTGATGTTCAGGTGTATATCAGTATGTAGTGTCTCTACTTTAAAGAGTCCTCTCTGCTGATGTTCAGGTGTATATCAGTATGTAGTGTCTCTACTTTAAAGAGTCCTCTCCTGCTGATGTTCAGGTGTATATCAGTATGTAGTGTCTCTACTTTAAAGAGTCCTCTCCTGCTGATGTTCAGGTGTATATCAGTATGTAGTGTCTCTACTTTAAAAAGTCCTCTCCTGCTGATGTTCAGGTGTATATCAGTATGTAGTGTCTCTACTTTAAAGAGTCCTCTCCTGCTGATGTTCAGGTGTATATCAGTATGTAGTGTCTATACTTTAAAGAGTCCTCTCCTGCTGATGTTCGGGTGTATATCAGTATGTAGTGTCTCTACTTTAAAGAGTCCTCTCCTGCTGATGTTCAGGTGTATATCAGTATGTAGTGTCTCTACTTTAAAGAGTCCTCTCCTGCTGATGTTCAGGTGTATATCAGTATGTAGTGTCTCTACTTTAAAGAGTCCTCTCCTGCTGATGTTCAGGTGTATATCAGTATGTAGTGTCTCTAATTTAAAGAGTCCTCTCCTGCTGATGTTCAGGTGTATATCAGTATGTAGTGTCTCTACTTTAAAGAGTTCTCTCCTGCTGATGTTCAGGTGTATATCAGTATGTAGTGTCTCTACTTTAAAGAGTCCTCTCCTGCTGATGTTCAGCAACAAGCATTATTTTTGTTGGCTCATTGCTGAAATTGCCCCCCCCCCCCCCCCCCAATAGATGATGAATCACACTGACTTGACAAAAAGCGTCAACAATGCCCCAAATTCAGTGAACTGCTCAGTCTCTGCATCTCACACATTTTGGAGAAATTCTTAAGAAGCTCTGCATGTCAGGCAGGATGTGACCATTTGTGATGTCATTGAAAAAGCCTAGAAATAAAGAAATAAAATACCAATAAATGGCAATATATATAATATATATATATATATTTCATGAAGTGATTTTACCTCCTCAGATTTCATTTGAATATTTTTGAGGCCTGAGGAGGAGAAACTATATTAAGCGTTTTACAGGGAAACACTGAACAGAAACAGAGCAGATCACTTTATGGAGAAATGTTCTTCCTCAGTTTGATCTTGTGATGCCTTCAGGGTTCCGACCTGAGATTATACTGCCGAGTAATTCCAGTTTCACTATACCCATCACTACATAATGGAAAATCTGAAATAATGAAGTGCAAACATTTTTGAATACGTCAGTAAATACCCCACTGGTGAATTAAAAAATAATTGTCTAAATGAGACGACTAAACGTCATCATGCCCAACATCAGCCACCTTTAGCTTAGCGGTGGTGACGTGAAGTCATGTGACCGTGATGTAGTTCCTTTATAGCCCAACATTAGCCACCTTTAGCTTAGTGGTGGTGACGGGAAGTCATGTGACCGTGATGTAGTTCCTTTATAGCCCAACATTAGCCACCTTTAGCTTAGCGGTGGTGACGTGAAGTCATGTGACCGTGCTGTAGTTCTTTATAGCCCAACATTAGCCACCTTTAGCTTAGCGGTGGTGACGTGAAGTCATGTGACCGTGCTGTAGTTCCTTTATAGCCCAACATTAGCCACCTTTAGCTTAGCGGTGGTGACGTGAAGTCATGTGACCGTGCTGTAGTTCCTTTATAGCCCAACATTAGCCTCCTTTAGCTTAGCGGTGGTGATGTGAAGTCATGTGACCGTGCTGTAGTTCCTTTATAGCCCAACATTAGCCACCTTTAGCTTAGCGGTGGTGACGTGAAGTCACGTGACCGTGCTGTAGTTCCTTTATAGCCCAACATTAGCCTCCTTTAGCTTAGCGGTGGTGACGTGAAGTCACGTGACCGTGCTGTAGTTCCTTTATATCCCAACATTAGCCTCCTTTAGCTTAGCGGTGGTGACGTGAAGTCACGTGACCGTGCTGTAGTTCCTTTATAGCCCAACATTAGCCTCCTTTAGCTTAGCGGTGGTGACATGAAGTCATGTGACCGTGCTGTAGTTCCTTTATAGCCTAACATTAGCCACCTTTAGCTTAGCGTAGGTGACGAGAAGTCATGTGACCGTGCTGTAGTTCCTTTATAGCCTAACATTAGCCTCCTTTAGCTTAGCGGTGGTGACGTGAAGTCATGTGACCGTGCTGTAGTTCCTTTATAGCCCAACATTAGCCACCTTTAGCTTAGCGGTGGTGACGTGAAGTCATGTGACCGTGCTGTAGTTCCTTTATAGCCCAACATTAGCCACCTTTAGCTTAGCGGTGGTGATGTGAAGTCATGTGACCGTGCTGTAGTTCCTTTATAGCCCAACATTAGCCACCTTTAGCTTAGCGATGGTGACGTGAAGTCATGTGACCGTGCTGTAGTTCCTTTATAGCCCAACATTAGCCGCCTATAGCTTAGCGATGGTGACGTGAAGTTATGTGACCGTGCTGTAGTTCCTTTATAGCCTAACATTAGCCTCCTTTAGCTTAGCGGTGGTGACGTGAAGTCATGTGACCGTGCTGTAGTTCCTTAAATTATATTTCCTAAATGATAATACAAATTAAAATTGTATTTTAATTTGTATTATTAATGTTATTATTATTAGTTACTATTTACCTTTTTATTCTTTTCAAATTACATATTTCATACTTCAACATTTTTTTTATTATTATTATTATCGTACCAGTGTTTCCTTTTTGCACATCCTCCCACCTGCTCTCTGCAGCTGTAAATATGTCGTGGGGATGGTCGCAGATTATTCTAGATTCAGCGAAACGTCTTTGACTAAATATATATTGTGCAGGAAGCGCTGCAGCAGCTGAGCATAACTCCCGTCTGACGGCTTTTCAGATATTCTCCGTTTCCTCTCACACTGAAACTGGATCCTGGAGAATGTGGACACTTTAAAGAACAAAACGTATTAATAATCTCAGAGCAGCTTCACATACAATCCTAATTTAAAGTTCAATATTATTATAGCATGACATCACAGCTGAGGTGAATAGTATAATTCTGTAAATCAACAGCAAGACCGAAGGAGCTGTTTCTCCAGGAGCAAACCTTACTGTGAAGTATTCTAATACAAATCACCAGAGACGGGAAGAGTACACACATCCTTTACTCAAGTAGAAGTACACACATCCTTTACTCAAGTAGAAGTACACACATCCTTTACTCAGGTAGAAGTACACACATCCTTTACTCAGGTAGAAGTACAGATACTCATGTTTAAAGATACTCTGGTAAAAGTAGAAGTACTGACTAAACTTCTTTACTCAACATTACATGTCACTTGTTAGACACTTTTATCCAAAGCGACTCACATACTCAATACTGTGGACAATCTCCACAGGAGCACTTTGGGGTGAAGTGTCTCAGGGACACAACGACATGCTGACTGCAGTGGGGTTTGAACCTGTGCTCCCCTGATCCCAACACCAACGCTCTATCCACTGCGCCACACGCCTCCCAAGTAAAAGTACAGAGGCTTTGAAATGTACTTCAGTAAAAAGTACCCATAACTAGCAGCTGTTTTAAAGAGTACCTGACCTCCCTTTATATTAATAGAACAATAATGTCATTGTTAGCTAATGAATGTTTCCATGCTGAACAACGGCAACATGACAACGTTTTCATTGGTCCCTCTTCTTTAGAGAGGACCAGGAAATGATGGATACACGGATCGTGTTCAAATCAATAGGCACGCAATGACTCTAAATAATAATGATCACGCCACCAAACACACATTCAGACTAAAGGAACCAGCCTGTTTGGAACATGGAAGAAGTAGAAAGTACAGGTATTTGTGTTCAACATGTAAGAAGTAGAAAGTACAGGTATTTGGGTTCAACATGGAAGAAGTAGAAAGTACAGGTATTTGGGTTCAACATGTAAGAAGTAGAAAGTACAGGTATTTGGGTTCAACATGTAAGAAGTAGAAAGTACAGGTATTTGGGTTCAACATGTAAGAAGTAGAAAGTACAGGTATTTGGGTTCAACATGTAAGAAGTAGAAAGTACAGGTATTTGGGTTCAACATGTGAGAAGTAGAAAGTACAGGTATTTGGGTTCAACATGGAAGAAGTAGAAAGTACAGGTATTTGGGTTCAAAATGTAAGAAGTAGAAAGTACAGGTATTTGGGTTCAACATGGAAGAAGTAGAAAGTACAGGTATTTGTGTTCAAATGTAAGAAGTAGAAAGTACAGGTATTTGGGTTCAAAGTGTAAGAAGTAGAAAGTTCAGGTATTTGGGTTCAACACGTAAGAAGTAGAAAGTACAGGTATTTGGGTTCAACATGTAAGAAGTAGAAAGTACAGGTATTTGGGTTCAACATGTAAGAAGTAGAAAGTACAGGTATTTGGGTTCAACATGTAAGAAGTAGAAAGTACAGGTATTTGGGTTCAACATGTAAGAAGTAGAAAGTACAGGTATTTGGGTTCAAAATGTAAGAAGTCAAAGTAAAAAGTTGTCAGAAAATAAGTAGTGGAGTAAAGTACTGATACCAGAAACATGTACTTAAGTGCAGTAACGAATATTTGTACTCCACTACTTCCCACCTCTGAAAATGAACCCACCTTGTGCTGAACTGGTTCAATTAGTTTACGCTTTTATTAAACATCAGGGGTGTCTCTAGAAAGATATAGTATGAGTTCTGTGTCTCTGATGTTGTTTATAAGATATATCAATTCTCTGGAGAACATGACACTCGTAAACAAGATGTCTCCTGACGTAAACAACAACAAGACGTCGGAGCTCCGTGAAAACAAAGCTGTCTCTGCCGTCTGACGCTCTGTTTGATGCTCAGATTTCTGGAGGAATTATAGATTCTGAGGAACAGAAATATTGTTTTCTGATCACTTTCACATTTTACGGGGAAAACCTGCATTTTGGTTTGAGGGCGCACGTTGAGAGTAAGAGGAGCAGTTCTGACCAACATGATTGAGATTAGGATGTTTGCCTCAATTAAGCCCTCCAATATTCCTCTTATATTTAACTGTGGAATAAAAGAGGGATCGTTCACACTTTTTATTTAAGTGAGTGTCTTCAAACTGAATCTAAAAGCCCTTTACTTGAATTTAAATTAATATATATATTTAATTGAAGTTGTGCAGCGTCTGTGAGAGTATCGTGCATCCGGATGATTTCATTGCTTAATTGAGTTTATTCTTCTTCTGTATAAATAAAGGCTGCTGCTGAATCCTGCATGACGATCGCTGTGAGCAGCACCACGACACACACACACACACACACACACACACACACACACACACACACACACACACACACACACACACACACACACACACAACCACACACACACACACACACACACACACACACACACACACACACACACACCACACACACACACACACACACACACACACACACACACACACACACACACACACACACACACACACACACACACACACACACACACACACACACACAAACACACACACACACACACACACACACACAACCCACACACACACACACACACACACACACACACACACACACAACGTCCCTCTAACACTCTGCACACACACACAGATACCTCCTGCTGTCCCACACACACAGATGCTGTGAGAATAGTGTGTGTGTGTGTGTGTGTGTGTGTGTGTGTGTGTGTGTGTGTGTGGGTGTGTGTGTGTGTTGTGTGTGTGTGTGTGTGTGTATCAGCTCTGGAGGAATGTCCTCTCAGCAGCTGATAGGACGACTGCATGATGTTTGAATCTTTTGGAAATAGTTCTCTAAAAGTAGAGCGTCTCCGTCTGAGGACTCTTTTTAGACCGTCTGCATGGGGGGGGGGGGGGGGGGGGGGGGAATACTTTATTTATCGCGCGGGAAAATTAGTTTCTAAAAGTTACTTCAGATGGAAATAAATAATAATAAAGCAAAGAAATGGAATAAAAGAAAACGCATCAGATGTTAAAGTCAGAATGTCCCTTATCTAAAATAAGCTTTAAAAAACTGGTATTTGTGTTGTTAGTACTAGTTAGTAATTAACTCCCGATATGAAATGCTCTGAAAACAGCCTCACTGTACCGTTACCTTCACCTGAACGCCCCAGGCAGGTTTCCTGAAGCGTCAAACTGTTGAACACACGAGCAGATCAATGACCTTAAGGGTTTTCTTTGATGTCTTTTTCAACCACACGAGCTAGTTCGTGGATTCAACTCCAGCCTCGTCCCTCTTACAACCAACCAAAACATTCTCCTAAACTTGTGATCTGTATTTAATAGTTCTGTGTTTAACTAAACGTTCATACCTGAGTCTGATTCAGTGGGCGGAACCTCCAAAAGGCAGTCTCTGTACACTGAAGATGTCTTTTTGTGTTATTCTTCCCCCTTCATATTGTGTCCCTCACGTTTTCCTCTTCCCTTTTAGTGAATGTGTTTCACGGGAGAGGAGACTAAGTGTGACGGAAAACTAATTTAATAACGACGATTTGTTATATATCTGATGTCGGTGAATAAACGGAGATCGGCTGAACGGTAGCTGACTCTGGTCTCATCCTTCAGAGAAACACAACGCGAGATAGTGATCTGTATAGGGGTAACTTTTTAAATCTGTGCAAAACTATATACTGCTTCTATAAAACATCTCAAGAAACATGTGAGGTGTCTCCTGTTATAATACTATACAGTATATTGCACAATAGAGACATCTAACAAGGGTTTAAAATACTGTTGTTTGAGAGTATCACACTAAACTACAAGCAGAGAAAAACCTGCTGAAACACCAGAAGTAAAGAACAGAAACACACAGCGTCTCTACGTCTCTGTGTTTCTGCTGAGGAATTGTGCAGATGTGAGGAAACAATGGAGGTCGGAGTTTGGCACGTCCTGTTTAGGAAGCTTCTTCACAACATGCACATAAAACAGCAGAAACCTGCAGACTGCAGAGCGGCAGCATTATGGGAAGAAACACACACAGAAACACACACAGACACACACACAGACACACACACACAGAAACACAGAAACACACACAGAAACACACACAGACAACACACAGACACAACACAGAAACACACACAGACACACACACAGAAACACAGAAACACACACAGAACACACACAGAAACACAGAAACACAGAGACACACACAGAAACACACACACAGAAACACACACAGGAACACACACAGACACACACACAGAAACACAGAAACACACACAGACACACACACAGAAACACAGAAACACAGAAACACACACAGACACACACACAGAAACACAGAAACACACACAGACACACACACAGAAACACAGAAACACACACACAGACACACAGACACACACACAGAAACACACACAGAAACACACAGAAACACACACAGAAACACAGAAACACAGAAACACACACAGAACACAGAAAAACACAGGAACACACACAGAAACACAGAAACACACAGGACCCAACGACAACACATCAGGGCATGATTTAACCCCGTATTCTTTGCAATAATCACATAAAACAGAAAGAAACCTGCAGATCTGAGTCCTGACGATGGAAGGGCAGCAACACGATGCACAGAAACACACACAGACACAAACAGAAACACACACACACAGAAACACACACAGACACACACACACAGAAACACACAGGACCAACGACAACACATCAGGCATGATTTTAACCCGTATTCTTTGCAATAATCACATAAAACAGAAAGAAACCTGCAGATCTGAGTCCTGACGAGGAAGGGCAGCAACACGATGCACAGAAACACACACAGACACACACAGAAACACACACACAGAAAAACACACACAGAAACACACACACAGAAACACACACAGACACACACAGAAACACACACAGACACACACAGAAACACACACAGAAAACACACACAGAAACACACACAGAAACACACACACAGAAACACACACAGACACACACAGAAACACACACAGAAACAACACACACAGAAACACACACAGACACACACACACAGAAACACACACAGACACACACAGAAACACACACACAGACACACACAGAAACACACAGAAACACAGACGATGACGATGGAAGGGCAGCAACACGATGCACAGAAACACACACAGAAACACACAGAAACACACACAGACACACACACACAGAAACACACACAGAAACATACACAGACACACACAGAAACACACACAGAAACACACACAGACACACACAGAAACACACACAGACACACACAGAAACACACACAGACACACACAGACACACACAGACACACACAGACACACCAGAAACACACACAGAAAACAGACACACAGACGATGACGATGGAAGGGCAGCAACACGATGCACAGAAATATCAAAGAGGTTCATAACAAGTGCTTTATTCCAGTAAATCATCCAGAAATGAGGAAGTCTTTTGGGAATAGTGGACTCTAGAGGGAGGAGGGGTTCCCTCCTGATCAAGAAGCTAACATAAGAATCTGAAGACAAACATGAAGCGCAAAGGGCCAAAGGACACCAGGTCAATAGAAGCCATGTTTTAAACCCCTAAGTGGTTAATAATAATAAGTGCTTTAAATCCAGTAAAACATCCAAACATGTAGGAAATCTTACAGGAATCTGGACTCTAGAGGCAGGAGCTGTGACTTCCAGAGCAGGGAGGATGTGGGATGTTTTTAACCCCGTATTCTTTGCAATAATCACATAAACAAAAAGGAAACCTGCAGACCTGAGTCATGAGCATGGCTGCTGCAGAGCGGGCTGTGACGTGATGTAGAGATATATCAAAGCGGTTCATAATAAGAGCTTAAATCCAGTCAATCTTTGGGGACATCTGGGAGGAGCGTCTGACCCTCGATTCATCACAATAAGCACATCAAAGAAAAAGCCGATAAAGAAAACCTGCCGATCTGACTCCTGAATATAAGGTAGCTGATATATGGTGACAGCAGATCAAGATATGGCAGGTTTTTGACTTCATATCTTTGCAATAATAACATAAAACCTGCAGATCTGAGCGCAGAGCAACGACGTGATGTACAGAGATATCAAAGCCATTCATAACAGCAGCCTTTGTTTTCAGGAAATCATCCAAAAAGCAGGAAATCTCTCAGGTTTTTTTATTGGAAGTTTTGTAAACGTGCACCCTCCCACAAAAAGGTGTAGCCGTTAAAGAAGCAGAATCCTTCAACATGGCAACACGTAAAGTGAGTGAGGGCTTAGGAAACAGACTTAGAGATAGCGGCTGGTAAGGATCAAATATACTGAAGGCAGAAGTCTTTATGTGAGGAAATGTGCACTTTAAAGCGAGGAGCGGCATGTTTTTAACCCTCATTTATAACGACAACACAGAAAAACGAATATAAGCGTGCAGATCTGACTCCTGACTGACAGGGCTTCAACACGGTGCAAAGACGTATCAAAGCCATTCATAATAAGAGCTTCAATTGCTGGTAAACTTTTTTTTAAAATGTAGATTATTTCACGGGAAAACTGGATTTTAAAAAGGGAGGTGTCTGTAAGTTCCAGAAGAAGAAACACGGAGGAAACATATCACGTATACGAGTGACAGCAGATGAAGCAAAGGCATGTTCTAAACCCCCCAGTCTTCAGAAGAAACGCATGAAACTAAAAGAAACCTGCAGAACATGGAAGGGCTACAACACGACGCGAATACATCATCAAGCGCTTCATAACAAGAGCTTTAGATCCAGTAAAACATCCAAAATATTGGAAGCCTTATCATAAATGGGGGCGTGTGGCGCAGTGGGTTGTGCGTTGGTGTTGGGATCAGGTTCAAACCCACTGCAGTCAGCATGTCGTTGTGTCCCTGAGACACTTCACCCCAAAGTGCTCCTGTGGGGGTTGTCCACAGTATTGAGTATGTGAGTCTCTTTGGATAAAGCGTCTAACAAGTGACACGTGATGGAATAAATCTGGACGTCAGAGTGAGGAGTAACTTCTACCGTGTTGTCGCTCACAGAGAAACACATGAAACACACGAGACACCAGATCACGGCATGTTTTTACCCCCCAGTCTTCAGAATGAAGACATAAAACTAAAAGAAACCTGCAGATCTGAGCGCAGAGCAACGACGTGATGTAGAGAAATATCAAAGCCATGAATAATAAGAGCTTGACCCACGGCCTTTAAACGCACCGTCAGCTTAAAGGCCTGAAAACTAAAAAAGAAATTAGATTTTTTTTTCGGGAAAGCTGGATTTTAAAAGGGAGCGGTGACGGTAAGTTCCAGAACAAGAAACAGGAAGGAAACATATCACGTATACGAGTGACAGCAGATGAAGATATGGCATGTTCTAAACCCCCCAGTCTTCAGAAGAAACGCATAAAACTAAAAGTAACCGCGCAGAACATGGAAGGGCTACAACACGACGCGAATACATATCTAAGCGCTTCATAACAAGAGCTTTAGATCCAGTAAAAACATCCAAAATGATTGGAAATCTGGACTTCAGAGTGAGGAGTGACTCCAGCATGTTGTCGCTCAGAGAGAAACACATGAAACCACAGAGAGACACAGATCATGGCATGTCCCCCCCCCCCCCCTGTAAAAGACAAAAGAGCCATCATAATGAAAGCACTGGGGGAAGCAAAACCTCAGCGGGAGAATGATGCACAATAATTGAATTTGGCAGCTTAGTGCAGGGCGGCTGCCTGTTGCATAACAGAGCTAATAGAGGGGGGGGGGACCACGTACGTGGGAACAGCCTCTGTTCTGCAGCTTTGTCTGCCCCCCCCCCCATCAGATGCCTCACATATCATCATCATTCTCAGGGGACAAAAGCCAGAGCAAAACGGAGCTGATGTGCCGGCGGCCGTATGACCCACGGCCTTTAAACGCACCATCAGTTGGAAAGGGTTGATAACGTTTTTGGTTGTAGGTTCATATTTATTTGTTGTATTTATTCTTAATTGATTTTCTATTCCTATTTTCTTTAATTATTTTTTATTAATTTGTTATTCTCATTTTATTATTTTGTTTTATTACTTTTTAACTCACATTTTATTCCATTTTTTTTAAATTAATTCATTCATAATTCCTATTTTTATTCACCCTGTCTTTTGTTTTTAAGTGTTTCAATTGCAGAGTTCTGTGTTCTTTGTTCATCGTTACCTGGGAATGGGGGGGGGGGGGGGGGGGGGGGTATGGATTTGGATTTGAGTGCTGTATAAATAAAGTGATAGAACACATGAAGTTCTGCTGCATTGCAGACTGACGGCTGCTCGTTGCCTAATTTGGCCGGATCATCTCTCTGTGTTTTGGGTTTAAAGAGTTCTGAAGTGTGTGACGATGATCTGAGGAGAGAAGAGTTCAGATCACTGGGTTTAAAGGGGCCCTATTAGAGACTCTTTAAAGTAGAGACACTACATACTGATATACACTGAACATCAGCAGGAGAGGACTCTTTAAAGTAGAGACACTACATACTGATATACACTGAACATCAGCAGGAGAGGACTCTTTAAAGTAGAGACACTACATACTGATATACACCTGAAAATCAGCAGGAGAGGACTCTTTA
>JAAKFY010000025.1:4030836-4035836 GCA_011823955.1 Dissostichus mawsoni
ATGTGAAAGTGATCAGAAACAATATTCTGTTCCTCAGAATCTATAATTCCTCCAGAAATCTGAGCATCAAACAGAGCGTCAGACGGCAGAGACAGCTTTGTTTTCACGGAGCTCCGACGTCTTGTTGTTGTTTACGTCAGAGATATCTTGTTTACGAGTGTCATGTTCTCCAGAGAATGATATATCTTATAAACAACATCAGAGACACAGAACTCATACTATATCTTTCTAGAAACCCCCTGATGTTTATAAAAGCGTAAACTAATTGAACCATTCAGCACAAGGTGGGTTCATTTTCAGAGGTGGGAAGTAGTGGAGTACAAATACTTCGTTACTGCACTTAAGTACATGTTTCTGGTATCAGTACTTTACTCCACTACTTATTTTTCTGACAACTTTTTACTTTGACTTCTTACATGTTGAACCCAAATACCTGTACTTTCTACTTCTTACATGTTGAACCCAAATACCTGTACTTTCTACTTCTTACATGTTGAACACTAATACCTGTACTTTCTACTTCTCACATGTTGAACCCAAATACCTGTACTTTCTACTTCTTACATGTTGAACCCAATACCTGAACTTTCTACTTCTTACACTTTGAACCCAATACCTGTACTTTCTACTTCTTACATGTTGAACCCAAATACCTGTACTTTCTACTTCTTACATGTTGAACCCAAATACCTGTACTTTCTACTTCTTCCATGTTGAACCCAAATACCTGTACTTTCTACTTCTTACATTTTGAACCCAAATACCTGTACTTTCTACTTCTTCCATGTTGAACCCAAATACCTGTACTTTCTACTTCTTACATGTTGAACCCAAATACCTGTACTTTCTACTTCTTCCATGTTGAACCCAAATACCTGTACTTTCTACTTCTTCCATGTTGAACACAAATACCTGTACTTTCTACTTCTTACATGTTGAACCCAAATACCTGTACTTTCTACTTCTTCCATGTTCCAAACAGGCTGGTTCCTTTAGTCTGAATGTGTGTTTGGTGGCGTGATCATTATTATTTAGAGTCATTGCGTGCCTATTGATTTGAACACGATCCGTGTATCCATCATTTCCTGTCTTCTCTAAAGAAGAGGGACCAATGAAAACGTTGTCATGTTGCCGTTGTTCAGCATGGAAACATTCATTAGCTAACAATGACATTATTGTTCTATTAATATAAGGGAGGTCAGGTACTCTTTAAAACAGCTGCTAGTTATGGGTACTTTTTACTGAAGTACATTTCAAAGCCTCTGTACTTTTTACTTGGGAGGCGTGTGGCGCAGTGGATAGAGCGTTGGTGTTGGGATCAGGGGAGCACAGGTTCAAACCCCACTGCATCAGCATGTCGTTGTGTCCCTGAGACACTTCACCCCAAAGTGCTCCTGTGGAGATTGTCCACAGTATTGAGTATGTGAGTCGCTTTGGATAAAAGTGTCTAACAAGTGACATGTAATGTTGAGTAAAGAAGTTTAGTCAGTACTTCTACTTTTACCAGAGTATCTTTAAACATGAGTATCTGTACTTCTACCTGAGTAAAGGATGGTGTACTTCTACCTGAGTAAAGGATGTGTGTACTTCTACTTGAGTAAAGGATGTGTGTACTTCTACCTGAGTAAAGGATGTGTGTACTTCTACTTGAGTAAGATGTGTGTACTTCTACTTGAGTAAAGGATGTGTGTACTCTTCCCGTCTCTGGTGATTTGTATTAGAATACTTCACAGTAAGGTTTGCTCCTGGAGAAACAGCTCCTTCGGTCTGGCTGTTGATTTACAGAATTATACTATTCACCTCAGCTGTGATGTCATGCTATAATAATATTGAACTTTAAATTAGGATTGTATGTGAAGCTGCTCTGAGATTATTAATACGTTTTTGTTCTTTAAAGTGTCCACATTCTCCAGGATCCAGTTTCAGTGTGAGAGGAAACGGAGAATATCTGAAAAGCCGTCAGACGGGAGTTATGCTCAGCTGCTGCAGCGCTTCCTGCACAATATATATTTAGTCAAAGACGTTTCGCTGAATCTAGAATAATCTGCGACCATCCCCACGACATATTTACAGCTGCAGAGAGCAGGTGGGAGGATGTGCAAAAAGGAAACACTGGTACGATAATAATAATAATAAAAAATGTTGAAGTATGAAATATGTAATTTGAAAAGAATAAAAAGGTAAATAGTAACTAATAATAATAACATTAATAATACAAATTAAAATACAATTTTAATTTGTATTATCATTTAGGAAATATAATTTAAGGAACTACAGCACGGTCACATGACTTCACGTCACCACCGCTAAGCTATAGGCGGCTAATGTTGGCTATAGGAACTACAGCACGGTCACATGACTTCAAGTCACCACCGCTAAGCTATAGGCGGCTAATGTTAGGCTATAAAGGAACTACAGCACGGTCACATACTTCACGTCACCACCGCTAAGCTATAGGCGGCTAATGTTAGGCTATAAAGGAACTACAGCACGGTCACATAACTTCACGTCACCACCGCTAAGCTAAAGGTGGCTAATGTTGGGCTATAAAGGAACTACAGCACGGTCACATGACTTCACGTCACCACCGCTAAGCTAAAGGTGGCTAATGTTAGGCTATAAAGGAACTACAGCACGGTCACATGACTTCATGTCACCACCGCTAAGCTAAAGGAGGCTAATGTTGGGCTATAAAGGAACTACAGCACGGTCACATGACTTCACGTCACCACCGCTAAGCTAAAGTGGCTAATGTTGGGCTATAAAGGAACTACAGCACGGTCACATGACTTCATGTCACCACCGCTAAGCTAAAGGAGGCTAATGTTGGGCTATAAGGAACTACAGCACGGTCACATGACTTCACGTCACCACCGCTAAGCTAAAGGAGGCTAATGTTGGGCTATAAAGGAACTACAGCACGGTCACATGACTTCACGTCACCACCGCTAAGCTAAAGGAGGCTAATGTTGGGCTATAAAGGAACTACAGCACGGTCACGTGACTTCACTTCACCACCGCTAAGCTAAAGGAGGCTAA
The DNA here is from genome assembly GCA_011823955.1 of Dissostichus mawsoni. Lineage (NCBI taxonomy): Eukaryota > Metazoa > Chordata > Actinopteri > Perciformes > Nototheniidae > Dissostichus > Dissostichus mawsoni. The sequence goes on from JAAKFY010000025.1 coordinate 4,033,876, forward strand.
TGTTGGGCTATAAAGGAACTACAGCACGGTCACGTGACTTCACGTCACCACCGCTAAGCTAAAGGAGGCTAATGTTGGGCTATAAAGGAACTACAGCACGGTCACGTGACTTCACGTCACCACCGCTAAGTTAAGGTGGCTAATGTTGGCTATAAAGGAACTACAGCACGGTCACATGACTTCACATCACCACCGCTAAGCTAAAGGAGCTAATGTTGGGCTATAAAGGAACTACAGCACGGTCACATGACTTCACGTCACCACCGCTAAGCTAAAGGTGGCTAATGTTGGGCTATAAAGGAACTACAGCACGGTCACATGACTTCACATCACCACCGCTAAGCTAAAGGAGGCTAATGTTGGGCTATAAAGGAACTACAGCACGGTCACATGACTTCACGTCTCCACCGCTAAGCTAAAGGTGGCTAATGTTGGGCTATAAAGGAACTACAGCACGGTCACATGACTTCACGTCACCACCGCTAAGCTAAAGGTGGCTAATGTTGGGCTATAAAGGAACTACAGCACGGTCACATGACTTCACGTCACCACCGCTAAGCTAAAGGAGGCTAATGTTTGGGCTATAAAGGAATTACAGACGGTCACATGACTTCACGTCTCCACCGCTAAGCTAAAGGAGGCTAATGTTGGGCTATAAAGGAACTACAGCACGGTCACATGACTTCACGTCTCCACCGCTAAGCTAAAGGTGGCTAATGTTGGGCTATAAAGGAACTACAGCCGGTCACATGACTTCACGTCACCACCGCTAAGCTAAAGGTGGCTAATGTTGGGGCTATAAGGAACTACAGCACGGTCACATGACTTCACGTCACCACCGCTAAGCTAAAGGTGGCTGATGTTGGGCATGATGACGTTTTAGTCGTCTCATTTAGACAATTATTTTTTAATTCACCAGTGGGGTATTTACTGACGTATTCAAATGTTTGCACTTCATTATTTCAGATTTTCCATTATGTAGTGATGGGTATAGTGAAACTGGAATTACTCGGCAGTATAATCTCAGGTCGGGACCCTGAAGGCATCACAAGATCAAACTGAGGAAGAACATTTCTCCATAAAGTGATCTGCTCTGTTTCTGTTCAGTGTTTCCCTGTAAAACGCTTAATATAGTTTCTCTCCAAAGCCTCAAAATATTCAAATGAAATCTGAGGAGGTAAAATCACTTCATGAAATAATATATATATTATTTATATATATTGCCATTTATTGGTATTTTATTTCTTTATTTCTAGGCTTTTTCAATGACATCACAAATGGTCACATCCTGCCTGACATGCAGAGCTTCTTAAGAATTTCTCCAAAATGTGTGAGATGCAGAGACTGAGCAGTTCACTGAATTTGGGGCATTGTTGACGCTTTTTGTCAAGTCAGTGTGATTCATCATCTATTGGGGGGGGGGGGGCAATTTAGCAATGAGCCAACAAAAATAATGCTTGTTGCTGAACATCAGCAGGAGAGGACTCTTTAAAGTAAGACACTACATACTGATATACACCTGAACATCAGCTGGAGAGGACTCTTTAAAGTAGAGACACTACATACTGATATACACCTGAACATCAGCAGGAGAGGACTCTTTAAAGTAGAGACACTACCTACTGATATACACCTGAACATCAGCAGGAGAGGACTCTTTAAAGTAGAGACACTACATACTGATATACACCTGAACATCAGCAGGAGAGGACTCTTTAAAGTAGAGACACTACATACTGATATACACCCGAACATCAGCAGGAGAACTCTTTAAAGTAGAGACACTACATACTGATATACACCTGAACATCAGCAGAGAGGACTCTTTAAAGTAGACACTACATACTGATATACCCTGAACATCAGCAGGAGAGGACTCTTTAAAGTAGAGACACTACATACTGATATACACCTGAACATCAGCAGGAGAGGACTCTTTAAAGTAGAGACACTACATACTG
>JAAKFY010000025.1:4038336-4043336 GCA_011823955.1 Dissostichus mawsoni
GCAAAATAAGTCAGAATTCTGAGATTTTCCGAAACAATTCAGAAATATTAGAAGAACAAGAGTTATCTTTGGTATTCTATAGATGTCATTATTTCTGACGCCCTGAATATGTATATTCAATAGGGATGCTGTGGCTCAGTGGGGTAGTGCGCTGATCTCTTGTGGAGATTGACCACAGTATTGAATGTATGTAATTTAAAGGGGACCTATCATGCTATATTTAAATAATATATAAGGTATATATATATATAAGGTATATTAATACGTTTTAATTTTCAAAATACGAAACAGATCATGCATTTTAGCCATGCCTCATTTTGCCTCACTCCAGCTCTGTCTTTGCAAGGTCTGATTCAGCTGATCACGCCCCCATGCGGAAGAGGGGGGCGTGACACGGCCCCAGCACTAGCGTCATGTTATCGTGCTTGCTGTGATTACGAGTGGAGAGTCGACATGACCCAACCTCTCATTCCCTGATTGGTGGAGAGTTGACCAATCAGGCGGAGTGCACCTACATTACGTCAAAAAGGTGCAAATAAAAAATCCACCCTATCAAATCCGTTGCAGCCCCGTTTTTAGAGATTTGGGTATGGAGGAAAAGAGAGAGGGTTGTGTTTTCTGACACTTTGTGAGTTCCCTGGAACACCAGGGACACATATGTATGTATAAAAGACATCACAAAGTGCATTTTGCATGATAGGTCCCCTTTAATATAATGTTATATATTTCTTTCAGGATCACGAAGCCTCTGACGTTCGCAGACTGCGTCGGGGACGAGCTGCCTCTGGGCTGGGAGGAAGTTTACGACCAGCAGGTGGGCGTTTACTACATCGACCACATCAACAGTGAGTAGATTCACTTCCTTTAAACTATTATAACTATTAACTATTAACCCCCCGAAAAACACAGATTCAAGAACAGAAGCTGCTTTTATCTTGATCAATGTTTCTGATATAAACTGCTGTTCTAAAAAAGATAGGCAATAAATCTACAATTAAATAAATGAATACATTTACTGAGAAACCAGAACACAAATTAACAAGTTTAGATATTCATAAATGTAAGAATAAAATATCGTGTGTATTATAATTGGGTATTTTTCATGATAAACAGAGGCAGTAGAAGTACTCAGATCTTGTACTTGAGTAAAAGTAGAAGTACTCAGATCTTGTACTCTAATAAAGTAGAAGCACTCAGATCTTGTACATGAGTAAAAGTAGAAGTACTCAGATCTTGTACTTGAGTAAAAGTAGAAGTACTCAGATCTTGTACTCTAATAAAGTAGAAGTACTCAGATCTTGTACTTGAGTAAAAGTAGAAGTACTCAGATCTAGTACTTAATAAAAGTAGAAGTACTCAGATCTAGTACTTGAGTAAAAGTAGAAGTACTCAGATCTAGTACTTGAGTAAAAAGTAGAAGTACTCAGATCTTTACTTGAGTAAAAGTAGAAGTACTCAGGTCTTGTACTTGAGTAAAAGTAGAAGTACTCAGATCTTGTACTCTAATAAAAGTAGAAGTACTCAGATCTAGTACTTGAGTAAAAGTAGAAGTACTCAGATCTTGTACTCTAATAAAAGTAGAAGTACTCAGATCTAGTACTTGAGTGTAGAAGTACTCAGATCTAGTACTTGAGTAAAAGTAGAAGTACTCAGATCTTGTACTTGAGTAAAAGTAGAAGTACTCAGTCTTGTACTTGAGTAAAAGTAGAAGTACTCAGATCTTGTACTCTAATAAAAGTAGAAGTACTCAGATCTAGTACTTGAGTAAAAGTAGAAGTACTCAGATCTGTACTTGAGTAAAAGTAGAAGTACTCAGATATTGTACTTGAGTAAAAGTAGAAGTACTCAGTCTTGTACTTGAGTAAAAGTAGAAGTACTCAGATCTAGTACTTGAGAAAAGTAGAAGTACTCAGATCTTGTACTCTAATAAAAGTAGAAGTACTCAGATCTAGTACTTGAGTAAAAGTAGAAGTACTCAGATCTTGTACTCTAATAAAAGTAGAAGTACTCAGATCTAGTACTTGAGTAAAAGTAGAAGTACTCAATCTTGTCCTTGAGTAAAAGTAGAAGTATTCAGATCTTGTACTTGAGTAAAAGTAGAAGTACTCAGATCTTGTCTTGAGTAAAAGTAGAAGTACTCAGATCTTGTACTTGAGTAAAAGTAGAAGTACTCAGATCTTGTACTTGAGTAAAAGTAGAAGTACTCAGATCTTGTACTTGAGTAAAAGTAGAAGTACTCAGATCTTGTACTTGAGTAAAAGTAGAAGTACTCAGATCTTGTACTTGAGTAAAAGTAGAAGTACTCAGATCTTGTACTTCAGTAAAAGTAGAAGTACTCAGATCTTGTACTTGAGTAAAAGTAGAAGTACTCAGATCTTGTACTTGAGTAAAGTAGAAGTACCAGAGTGTAGGAATACTCTGTTACAGTAAAAGTCCTGCATTCAAAATGTTCCTCAAGTAAAAGTATAAAAGTATTATCATCAAAATATAGTTAAAGTAGAGACAGTGAAAGTAGTCATTGTGCAGATTGGTCCATTTCAGAATAATATATCTGATATGTTTTATAATGATTGATCATGAAAGTGTTCTCAAAGCTGGTAAAGGTGCAGCTAGTTTGAATGGCTTTGTATACTGCAGGGTAGCTTGTGGATTTACTCCAGATGTATAGAAAGAGAAGAAATAGCAGGCATCACTTCACAGGTCCTGCTCATTCATCTTATGTATAATTATGAGTGTTTCATGATATAATCTGCTCTCTGTTTCTGATTTCCCTGCTTGTTGTTATCCCCTCTCCCCTCAGAGCTGACGCAGATTGAGAACCCGCGGACTCAGTGGCGGCAGGAGCAGGAGCGCATGCTGAAGGAGTATCTGGTCGTGGCTCAGGAGGCGCTGGAGGCCAAGAAGGAAATGTTCCTGATCAAGCAGCAGAGACTGGAGCTGCTGCAGCAGGAGATGCTGCTCTTCAGCCAGATCAGCGAGGACTCCAGTTCCCTGCACAGCGGTGAGGAACAAGAATATATATCATACTTCACTGCAGGGGGGTCCAAACTGTTTTCACTGAGGGCCACATACAGAAAAACATACATTGGGCTGGGCAGTGAGGTATACTGCCTCATAGGTTAAGTTATAATTCAGCAAAATCAATCAAATAGGTCAATTATGCTTTCTACTTGAATATGATTTAAAGGTCACCTATTATACAAAATGCCCTTTTTGATGTTTTCTCTACATCACCATGTGTCCCCGGTGTGTCCCCGGTGTGTCCCCGGTGTGTCAGGAGACTCTCAAAGTGTCAGGAAATCAAACCCTCTCTCTTTTCCTCCGTACCCACATCTCTAAAAACCGGGGGAACAACGGAGCTGATCCAGATTTGCTGCGTCATGACGACATTACTAAAATGTGGGCGGGCTTTACACCCACGAGCCAATCAGAAATGTAGCTGTCAGAAACATGAGACGTGTTCTGGAAGTGATATGGTCTGTGTTTACATTAGCATGCTAACACTCAGAGCTAACCTGTACTGGAGAGAGCATGTGTGAAGAAGCAGGAAATCAAAAGGAACTCACCTTGTGGTAAACCTGAGAGAGAGAAAGAGTTTGAGCTCCATGCTGTTTCAGAGAGAATCCTTGATGTGGTTTGGAACATGATATGGAGTTTCATCACGGCAGCATTTAGCTGAGTTTCTGCTGGTAGATTCTCCTGAATGAGATCTCCTCTCTTTTTTTTATTTTCAAGCGACTGACCCAGAATCAGCACTTTAGTAACAGGGCTGAAATAGAATAGTATTTTGAGCAAAACACTTCATAGACATGTTTTTTATATATTTGTATATATCTGAGAGCTATAATATATGCCAGAACATAGTATAATAGGAGACCTTTAAGAAACATCCCAGCTCTCCAGAGGGTGTCAGTTATCCTGTTGCAGCTCATCCCTTAAAACCGAATCATCAGATCGATTATAATAAGGGGAAATATGAAGGGTCTATTAAAGCTTGTTATGGAAATAAACCGTATTTCTTGAGACACTTTGAGCTGCACGTGCTGTATGAAAAGTGCCCTATGAATAAAGCTTTATTATGATCTCCTTCTTTATATTTACAAGTACAGTTGAAATGATGACACATGAAATAATAATGAATTTTAGTTAACGGTGACATCATCTTTTACCCATAATCCCTCTGTGTTTGTGTGGCAGCGCTTTCCGGATCGTCGTCCAGCGGGAAATACGACCCGGAGCAGATGAAGGTGGAGGTGGCCTGCAGGAGGGAGAGGGTGAGTGAGGGGAGAGGGGGGGGGGATGATAAGGGTGAGGTCATCATCAGAGGGGTCAGAGGTCAGGTGTGTCCGTGATCAGGTTAATGGAGAGATCACACGAGATTTGGATTTTTAACGAGAAAAAAACGTGGATATTTTCTGAGATAAAGTTTTACATTTACAGGAAAATAAACGTAGATTCCCGAAAAAAATTATTCACGTTACCTGTAAACGATGACTCAGCAGTTTCCTCCTGTTTTGGGGTACTTGATGTTACCTGTAAACGATGACTCAGCAGTTTCCTCCTGTTTTGGGTACTCGATGTTACCTGTAAATGATGAGTCAGCTGTTTTCTCTTTTGTTGGGGTACATGATGTTACCTGTAAACGAGACTCAGCAGTTTCTTGATGTTACCTGTAAACGACGACTCAGCAGTTCTTGATGTTACCTGTAAACGACGACTCAGCAGTTTCTTGATGTTACCTGTAAACGACGACTCAGCAGTTTCTTGATGTTACCTGTAAACGACGACTCAGCAGTTTCTTGATTTTACCTGTAAACGACGACTCAGCAGTTTCTTGATGTTACCTGTAAACGACGACTTAGCAGTTTCTTGATGTTACCTGTAAACGACGACTTAGCAGTTTCTTGATGTTACCTGTAAACGACGACTCAGCAGTTTCTTGATGTTACCTGTAAACGACGACTCAGCAGTTTCTTGATGTTACCTGTAAACGACGACTC
>JAAKFY010000025.1:4045836-4085836 GCA_011823955.1 Dissostichus mawsoni
TGTGTGTGTGTGTGTGTGTGTGTGTGTGTGGTGTGTGGTGTGTGTGTGTGTGTGTGTGTGTGTTGTGTGTGTGTGTGTGTGGTGTGTGTGTGTGTGTGTGTGTGTGTGTGTGTGTGTGTGGTGTTGTGTGTGTGTGTGTGTGTGTGTGTGTGTGTGTGTGTGTGGGTGTGTGTGTGTGTGTGTGTGTGTGTGTGTGTGTGTGTGTGTGTGTGTGTGGTGTTGTGTGTGTGCTATTGTTAACTGCAGGGTTTTGTTGGGACCCTCCGGCTGTTGTCAGCAAAAAAACATAAAAAAGGCGAATTGTTCTCCTCCCCATGTTGCATCAGATAAAGCAAAAACAGCTACTGATGCAGAATACACACACCACACACACACACACCACACACACACACACACACACACACACACACACACACACACACTGGAGTCAGGAGTTTATCTCTGTTTTGGGAGTTATTCTAATAATAAGGCACCCAATGTCGCTCTAAGATTGAAGTCACAAATAAAATAAGAATCCCACAAATTCCCGATAAACCTTGGATGTTCTCTGCCGTCTGTTATTCACGAAAAAAATAAAATGATTTTCACAAAAAGAATTGAAGCCATTATTTATGAGAACACTCTGAGAAGGGCTCTGAAATTAAAACGGGACTTTACAAGAAAAAAGTCCCAAACATACGAGAATTTTTTTGATATTTACAAATATTAAATTCACATTCTCGGGGATTAAAATAATAAATTGATGAAAACATTTTTGACAAATTAATGAGAAAAAACTTGGATATGCTCTAAAAATTAAAGTGTTCAGTGGCCAGAAATACAATTAAAATAAAAAGCGTTATAATATCAATCAATCAATGTTTATTTATATAGCCCAATATCACACATGTTACATTTGTCTCAGTGGACTTCACAGTTTGTACAGAATATCAGTAGACAATACGACCCCCTCTGTCCTGAGACCCTCACATCGTACAAGGAAACACTTCCAGAGAAACCCCACAGTTTAAAGGGGAACATGGGAGAAACCTCAGGGAGAGCATCAGAGGAAGGATCCTCTCCCAGGACGGACAGACGTGCAATAGATGCCGTGTGTAAATCAAAGAGATAATAAATTTACAGCGTAGGTAGACCAAATGTTTGGAAATGCATGTCTATAATAAGAAGATGAATCCACGAGGAAGTCAACAATCCTGTGGGAGCCATCAGGGAAGTAGTATGATGAGAGTCAGGCAGGACCACAGAGACAGGTTCAGCCACGACTCGAAGTCCAGGACTCGAAGTCCAGGACTCAGGATAGAGGATCCAGGAAATAGGATCCAGGACTCAGGATAGAGGAGCCAGGACACAGGACCACAGCAACAGGATCAGCCTCGACTCAGGCTCCCGGCGTAGATATAGACACCAAAAAGAAATTTGGGGGAAGCTGGGTTAATGGGAACATGAGAGTACACAGGTACAGACAGACAGAAGGAAGAAGTAAGGTGTCCCCCGACAGTCCAAGCCTATAGCAGCTAAACTAACGTGTCTACGTTCATGCACTCCCTTAGGATAGGTTGAGGGAAAGGGGTAGCACCTCTTCTCATATGGGTTTATGAGAAATCACATGGATATTCTCTTCATTTAAAGTTGTAGATCGGCCATAAAAATCTTGGATATTCTGTGACGTTGAGTTGATAAATGAACAGGAAACACGAGTGGATATTCTCTCACAGATTACAGGACTTGAACATACTCAAATATTCCTGAGAAAATATGTAAAAATGTGATTTCTACAGTACAGGGTGGGGTTTCATTCAGCAGGTACTGAGGGGGGGGGGGGGGGGTGTTTTTTTTGAGCATATAAACTCTCCGCCCTGCTGATGGGTGGAGGTGAGGGGGGGCAGGGGGGGGGGGGGGACAAAGCAGAGCCTGTTTAGGGAGGAAGAGGAGGAGGAAGAGGAGGGTCTCTGATGAACAGAAGCTGCTGTTGAAGGGGAGGCTGTGGTGAGGGCGGGACACACACACACACACACACATACACACACACACACACTCACACACGAAAAACCCTCCTTCTCTTAGGTTAAAAATAAAACATGTCATGCAAGGTGAAAGCCTTCTTACATCAACCCTTTACACACAAATGATTTTGTATTATTAAAAAAAAGAAAAATTAAACATACCACAATTTCAATTCATTGGATTCCTTTGTTTACTTCAGGAACATAGTGACATCACTATCGAACACTCTTGCGCTCCTATTGGCTAGCGCTCCAATACATTGTACGTGATAGGCTTAGGGGCGGGACATCTCTAAACTGGTTGGAGAGGACTCTTAAAGTAGAGACACTACATACTGATATACACCTGAACATCAGCAGGGAGGAACTCTTTAAAGTAGAGACGCTACATACTGATATACACATGAACATCAGCAGGAGAGGACTCTTTAAAGTAGAGACACTACATACTGATATACACCTGAACATCAGCAGGAGAGGACTCTTTAAAGTAGAGACACTACATACTGATATACACCTGAACATCAGCAGGAGAGGACTCTTTAAAGTAGAGACACTACATACTGATATACACCTGAACATCAGCAGGAGAGGACTCTTTAAAGTAGAGACACTACATACTGATATACACCTGAACATCAGCAGGAGAGGACTCTTTAAAGTAGAGACACTACAACACTGATATACACCTGAACATCAGCAGGAGAGGACTCTTTAAAGTAGAGACAACTACATACTGATACACACCTGAACATCAGCAGGAGAGCACTCTTTAAAGTAGAGACACTACATACTGATATACACCTGAACATCAGCAGAGAGGACTCTTTAAAGTAGAGACACTACATACTGATATACACCTGAACATCAGCAGGAGAGAACTCTTTAAAGTAGAGACACTACATACTGATATACACCTGAACATCAGCAGGAGAGGACTCTTTAAAGTAGAGACACTACATACTGATATACACCTGAACCTCAGCAGGAGGGACTCTTTAAAGTAGAGACACTACATACTGATATACACCTGAACATCAGCAGGAGAGGACTCTTTAAAGTAGAGACACTACATACTGATATACACCTTTAAGAAACAAATAGTGTTTTGTGAAATGTCGTATTGTTTGAACCTTCAGGGCCACCATAGAGATTCTAGCATAGGTCTTTGAAGGCAGCATTTTAAACCAACAGATGATGGTTCTCTCTCTCTCTCTCTCTCTCTCTCTCTCTCTCTCTCTCTCTCTCTCTCCTCTCTCTCTCTCTCTCTCTCTCTGTGTCACATGCACGTCAGTATTTCATAACCGACCACAGACTAAAATAAATCCTCCTCTCAGATCCTGCAGATTCTCCTCTGATGATCTTTAGTCAAGACTTCCAGAAGAAAGCACACGCCCTGTTAGTGAGACATTAATCAGAGACGACATGACTCATTTACATTTTACTATCCAGATGTTAAAGAGTTTGTTTTGTCTACGTTCCCCATGATGATCATTAATAACGCATTTCTTGAATTCATTCTTTCATTGTGCACACTTAATTTATCCGTGTAGACAAGAACAACTAATTCCATGTAAAGATAATAACAAGAAATCGGAATAAAAACAATGTATTATGATATTAATACAGAAAGAATAAATAGGGAAATACAAACATAGTTATAATAATGTAGAAATGAAAATAATGCAAACATAATTGTAAAAATTCAATACAAATAATAATAAAAACTATTTATTATTTGGATAAAAATAATATTAAAAAAATACAGTCTTACACAATAATATTAATAAATAAATGATAACACATAATTCCCTTCCTGTCATCTCTCCCTTTTTACATAATACACCGACTTCAGACATCTACACAGACATACATAATATCCTTATACATATTCGTATTTATATTTGTATTTTTGTATTAGTGTTTTTGTATTCGGGATTGTTGGAAACGTTATTTCGATCTCTCTGTCTGTACACACAAACTGAAAGATTGACATTAAAGTTGACTTTGATTTAAACACACACACCGTCTCTTTAACGAACACACACCACTTAAAAATAACAAGTGTGTTTTCATTCTGCCGTTTGAACAAGCCTGTATTAAACTCTGTGTGTGTGTGTGTGTGTGTGTGTGTGTGTGTGTGTGTGTGTGTGTGTGTGGTGTGTGTGTGTGTGTGTGTGTGTGTGTGTGTGTGTGGTGTGTGTGTGTGTGTGTGGTGTGTGTGTGTGTGTGTGTGTGTGTGTGTGTGTGGTGTGTGTGTGTGTGTGTGTGTGTGTGTGTGTGTGTGGTGTGTGTGTGTGTGTGTGTGTGTGTGTGTGTGTTGTGTGTGTGTGTGGTGTGTGTGTGTGTGTGTGTGTGTGTGTGTGTGTGTGTGTGTGGTGTGTGTGTGTGTGTGTGTGTGTGTGTGTGTGTGTGTGTGTGTGTGTGTGTGTGTGTGTGTGTGTCAGGATCGACAGGAAGATGTCGTGCAGTCAGACGAACTACAAGCTGGACGAGGCTCAGGCGATCTTCAGCGAGCTGCGAAGCATCAAGAAGTTCATCAGCACGGGCGAGAAGGGAGGCAGGACCTCATCCAGGTACGACTCTACCTGCAGATCAGGACCCACCGGAACACACCTGGATACTCTCCGAGATACGGGTCAACCATAACCCCATACTGTTACAAAGAATACTCACGTTACTACAAAACTTGGGTATTCTCCAAAGTTAAAGACAAGTGGTAAATGTACTTGAAGCTTACGACAATAAAAAGGGATATTCTCTGAGATTAAAGTCGTACATCTACGAGAAAAAAGTCACAAATTCATTTAAAATGTTTTCAAAGAGGCTTATTGTTATCTGCATTTTCTGTCGATTGATTATGGATTTTATAGTTCATTTTTTTGTGGGCCTGTAGTTGTAATATCCTCTGCTGCCCTCTGGTGTCTGTTCTGCAGAATGTCAGCTTCTTATTTTAGTGAATCATTTCCAGTCGTCTGAGTCAGAGTGCAGCGTTCAGTCAGCTTCATGTAATGCAGAGAAAAGTTAAACGCAGAGTCGGGAATCATCAGCAGGAGTTTCCTGTCAACGTGACGCACGTTCAATTAATCTGTAAAAACATGATTTAATTTAGACCTTTGTTCCACTTTGATGAGACATTTTAGAGATGATACGTTTTAACTGTTGAGTTAATAGCCTACTATCTTAATAATGATAATACATTTTGTTAGTACGGTGGCCCTGAGGGTCAAAACAACAACATTTAACAATACAAAAAAAAAATCACAAAAACGTTATTTAAGAAAACATTAATTTAGGATTTTTTCCAACTTTTAAATCAAAGAAATTGAGGATATCTTTTGTGCAATAAACTCTATATACATTAATCAAATGTACGGTGGCCCTAAGGGGTCAAAACAATGACATTTCACCAAACTAAAACGTCATTTAAGAAATTGTGTTTGTGAATCTTGATTATTTGCAGCCCTGAGGTGATTTTGCAGATGATTTTGTGTATTTTTAATATATGTATTTACTTTCCCCCACAGTGCCTTGCGAAGCTGACGGTGAACTTCCAGAACTCCGGAGAGGTCGGGAACGCCGGGAACGCCGGAGGATCGGAGCTGCAGTTCTGTGACACCGGCTGTCAGACCGACCTCATCGGAGAGGTGACACACACACACACATTCTCAGGAACAATGTACACTGGTGGGGGACCGGAAAGGTTTTTAAAGCTCACCTGTTCTGCAAGATCCTCTTCTTCATGTCTCTTCTACATCAACATGTGTCCCCTCTTCTTCATGTCTTCTACATCAACATGTGTCCCCTCTTCTTCATGTCTCTTCTACATCAACATGTGTCCCTCTTCTTCATGTCTCTTCTACATCAACATGTGTCCCCTCTTCTTCATGTCTCTTCTACATCAACATTTGTCCCCTCTTCTTCATGTCTCTTCTACATCAACATGTGTCCCCTCTTCTTCATGTCTCTTCTACATCAACATGTGTCCCCTCTTCTTCATGTCTCTTCTACATCAACATGTCTCCCCTCTTCTTCATGTCTCTTCTACATCAACATGTGTCCCCTCTTCTTCATGTCTCTTCTACTTCAACATGTGTCCCCTCTTCTTCATGTCTCTTCTACATCAACATTTGTCCCCTCTTCTTCATGTCTCTTCTACATCAACATGTGTCCCCTCTTCTTCATGTCTCTTCTACATCAACATGTGTCCCCTCTTCTTCATGTCTCTTCTACATCAACATGTGTCCCCTCTTCTTCATGTCTCTTCTACATCAACATGTGTCCCCTCTTCTTCATGTCTCTTCTACATCAACATGTGTCCCCTCTTCTTCATGTCTCTTCTACATCAACATGTGTCCCCTCTTCTTCATGTCTCTTCTACATCAACATGTGTCCCCTCTGTGTAAAGAGACTCTGAAAGTTTCAGGAACAAAGATTCTCTCTCTTTTTCTCCTGATCCATTTCTATAAAAACCTGTCTGAAAATGAGCTGATCAGATTTTGGCCACTTTATGATGTCATCACGATGTTTTGTCTTGTGTAACCATTAGCCAATCAGCAACCAAGGTAACCCCCCCCCCCACCTTATCACCTGAATCTCCTCCTAGAGCACCATTGAGTTCTTTGTAACCAAATCTCTCTCAGAGGGGCGTGGGGAGGGGCTCCTTATTTTCATCTAAAGTAACAGACAGAGAATCAGCACTTTGGAAACAGGGCTGAAACAGAGGGGATTATGGGTAATGCTGCAATGATCTGTTTGGTGTTTCAGCCAATCAGAGACAGGCTCTGGATATATCTGAGACCTGGAAACTATCTGAGCAGCTCATATCATGAAACACTAATGATACATGAGATGAATGGTTCAGGGCCGGTGAACTCATGCTTGCTATTTCTTGTCGTTGTAAAAGTTATTTGTTTTTGGTTGTTTTGTATAAAGAAATGTTTGTTTAAAACAATGGATCAATATCACGGTTTTTATTTTTTTAAATGTTGCTTCTCTTTGTTATAATTATTATAATTATAATTATTGATTGTTTCGCTTCTAACATGTTCAATAAATTGACTAATAAATAAATGAAAAAATAAATGTGGAGGCTGGCACAACTATGTGTTTGCCATGTCTCTTCTTCTCATGGAGCTGTCTCTGTGTTTCAGTACGGCTCCCAGGACTCCTCACACCTGGTGGACAAAGTGAAAGTTAACTGGCAGTATGAGGAGGCCAAGAAGTGAGTGTGTGTGTGTGTGTGTGTGTGTGTGTGTGTGTGTGTGTGTGGTGTGTGGTGTGTGTGTGTGTGTGTGTGTGTGTGTTGTGTTGGTGTGTGTGTGGTGTGTGTGGTGTGTGTGTGTGTGTGTGTGTGTGTGTGTGTGTGTGTGGTGTGTGTGTGTGTGTGTGTGTGTGTGTGTGTGTGTGGGTGTGTGTGGGTGTGTGTGTGTGTTTGTGTGTGTGTGTGTTGTGTGTGTGTGTGTGTGTGTGTGTGTGTGTGTGTGTACATCGTGTACTTGAGTAAAAGTAGAAGTACTCAGATCTAGTACTTGAGTAAAAGTAGAAGTACTCAGATCTAGTACTTGAGTAAAAGTAGAAGTACTCAGATCTAGTACTTGAGTAAAAGTAGAAGTACTCAGATCGTGTACTTGAGTAAAAGTAGAAGTACTCAGATCTTGTACTTGAGTAAAAGTAGAAGTACTCAGATCTTGTACTTGAGTAAAAGTAGAAGTACCAGAGTGTAGGAATACTCTGTTACAGTAAAAGTCCTGCATTCAAAATGTTCCTCAAGTAAAAGTAGAAAAGTATTCTCATCAAAATATAGTGAAAGTAGCGACAGTAAAAGTAGTGATTGTGCAGATTGGTCCATTTCAGAATAATATATCTGATATGTTTTATAATGATTGATCATGAAAGTGTTCTCAAAGCTGGTAAAGGTGCAGCTAGTTTGAATGGCTTTGTTTACCGCAGGGTAGCTTGTGAATTTATTTAAGTGTTGTTATATTACCCTAACCCGTGTTTCCCCCCCCCCCCCCCTCAGGGTGCAGAGCGTCCAGCACCAGCTCGCTCAGCTGGACTCTGACTCCTGGTCGGGTCGGGTGGAGGCGGACCGGGACCGGGACTTCCTGCAGCTGCTGAGGAGAAGGAGGCGCTGCTGCAGGAGCTGGAGGAGGTGATCCGGCAGCAGATCTGCCCCGAAACACTGCTGCAGCTGGAGGAGGAGAGAGGGCGTCTGGAGGGGGAGGTGCAGAGAGCCAACAGCAGCCAGAGCCAGGGGGCCAATCAGAGGTGAGAGGGGGCGGGGTTAACAGAGCCAGGTAGCCAGGGAACCAATCAGAGGTGAGAGGGGGCGGGGTTTAGATAAGATTGGGAAATGTTTGCGTTGCAGCAGCATAAAAAGACAAGGTATTGTACATTAGAGAAATGAACAGAGCCAGGTAGCCAATCAGAGGTGAGAGGGGGCGGGGTTAACATAGCCAGGGGGTTAACTATGCCTTCTCTATTACGTACTTTACATTTAGTTTACATTTTAAATGCATACTGTACTGTAACCTTATTGTAACTTTTTTTCTGACTGAATATATGTTATAACTTTTAATGAAATATTGCGTGGTTTTAAGATTTCTTATTTCACTTAATCTAACTTGTTCTCTCAGGATCCTGCAGCAGGAGAAGAGGAACGCTCTGCTGAGGCAGCTGGAGGAGGCCACACGCATCACTACCTACCTGCACTCACAGCTGAAGAGGTAACACACACAAACACACACACACACACACACACACACACACACACGATGGCACATAATGATATAACGTATGCACACATCTGTACATATTTAACTATCCTTATATACATTCTCCCCCCAGCATGTCGGCCAGCTCCCTCACGGTGTCCTCCAGCAGCAGTCGGGGGTCTTTAGCCTCGAGTCGGGGGTCTCTGGCCTCCAGCCGGGGGTCCCTGAGCTCCATCAGCTTCAGCGACATCTACGGCTTCCCTCAGTACGAGGGGGGGGCAGGGAGGAGCCTCACCTGCGCTACCTGCTGCAGGCAGACCCCCCTCCCATAGTAAAAACAAGCGCTCCCACGACCCCCCCCAGTCTCTGGCCTCTCTCCTCTCGCTCCTCGCTCTCCTCCCTTTCACCCCCCGGCTCCCCCATGGACACGCCCTACCTCCCCCCCCCGACTGCCCCCTGACACAGATGACTGAGGAGTACATGGAGCAGGCGGGGGGCGGGGCTTACTGGAGGGGCTGAGGGACGCGTCTGCCCCCCCACAGGAACCACAGGTAGGTGTAGGAGCTACAAGCTATACAGAAATGACCAAAATTCTATTTCGAGAAACACCTATTTTGATTTTCTTATTTTATTGTCTTGGTTAAAAACATTTACTTTTATTTTGTCATTATGATTATTAGTATTTTTTATATTAATATTATTTTTCTATTATTATTTATTATGATTTTCTTTTATTAATTCATTACATTTATTTAATCCTTTGATGATGGGATCTTGTATTGAGAGACAGATATGAGTTTAGGCTTTCCTTCTGTGATAGGAAGCTTTAGAGCAGATTGTAAGATGTTCCATGCAGTCAGGATGTCTGTCTGATTCCTGCTGCCTCTCGGCCCCCCAGGAGTGACTCTGCGGGGGAACAGTGCCAACCGGAGCGTCCGCAGAGCGAGGAGGGTCTCCGTCTCTGAAGAAGCTCTGGCTACAGACAGCGGGGTGTTCGAGGCCTGGGGGCGCAGGTGAGAGACACACCTGTACCTTAATCTGTACCTTAAAGACACCTGTACCTTAAAGACACCTGTACCGTACCTTAAAGACACCTGTACCTTAAAGACACCTGTACCTTAATCTGTACCTTACAGGGTTGACCTTAAAGACACCTGTACTTAAAGACACCTGTACCGTACCTTAAAGACACCTTTACCTTAAAGACACCTCTACCTTAAAGACACCTGTACCTTAATCTGTACCTTAAAGACACCTGTACCTTAAAGACACCTGTACCTTAATCTGTACCTTAAAGACATCTGTACCTTAAAGACACCTGTACCTTAAAGACACCTGTACCTTAAAGACACCTGTACCTTAAACACACCTGTACCTTAAAGTAACCTTCAGGAGCGTTGGGGGGCACACTGATCAAATATCACATTTTTAAATGGCTTTAAAGAAAAACAGCTTCCAATGAAACAGAATAACATATTTGTGTTGTTTGTTGTTGTTGTTTTCTCTCCTCTAACAGGACGGAGGAGTCCGATGAGATTTCTTTTATTAAAGATATGACGTCTGTGAGCGAGCCCACACAGATCCACCTGGGACTGCTGTGAGGATGATTATTTATTTATTATTTTATTTGTAATTATTTGTTATTATTAATTATATTTAATTATTATTTATTTATTTAATATTATTTATTTGTTTTATTATTATTGCATTTTTTATTCTATTATTACTTTTACATTTTTTATGTATTATTATAATAATTTTTACTTAATTTTTTGTATGTATTATTATTCTTTTTTTTTATACATTTTTTAAATATTTTTGTATAAACATCTTTAAAAAAAAAGAAAATGATTCTTTTTTTGTTTTGTGCTGTATTTACTCCGTGTCTGTCCTTCCTGTCCTCAGCTGGGAGTTGTCCTCTCAGTCTCTGCGGCTCCACCTCCTGCAGCTGAAGAACCTGAACCGCTGCGTCGTCAGAGAGGGGTTCAAAGTGTGAGTGCTTTCAGATCTGATTAGGAAATATCTCCACAGAGGAGAAGATTGATCTCTGGACCTATAATATAAGCCTAAAAACCGTATAACAGGAGACCTTTAACCCCCATGCCCCCGTATGACCCCCCCCCCTCAGGTATGTGAAGGTGCAGCTCCTCCCTCTGGACTCGGCTCGGTCCTGTTTCTACTGCTGCTCCGCTCTGGACCCTCAGAACATCCTGAACTTTAACGAAGGCTTCCGGATCCCCGTCTCCAGCGGCGCTCTGACCGCCAGCTTCCTGCAGATCAGCGTCTGCTCTCTGGGGGGCGAGAGCCAGGAGGAGACCCTGGTGAGGAGGGGGGGAGGGGGTTATCTACTTTATTTAGGGATATGTAAAGGGCATTGTTTTGAAGTGAGGTTGAATGAGGTACTACTGATTGAGGTAGCAATAATATCAGAATCAGGAACAGGTTTATCACCAGGTAGGTTGACACGTATGAGAATTTAACTTGATGTCGTGGTGCAGACATAAAAGTAAAACAACTGTTAATTAAACCCAACTGTAGCTGAGTACATGACAGGATGTATGATTACCTAGAAGAGCATCAGGACTGTTTGAGGCATATGATAGCTATGTGATTAACATGATGATTCAGCCTCTATGGAGAGAGACATATGACAAGCATGATCATTTCTGACGTGGAGCTAATCTGAAGTAAACATTGAATACTGCTTTCTATTCCTCCATCTTGTGACTGTGTAACTCCCTCTCTTGGATATCAGCATGTGAAGGACACTGTTCAGGAACTAGTTGATGCTCTGTATGTGATGACTCCTTCCATTCTGGAGAGGATCACAAATACATGGATCCTGAGATTGAAGCTCAAGCCGGGACCAGGGAGATGTTTCTAACAGAAACTATTTTAAGAAAAATATAATGACATTAAAAAATATAGTAAAACATAGCAGTATTTACATTGAAATAGAATTGGAATAAAACATATCCCGCCCCTTAGCCTATCACTTACAATGTGTCGGACCTCTCTCTATACATTTGTTTAAAAATATTTGTTATATTTTCCTGTGATCCTGCAGGGCTCGGCTCAGCTGGGGCTCTCTGAGTGTGAGGGGGGGGTGGAGATGGTTTACCATTGGCTGAGGGTGACCATGCTGAACGGGGCTGAGAAGAGCCAGCGCAGACACACAGAGAACCAGGTACACACACACACACACACACACACACACACACCAACACACACACACAACACACACACACACACAGATTTTGATCGTTTAATAAATGTATATATGACCAAAGAGGATTATTTTCATCAAACCATTTAATTTGCAAAACGTTCTGCCTAAATATGTTAACCATCCTCAGAACTAAAGACATGTGTGTCGTCTGCACAAATTGTAGGAACTTTGACTTGTCACAAATGTAAAAAAAGAGAGAGTGGAATGTGTGGAGGTGTTAATACCTGATAATTATCTCCATTAAACTTAAAATCACACCCTGCAGATGTGTGTGTGTGTGTGTGTGTGTGAGGAATGTCTGACAGTTCCTCTGACGTTACAGGACGCCCTGCTGTCACGCAACAGCTCCCAGCTGGAGGGGGGGGAGGCGGCGCAGCAGAGGAGGGGGGAGGCGTCAGAGAGGTAACAGCCGCTGCAGGTGTATAACACGAAATGCCCCCCCCCCTGCAGGGTTTCAGTGATACAGTGTGTGTGTTCTCAGGAGCTGGCAGGCAGAGTCGGTGGACAGCGGCTGCAGCAACAGCACCGCTTTCACCCCCCCCACTGAGGGGCCGTGTGCAGAGGGGCCATGTGCAGAGGGCGTCACCAGCAGGGGGCCGAGCGGCAAAGTGAAGGTGAGGAGGAGCAGGTTCAAAGGTCACCTGTTATTTGTCTTATACGTGTGAAACAGAGACATTTCGATCAGCCTGCTCACTGTAGTGCGATGTCTTACTGTTTTGGAATGGACATTGAAGAAGAGTGAAGGGTGGATTTACAAATGGATATGGATTTATGGTTTAATGGAGGATATTTCTAAACAGTTTCTAAGAGTATTTATGGTTAGGATTGGTCGGCTGCTTTTTTCTTCTTGTATATGTGATCATAGGCGTCGGACGCTGGGAACATATCCACCACTTTGCATTCATGGATCATCTGTTCAAAAAGTCTGAAAACAAAGAATGGTCCACTTTGAGAACATGTACAATCTGGAGGCTGTTCTCACCTTCTGGCTGTTTTCCTGAAACCCCATGTTTTATATAAGTAATAATTGAATTGAGAACAGCTTAGCAGCAGCGTAGCTACTGCGCTAGTTATCAAGAAAGTATTGTAACTAAGAATATGTGTATATGCATGTATTGTTTGCAGGGTGGGCGCTTAATGCAGTATTGTTTTTTTAAATCTGAAAGAAGTGTCGCGACCGCTTTTTCTAACAAAGAGACGCCCATGATGATGAAACAGTTAGTGTTCAGGGTCAGATCCTCTTTATCTAAGTTGCTCTGCTCCTACAATTTGAAATCGATTTCCATTGACTGTCTTTATTACTTTATTAAATATAACAAAAGACAAATTGAAATTAATAATTTGTCGTTTCTTTTGATGGAATTAAAACATCTCGTCCTGAGGGAAACAGCTGATGGGGGGGGGGGGGTTATAGACACAGCTACATATATATGTATTCCTCTGTCTGCAGGTGGAGAAGGGCACCATGACGGAGGCTCTGATCCCCGATCCGGTAGGGTCCGGCCCAAAGAGAGGGGGGGCCGCTGGGGCCACGCCTCTCCCTTCATGAGGGGCAGCACCATCGTCCGGTCGCAGACCTTCCCCCGGGGCCCGGAGCCAGTACGTCTGCAGGGTGAGACGTTTGCTTTAGTAATATAAGTTTAACAGCATCACCGTGCCTGTTCACCTGCTTCAGAAAGCCTCGGGTTAGACACTTTGTTGTTACCAGGGATGCAAACTTGTCACCTTAAGTCGCCGTCTTGAATCCAGAATAGGTTGTTTGTGTGATTCGTGTAGTTCTGCAAAAATATATTTTTGGTATGGGAGATTTAAGATAAGAAAACATATTTCAGGGTGGAGAAGTGAGATGGATTCCTGATTGAAAAGCTGTAGAAGCGAGGAGGAGCAAAACACAGAGAAGAGAAGCGTTTCTGACCGAGATCTGTTGTTGTTGTTGTTGTTGATCTGTTGTTTTTGAGTTTTTCTGGATATAAACTGTCTGTTTGTGTGTTGCAGTTGTATCGCAGCGACAGTGACAGCTCCACTCTACCAAAGAAAACTCCGTTTGTCAGGAACACTCTGGAGAGGAGAACGCTGAGATACAAGCAGGTACATTCTGCTCTTTCTCTAGGAGGGATAACCTGTGTCTACTGAACGACGAGGGGTCTCAATGCACTATATTCAACACTTCACTGCCTCCCAAAAAATATATTAATTTAAAACATGGAGGACAATGCCTGAAATGTAACCACTGAGCTATCCGACGGCCCAGAAATACCTTTATTTGGAAAGAAAAGCTGTAGTAATACCTTTTATTTTGAAGGAGCGCTTAATAATAATTGTTTAACCTCATTAAAACTGTTTTTATTCTAGTCTAACACGTGATCGTTGTGAAAGCGTCTCATCTAAACACACGTTCCTCTGTGTTTCTGAGCAGCAGTCGTACCGCTCTCGTTGTGAAAGCATCTCATCTAAACGTCTCTCTCTCTCTCTCTCTCTCTCTGAGCAGCAGTCGTACCGCTCTCGTTGTGAAAGCATCTCATCTAAACGTCTCTCTCTCTCTCTCTCTCTCTCTCTGAGCAGCAGTCGTACCGCTCTCGTTGTGAAAGCATCTCATCTAAACGTCTCTCTCTCTCTCTCTCTCTCTCTGAGCAGCAGTCGTACCGCTCTCGTTGTGAAAGCATCTCATCTAACGTCTCTCTCTCTCTCTGAGCAGCAGTCGTACCGCTCCTCCCTGGCGGAGCAGCCCACACCGGACCTCTCTGGACCTGGAGCTGGACCTCCAGGCCTGCAGGAGCCGGCAGAAGCAGCTTCTGGAGGAGCTGAGCTTCCTGCGGGACCTGAAGCTGCGTCTGGAGGCCCCCCAGGCCCAAGACCCCCCCGAGCTGAGGGACGAGCGCTTCTGCAGCCTGCTGAGGGAGGCGCAGAGACAGGTGGGGGCACACAGATCCACTCTCCTGTCACCATACAGATATCATACTGGTTTAAATCATATCTCTCTGGCCGCACTCAGTTCATCCAACTCAAAGCTTTCAAATCACAGCCACTCCCAGTCAGTACCGGTGTTCCCCAGGGCTCTGTCCTGGAGCCTCTTCTTTTCATCATCTATCTACTTCCTCTTGGCCATATCTTCCGTAAATTCAACATTCACTTTCATCGTTACGTGGATGACACCCAGCTCTATTTCTTCTCCAAACCGACCTCCATCCTCCCTCCCACCTCTCTCTCTGATTGCTTACAGGGAAAAAAACTAGTGCGCTTCTGCTGCCTGTGAGGGAGGCGCAGAGACAGGTGGGGGCACACAGATCCACTCTCAGGACACCATACAGATATAATAATATAATAATAAACTTTAGGTAACACTTTAGATCAGGGGTGTCAAACTCAAATCCGTTGCGCGACCTCATTTAGCGAGTTATTTTGAGACAATTAGCGCTTGTAGTTTCATAAGAATAGACCATATTTGTTTGGTGAGTGGGGGTCACATAGATCCCTCTCCTGTCAGGACACAGATATATTAATCATATATTGCCCCAGGGAGAGAGGGAGTCCCAAACTGAGGTCCTTCCCTCCTCGGTCATTTTTATAGCGCTTTTCCTAAAGCTCAAAGACGCTTTGTATAAATCAGAACGGAAACAGTACAAAGAGATGTGAGATTATTGTCACGCATGGAGAGATGTATGTTATATGTGCAGTTACTAGTCTGCACACATTTCAGTACGTATGCGGGTGTATTAACTAAGTAAAATGGGGGGGGTTGATCAGAGTTTGAAAGCTAGAGTGAGTTTTGAGAGATGTTAGGAAAGATTCAAGTGTTTAATGAAGTTTAAATGAAGGTAACGAGGAGGCCAGATTGGTGACTCCTGTTTGTTTGTGTTGTTGTTGTTGTTTGTGTCAGGCGGGTCAGAGTCAGCAGCAGCAGCGTCAGGAGGAGCGGCGGAGAGAGGCTGAGGAAAGCCTCCAAAGAGGTGCTGCAGATGAGGGGGCAGAGCCAGAAGGAGCCCCTCCCCGTGCAGACCTTCAGGTAAACACAAAACAACAAGTCCCTACCTTCAGGTAAACACAAACAAACAACACCAAGTCCCTACCTTCAGGTAAACACAAACAAACAACACCAAGTCCCTACCTTCAGGTAAACACAAACAAGTCCCTACCTTCAGGTAAACACATAACAACAAGTCCCTACCTTCAGGTAAACACATAACACCAAGTCCCTACCTTCAGGTAAACACATAACAACAAGTCCCTACCTTCAGGTAAACACATAACACCAAGTCCCTACCTTCAGGTAAACACATCACAACAAGTCCCTACCTTCAGGTAAACACAAACAACACAAGTCCATACCTTCAGGTAAACACATAACAACAAGTCCCTACCTTCAGGTAAACACAAACAAGTCCCTACCTTCAGGTAAACACATAACAACAAGTCCCTACCTTCAGGTAAACACAAACAAACAACAACAAGTCCATACCTTCAGGTAAACACATAACAACAAGTCCCTACCTTCAGGTAAACATAACAACAAGTCCCTACCTTCAGGTAAACACATAACAACAAGTCCCTACCTTCAGGTAAACACAAACAAACAACAACAAGTCCATACCTTCAGGTAAACACAAACAAGTCCCTACCTTCAGGTAAACACAACAAGTCCCTACCTTCAGGTAAACACAAACAGTCCCTACCTTCAGGTAAACACAAACAAGTCCCTACCTTCAGGTAAACACAAACAGTCCCTACCTTAGTGGTCAATGACTCTCCCGTCACCCTCGTACCTCCATCTAAAACTTTAGCCCCGCCCCCAACACCTGAGCAAAGCGCACCTCTTGCTGCAATGGAAAAATGCATTCATCAAACTTCAAAGCGGCTCCTACACATTGAGGCTTTTTGAAATCCCGCTGATCTTCCCGCATGTGGTTTAAAGCTGAGATGCAGTAAAGGGTTTGATCTCTTCTTCTCACGGAGGCAGCAGTATTTACTCTAAAGGCGCCTGGAGGGAGACCCTGACAGCGGAGGTTCAGACCTCAGGATCTTTAGAAGCTTCGTAACACGGGGGGGGGAACCGCTCACCTGGATCACCTGAGGATCACCTGACGCTCACCTGTTCTCTCTAACTCCTCCTGGTAGTCCCTCGTTAAAAACCTCCTGTCAGACGTTTCTCTGAAGCTGCACACCTTCAGTCTGAACGCTGCGAGTCTCTGGCGCTCAAACAACTACAGCATGGCTCCACAGGGACTACAAACAACCCATAATGCACCAGTGTCCGGAGGAGTGCTCTCCATTCAGATAAACTTAACTTACCTTAAATACTAAAATATTTTATTATCTTGTCTTGTTTTTGACACAGCATGTTCGATCGGAAGAAAACATCTTATTTTTTACATTTACCGAGAACGATTTACGACTGATGGGACTAATGATTAGAAACCTGGGAATATTTATTTTAATTCATACATTTAATAGTTCAGTTAAAGGTGGGTAGGTAAGTTTGAGAAACCGCTCGAGATACACTTCTTGTTATATTCCATGGAATGCTCTTAACATCCCGATAGCAATGAATCCATAAAGAAACATCATCAGTGGAAGCCGTGGCTGTGAAAAGCACGACCAATCATCTGAGCCGGCCCGGCTAAAGTAACTGGATGGCCTACCTGCCTGTCAGCCTTCCATCTGTGCACAAACTGATCTCGTGCCCTCATTGGTCATGTGTGCGTCCGTGTGTTGGAGGAGGGCTCTGTGAGGAAGAGGCAGATTTTTTCAGGTTGTGTATTTTCAAATTCTAGCGCACTCGAGCTGCTTTCTCCAAAGTGACCCGCTCCACCTTTAACAGCACAGTGCACATTAATAGGGTTCTGTAAATGGAGGATATTTTCATGACTTTTCATTCAGAATTTGAGGAAAATGTTTGTTTGAAAAGGACATTTTTAACTCTCTTTATTTTCTACATATTGTTTTACCTCTACCAAAAACAATCTACAATCATGAGACCAATTCCATTTCTTTGAAATGTAATTTGTTTTAGTTTGTATTTGGTCCGGGACATTCATCAGCCAATAGGATATTTGTCACCTGCTGTCTCCGGGCAGATTTCACAATACATTTTTTTGTGTATTTGTATGTATTTTATTTGTGGAACATTTCATTGTCTTGTCTTTTAGGGATTGATCAGAATCTGTGAGTTTCATAATAAGTGTATTTCATTCCGCAGAGAGAAGATGGCTTTTTCACGAGACCAAGGTTCAACATCCCTCCTCTCCCAGCGGACGACGTATATGGTGTTTTTGTGATATTATTATGAAGTATTTGTCGTATTTTCTGAGCTCATGAAGTTTTTCTCGGAGGACGCCGTACTGTAACTTATTTTATAGTACTTTCCTTGAAGGAAACGCTTCCTGCTTTAACTGTGTTTTATTTGTAGCTTTGAACGAATAGCACTTGGATGTTTTTACAGTTACCTGGAACGCCTCTGTTTCTAATTCTTAAAGTTATTTACATCAAATGTCACTTTGTAATCCACTTTTATTACAGATGTCCTTTTGTTGTTGTGTTATTAAAGTTAATATTATTTCATGTACTTTTCAATATATGGATGAATATATGAGACACTGTATTCAGATGTTTTTATGATGTCTGTATCTGCAGTGTTACCTCGAAGATAAATCATTAAACACGCCTCAGCCCTTCTTTCAGGAAGTAACTAAGTACTTTCACTCAAGTACAGAAGTACAATTATGAGGTACTTTTACTGAGTTATTCCACTTTATGTTATTAAAAGTAACATAAGTGGAATAACTCAGAGTAAAGTACATTTACTCAAGAACTGTACTGAAATTCCCTTTCCAGGTACTTTACTTGAGTATTTCCATTTGATGCTACTTTGTACTTCTACTACACTACAGTTCAAGTACAAGATCTGAGTACTTCTACTTTTACTCAAGTACAAGATCTGAGTACTTTACTTTTACTCAAGGTCAAGATCTGAGTACTTCTACTTTTACTAAAGTACAAGATCTGAGTACTTCTACTTTTACTCTGAGTACAAGATCTGAGTACTTCTACTTTTACTCAAGTACAGGATCTGAGTACTTTACTTTTACTCAAGGTCAAGATCTGAGTACTTCTACTTTTACTCAAGTCAAGATCTGAGTACTTCTACTTTTACTCTGGTACAAGATCTGAGTACTTCTACTTTTACTCAAGTACAAGATCTGAGTAACTTTACTTTTACTCAAGGTCAAGATCTGAGTACTTCTACTTTTCTAAAGTACAAGATCTGAGTACTTCTACTTTTACTCTGAGTACAAGATCTGAGTACTTCTACTTTTACTCAAGTACAGGATCTGAGTACTTTACTTTTACTCAAGTCAAGATCTGAGGACTTCTACTTTTACTAAAGTACAAGATCTGAGTACTTCTACTTTTACTCAATTACAAGATCTGAATACTTCTACTTTTACTCAAGTACTAGATCTGAGTACTTCTACTTTTACTCAAGTACAAGATCTGAGTACTTCTACTTTTACTCAAGTACAAGATCTGAGTACTTCTACTTTTACTCAAGTACAATCTGAGTACTTCTACTTTTACTCAAGTACAAGATCTGAGTACTTCTACTTTTACTCAAGTACAAGATCTGAATACTTCTACTTTTACTCAAGTACAAGATCTGAGTACTTCTACTTTTACTCAAGGTCAAGATCTGAGTACTTCTACTTTTACTCAAGTCAAGATCTGAGTACTTCTACTTTTACTCAAGTACAAGACCTGAGTACTTCTACTTTTACTCAAGTACAAGATCTGAGTACTTCTACTTTTACTCAAGTCAAGATCTGAGTACTTCTACTTTTACTCAAGTACAAGACCTGAGTACTTCTACTTTTACTCAAGTACAAGATCTGAGTACTTCTACTTTTACTAAGTACAAGATCTGAGTACTTCTACTTTTACTCAAGTACAAGATCTGAGTACTTCTACTTTTACTCAAGTACAAGATCTGAGTACTTCTACTTTTACTCAAGTACAAGATCTGAGTACTTCTACTTTTACTCAAGTACAACATCTGAGTACTTCTACTTTTACTCAAGTACAAGATCTGAGTACTTCTACTTTTACTCAAGTACAAGATCTGAGTACTTCTACTTTTACTCAAGTACAAGATCTGAATACTTCTACTTTTACTCAAGTACAAGATCTGAGTACTTCTACTTTTACTTAAGGTCAAGATCTGAGTACTTCTACTTTTACTCAAGGTCAAGATCTGAGTACTTCTACTTTTACTCAAGTACAAGACCTGAGTACTTCTACTTTTACTCAAGTACAAGATCTGAGTACTTCTACTTTTACTCAAGTACAAGATCTGAGTACTTCTACTTTTACTCAAGTACAACATCTGAGTACTTCTACTTTTACTCAAGTACAACATCTGAGTACTTCTACTTTTACTCAAGTACAAGATCTGAGTACTTCTACTTTTACTCAAGTACAAGATCTGAATACTTCTACTTTTACTCAAGTACAAGATCTGAGTACTTCTACTTTTACTTAAGGTCAAGATCTGAGTACTTCTACTTTTACTCAAGGTCAAGATCTGAGTACTTCTACTTTTACTCAAGTACAAGACCTGAGTACTTCTACTTTTACTCAAGTACAAGATCTGAGTACTTCTACTTTTACTCAAGGTCAAGATCTGAGTACTTCTACTTTTACTCAAGTACAAGACCTGAGTACTTCTACTTTTACTCAAGTACAAGACCTGAGTACTTCTACTTTTACTCAAGTACAAGATCTGAGTACTTCTACTTTTACTAAAGTACAAGATCTGAGTACTTCTACTTTTACTCAAGAACAAGATCTGAGTACTTCTACTTTTACTAAAGGTCAAGATCACATCTATGAGATAAAAAAGTAGATAGGATCAAAGTTTGAAATGTATCAGAATGAGTTTTAGTTTATGAGGAATCTGCTTTGGTATAATGGTTTCTACAGAGACACAGAAAGAAGAATATGTAACCTAAAATATAAAATATAAAAGCTATTATTATACTGATAATAATAATGCAGTCAAATATAATAAATATACTATATTCAGAGTGGAGAGTTATGCTGATTTAAAAAGAGGCCGCAGAAATATTGGATTTTCCCTGAGATTAAGGAATACTATATTAAAAATAAATGGAATAGTCTTTGAAATTAAAGTCAAAGATATTCCAAAAATATGTCCTTTAAATGTGTCACGAGTACTTTAAATACTTTAAGCGTATATTCCCTCAGATCTTCTCTCATCTCTAAATGTTGAACACGATAATAAACTTCTTACTTGATGTTTTTCACCTCGGCTGCTTCAGATCCTGCAACGTTTCTCTGAGTGAGTCAGCGCTGATCTCACCACGAACCGGTTCAGCTGACCTCAGTCTGAACATGCAGATTCTTCAGGAGCACACACACACACACACACACACACACACACACACACACACACACACACACACACACACACACACACACACACACACACACACACCCACACACACACACACACACACACACTCACACTCACACTCCACCACACACTCACACTCACACCCACACACACACACACACACACACACACACACACACAGAAACACACATAGAACACACACACACACTCTCACACACACACACACACACACACACACACACACAGAAACACACACACAGAAACACACACACACACACACACACAGAAACACCATAGAAACACACTCACACACACACACACACACACACACACACACACACACACACACACACACACACACACACACCACACACACACACACACACACTCTCACACACACACACACACTCACGCTCACACACTCTCTCCCTCCTCTCCCCTGACGGAGCAGAAGCTGTCAGACTCTCAGGTGAATTCCTGACTCGGTATGGAGACATAAAAGAAGAATAAAGCTGTCGCTGCAGTGGAGCAGCTCTCTGCTCTCTGCTCTCTGCTCTCTGCTCTCTGCTCTCTGCTCTCCGCTCTCCGCTCTCCGCTCTCTGCTCTCTGCACGTCAGAAACCATCTCACTCATCCTGTGGAGCACTGGCTCACTCCTCTATTCTCTGTAAGACCCCCCTCACTCCTCTATTCTCTATAAGACCCCCCCTCACTCCTCTGTTTTCATTTACATTTCAAGGCTTTATCATCATGTGCTCAGCAGCTCCAGTGTAGATATGGCGGTGAACTGAAGTCACAGGCTCCAACAGAGCAACATGAATAGGACATAGAACAAATAAACAGATGCTTTCATTCGCTCTGATAGTTGTGGGGGCGGGACGCCAGGATTATGAACATGCAGATTCTTCAGGAGCACACACACACACACACACACACACACACACACACACACACACACACACACACACACACACACACACACACACACACACACACACACACACACCACACACACACACACACACACACACACACACACACACACACACATGCATACCCCTGCAATCCCCTTCAAGTACCCCTATAGGGACCCCCGTAAAAAGAAAATACTTTAATACTTCAAGTTAAGTGAGGCCTTGTAACTAATTCCCCAGCACTTCTTACGAGGACTCGCTTGAAGTGAATATTTCTGTACTTTCCGTGCTGTTCGGAGTTTAAATCTTTATAGTTTTTTGCAATTATTGTAAGTCTCTTTTGGTAAAAGCGTCAGCCAAATGAAATGTAGTGTCATGTAAAAGTACCCCCATAGGGACCCCCGGTTGGGAACCACTGCTTCAAAGTTAGTCTGAGATGAGGCTCTGCAGTTAGTGTTATAGTTTTAGTGAATGGGGGGGGGGTATCAGTTTATGTATCTGATGATTAAAAGCAGACTTCATCGTCCCACTGAGGCTTTTACAAATCTCCTTTAACGCCATCAAACACTGGAGTTTGCTTCCAGCTGATCTTAAAGAGCAACTTGCAGGTTAGAGACACCAGTGAATAAATGTGTAGGAAAATGATGAATACACTAGATTTTCAAAAAAATATACAGAAATATACACTACAGTGACATCTGGCATCGTTTTAGTAAGACATTTTCACTTCCGCATAAAAAAGCCTCCGCACGTGACCTCCCGCGTGTGACGTCACATGGGGGAGAGCGGCCGGTCTAACGTATGAATAAACATGGTTCACAATGCTAGTTTTGACACAGAAGAGGTTGAAAATATATATTCGAATGCATATGATTATAATTATGAGCCTACTATGCGTCCAAGAGACCAGGAGCAGCCAAGGATTAGAAAAAATAACGGCCATCGGAGAGAAATGGAGCTTTGGTGTGTGGAGAACCAGTGGAGAACAGGGCAGCTGTCTTGGTGAGTGACCGGCGTTAGCTACATTTAATGTTAGCTAACGTCAGTCACATCACAACATTGTAAAGTTAGCAATCATATATCAGGCTATAACTAAAGTAGTATTGATAATATAGTAACGTTACTGGCAGGACTGTTGATACTGATCCATAACAGAAACTAATGCGTAAGTATCAGCCGTATCTCACGTATCTCACGTTACCTAATGCAACTCCACACTACTCTTACGGTGCTGTGTACCAGAGGAGAGAGAGAGAGAGAGAGAGAGAGAGAGAGGAGAGAGAGAGAGAGAGAGAGAGAGAGAGAGAGAGAAGAGAGAGAGAGAGAGAGAGAGAGAGAGAGAGAGAGAGAGAGAGAGAGAGAGAGAGAGGAGAGAGAGAGAGAGAGAGAGAGAGAGAGAGAGAAAGAAAGAAGCGAAGGGGGGGAGAGAGATGTAATACGGTTTTCTGCTAAAGCTGTGGAGAGTATGTGCTGCAGGGAGGTGGATGCACAACGCACCCAGGAACGAAAGCTCTGTGGACTCGATGTCCTGACAGGCTGGAGTTTGTGCAACCTGCACGAACTCCAGCTCACCATGATTACAAATGGTGAAATGCAATGTAAAATTCCCGAAAAATACCAGCTCACTAAATCACAAACGCTCAAACCAACTACAAACTACTACCGCGGATTGGACAGAGAACGAGTCCGAGAAAGTTGCTCCCCCATGTGACGTAATATGACGCGTTTGACGTATGATGTTAAAAAAAAGCAGTTTTTAGTAGCAGAGCTCAAAACGGCTCCTTTTCCTCTGAATTCCTGCCCTTATGTCTTGTAAAACATATCAAATCCTGCATTAACATTTGTAATTGTAATTTTCAGACAAGGTTGAGCATAAATGTAGTAAAAAAAAAACCTGTAAGTTGCTCTTTAAAATGTTTCCATATTCTAAAATGATAGTGTAAAACCAGTCCAGCCAACATTGAGCTACTGTGGTTTGAGATGTTAGTTTAAATGATTAGTGATATGATAATCCTGATAAATGTGCTGGTGTTTATATTGTATAGATCCATGCTTTGATCGGTTGATGATCTCATCTCTGAATCTGACATCTCTTCGACTGTAGCTGAGAGAGAGTGTGGTCATGTTTGAACGAGTAGGTTGTAAAATCTGTAAAAAAGAAATTTGCCTCTACTTAAAAAAAATGTACTTCCATGCACTGAGTGTAAAGAACACATGAAACAAAACAACATTTAAAGACATTTGTTCTTCAAAAGAATAACAATGATTCCATTTTCAAAACTGTTTTCGGATTAGGCAGTTAAAGGAACATCTGTCTATAAAATATATGAAAAATGTGAGCAAAACATGTGAAAACGACTGAAAAGTATGTGGATAAAAGTCCAAAATGCATTGTGTAAACGGTCCAGAAAGTGTTTAGCAGAACAGAAATCTGCCTTCTGCACCGAGTGTAAAAGAAACCATGAAAATATAAAAGTTTATTTCTTTTTCAGTATTTTTATTATTTTAAAATACAACAGTAACTCTGGATGTTTGCAATAAGAAAGATGAAACCTCTGTTTACTCCTCATTCTGCAAATATATATTCATCAGATCTTTCACACGTTTTTAAAACCTGCATTTACACTCACATGTGTTCAACCCTTTGGATCATGCATCATAAACTGTAAACATAAGGATGGATGTAAAGGTGAGAAACTGTGAGTAGCACCAGTGAGCATTACAAACACCTCAGTGTGATTTAAACTAACAATTCTTTCATTATAAAATAGAAAAACATTTTACATCCCAGTGTCTCAGACATTTTTTATAGGTCTCCTGTCGAGCGACTTCCGATTGGTCGACTCATCGTAGAAAACCTCGGAAAATGTATGCAAAAAAAGTCCTACAAATATGTGGAAAATGTCCGTGCCTGTCCCACAGCATCAACAACGTGAATCATTGATTGTCCGAAATAGTTTTTGCAATTATTTCTGAACTACTTTTGATGAGTTTTTCCAAAAAATGTGTCGGAAAAGTCAATTCAGGTGATAAGGTTGCACAACCCAAAAAAACATCCAAAATCTGATCAGATCATTTTCAGACAGCTTTTTATCTAGATGGATCAGGAGAGGAAAAAGAGAGGGGTCTTTGTTCCTGAGACTTTCAGATACTCTGAACACAGAGGGGACACATGTTGATGTAGAAGAGACATGAAGAAGTGGGTTTTTCAGAATAGGCGACCCAAAAAAAGGAAATAAATATATGAAAAATGTGAGCAAAACATGTGAAAATGACTAAAAAAGTATGTGGATAAAAGCCAGAAATGCATTGTGTAAACGGTCCAGAAAGTATTTACATGTTGCAGCTCCACTCTCCTCAGCGCTGGATCTTCTCTGTGACTGATGTGGAATGACAGCCAATAATTACACTTACGTAACTTCCAGGTGAGAGTTCAGCACATTCACACTCAAATAAAAACCTCCTGCTGCTGCTCGTGTCTCTCCGTTAATCTCATCGCGGCCGGCGTTTCTCCAGGAAGAAGAGAGTTTCTGAGTCTCAGGGTCAGATCATGGATGTATAATAAGAACTGGATAGAGCTGCTCATTGGCTCATGAGGACAAAATGGCCTGACATTTTCAAGAGCAAAATGTCACAGATTACCCATCATGCCTTGGTGTCAGAGCAGAAGTACCTGTATGTGGCTTGTAGAGCAGGCGGAGGTAAATGTTCCCTTAAGCCCCGCCTCCTGTCATTAAGCCCCGCCTCCTGTCATTCAGCCCCGCCCCCGATCTCCTGCTCTCGGCTCAGTAGAATGAATGGAGAGAAAATAAATCTGGATCCAGCATTTAGGGCATTTTACAACTCTTAGGACCTAATGTTTCTAATAAGGGCTATCAAAGAGTTCATACTGGGTAGTATATATATATATATATTTTTTTAATTATCCACTGATTTACAGACGTCTCTTTCTCCATGTTAGTCAATGGGAAAAAGTCTTTCTGGGCCCAGGGACGTCACGGACTGATACGGAAGCTGTAGTACCGCCGTTTGGCCACTAGGAATGTTTTCCTCGGAGTCCGGAGCACTTCCTGGGGGCTTGATGTCAGATCGGGATGGAGACGATGGTGGGCAGCGATCCGATCTGAGGAGGGTTGTACTTCTCGATCCTCATCAGACGCCGCAGGATGTCGTCGCGGTGCAGCGGCCATTCGTAAACATGTGTGTTCTGCAACCAGTTCGGGACGTGACACTGAAAACAGGAGAAAGACAGGAAACATGAGTCAAAGATTCAAAGGTTTTATTGTCATATGAACATAAGCTACAGAGTAGAAATGGCAATGAAATTCTTCTGACCTGAGCTCCTCCACAATGCACCATATATAATAAAATACAAAATAAAAAGTAGTGCAAAAAGTACATGTAACTGGTCTGGAGGTCAATGGTTTTCTGAATGTGTTTTTAGTGTGAAATCAGGTCTGAGGTTAACGCAAGCTGAAGAGATTTTAACGTTTTGTTCTACAATATAAAATACATCACCCCATGGTGAATTAAAAAATGGGGGTTGTTAACAAGAGTCTAAATGAGACGACTAAACGTCATCATTTGTTTTACTATTTGTTAACATTTGTCATCAGGGGTGGCGCCAGGCGGTAGCTTGGAGTTGCTACAGCAACACCAACATTAGGCCTAGCAACTGCTAAGCAACCCCAAAACATGTATGTTTTTTTTTTTATATATGTGAAATTCATAATTTGAAAAATGATTCATTCGAAAATGATATGCTACAGTACAAGTACTTCTGGGTGTTTCATTCAAGCTAGGCTCTGTGTGTGGCACGAGCGCACGAGAGAGACAGACAGACAGACAGACAGACAGACAGACAGACAGACAGACAGAGACAGAGAAGAGAGAGAGAGAGAGAGAGAGAGAGAGACAGACAGACAGACAGACAGACAGACAGACAGACAGACAGACAGACAGACAGACAGACAGACAGACAGACAGAGAGACAGACAGACAGACAGACAGACAGACAGACAGACAGACAGACAGACAGACAGACAGACAGACAGACAGACAGACAGACAGACAGACGAGACAGAGAGAGAGAGAGAGAGAGAGAGAGAGAGCGCACCGGTACCGGAGATTGTTAGCATCTGGTTAGCTAGCTGCGCTAACGGATGTTAGAAGCTGTTTCTACACAAGGTGAAGGGAGAGTCCTCTCCTGTCAGATGACGTCAGCTCAGTGAGCTAAAGGACTCTCTCAGGGTTTAGATAGTTCACTTTAGTCTAAGTTATCTCAGTGGGTCTCAAAACAGTTTGATCACCATTTATGTAAACAAGTATTTCCAAGGCACTCCTTCATATGATCATTATAGTTATAAAAAAATAAGAGAATAAATGAAAAACAGGTATGAAATACTATATGACAGAAAACAAGAAGTAAAATATCTAAAGAAAATAAAATCTGTTTACAGTTCTGTTTCAAATGGGGGTTGAGAGATGTATCCATAGATCTCTTCATGTTGCTCTCAAAGTGCACCAGATTGATGCTTTTAACTTCAATATAAAAAAAAATCGTCCCGGACCCCCTCTGTGAGGTCCACCCCCCACTTATAAAAAGCACTTTACCCCTGCTTACACCTATATGCCGTGAGCTGATTATCGAGCCTTCATTGTAACTGTCGCGGGTACACTGTGTGTGTGTGTGTGTTGTGTGTGTGTGTGTGTGTGTGGTGTGTGTTGTGTGTGTGGTGTGTTGTGTGTGTGTGTGTGGTGTGTGTGTGTGTGATGCAGGAGAACATTCAGCTGTAGCGCCCGGTACATTAATGGGAAACCCTATATGTTTGAGCACCCTCTATGAAACGTCAAGCTACCCCAGCACCCCCAAAAGAAAATCTCTGGCGCCGCCCATGTTTGTCATAGATAAAAACAGTCTTAAAAATGTATATAACTATAAAGAAAATAAAAAATAGATCCATGATTAGTGTGCTAAATTGCAAGTATAATTTTAATAACAAAACAAAAAGAAGATATAAAGTATTAAAGCAAATAAAAACAGGAATTGTAATCTTCTGAACGTCTTTATCCGGTGTTCACTTTCAGTTCTGGAAATGTATGCAAGTTAGCACAAGTTCAAAACCACAATCATCTGCATGTTTAACCCTAACACTTCAGAAAACTGGAGTATGAAGAATAATTGTGTTTTCATGGCAGTAATGAAGTGGGGAGTTTCCTGGTGACCTCTGCTAGTTCATATTTCACCCTGTCCCCGCTCCCTATAGATTCCTCACATGGTTGGCAGCCTGTGATTGTACAGTGTGTTATCAGTGTATCTGTGTCATCACACTGAGTAACAGCAGATGATTCACCTTTTTCGCCCCGGGGAACACGATGGGAATAAACCTGAAGTTCTTGCTGCCGTTCTGGATGAACTCATTCTGGAGCTGAAGAGGAAACACAATCAAAACAAGAATCAAAGCTGCAGAGTTCAACTGGCTTTCCCCTCGCCATCACTGGGATTCAATATACCATACCTATCCTATCCTATACTATACTGTACTATACTGTACTATACTGTAC
The DNA here is from genome assembly GCA_011823955.1 of Dissostichus mawsoni. Lineage (NCBI taxonomy): Eukaryota > Metazoa > Chordata > Actinopteri > Perciformes > Nototheniidae > Dissostichus > Dissostichus mawsoni. Next base: position 4,074,686 of record JAAKFY010000025.1, read on the forward strand.
TGTACTATACTATACTATACTGTACTGTACTATACTGTACTATACTGTACTATACTGTACTGTACTATACTGTACTATACTGTACTGTACTGTACTATACTGTACTATACTGTACTGTACTATACTGTACTATACTGTACTATACTGTACTGTACTATACTGTACTGTACTATACTGTACTATACTGTACTATACTGTACTGTACTATACTGTACTGTACTATACTGTACTATACTGTACTATACTGTACTATACTGTACTATACTGTACTGTACTATACTGTACTATACTGTACTATACTGTACTATACTGTACTGTACTATACTGTACTATACTGTACTGTACTATACTATACTGTACTGTACTATACTGTACTGTACTATACTGTACTATACTGTACTATACTGTACTGTACTATACTGTACTGTACTATACTGTACTATACTGTACTATACTGTACTATACTGTACTATACTGTACTGTACTATACTGTACTATACTGTACTATACTGTACTGTACTATACTGTACTGTACTGTACTGTACTATACTGTACTATACTATACTATACAGTACTGTACTATACTGTACTTCTGGGCCCAATAAACTTGATTTGAAGGCGACAGATCTCAGAGAGTGTTTGTTATATCATCTTTATAAATGTGAGTGTGTTTCGGACCTGTTTGTGGATGTAGACGGTGTTGAAGGTCCTCTCGTCGCTCTCCAGCCCCCCCACTGAGGACGTCACCGTCTCGTAGTACTTGGGACTGATGATGATGATGATCAGGTACTCTTTCTGAGGGAGGGGTGCAAAAGACTTGTTAACTCGACCTGTCAGAGACCTGTCTTCATTCCTCAACTGGCTCATAAAACATGTTTGATCTAATAAAAAAGAAAAGCCACAGACGTGTAACGTACACATGTCCCAAGTCTTAAAGTCCCAAGTCTACTTTCAAGTCTTGAGTCTCAAGTCTTAACCTTCAACTATCAAACAAGTCTAGTCGTATCCTTCAGGTCTCAAGTCTTAACCTTCAAGTCTCAAGTCACAAGTCTTACCATTTAGTCTCACGTCTTTCTTTCATAGTCACAAGTATCAACCCCTAAATCTCAAACAAGTCTAGTTTTATCCCTTCAGTCTCCAGTCACAAGTCTCAAGCAGGTATCAAGTCTTAACCTTCACTCTTAAACAAGTCTAGTCGTATCCTTCAGGTCTCAAGTCTTAACCTTGAAGTCTAAAGTCACAAGGTCACAAGTCCTAAACGTACAGTCTTGAATCTCAAGTCCTAATGTTTAAGTCTCAACACTTAAGTCTTAGCCTTCAAGTCTACGGACACAAGTCTTACCTTTAATTCTTAAGCCTCAAGTTTAAATCTTCAAGTTTCAAACAAGTCTCTAATTGGATCCTTCAAGTCTTAAGTCTTTAACTCAAAACTTCCCGTCTTACCTCTCAAATCACAAGTCTTAAACTTCCCGTCTTACCTCTCAAATCACAAGTCTTAAACTTCCCGTCTTACCTCTCAAATCACAAGTCTTAAACTTCCCGTCTTACCTCTCTAATCACAAGTCTTAAACTTCCTGTCTTATCTCTCTAATTACAAGTCTTAAACTTCACGTCTCACCTCTCAAATCACAAGTCTTCAACTTCACGTCTTACCTCTCAAATCACAAGTCTTCAACTTCACGTCTTACCTCTCAAATCACAAGTCTTCAACTTCACGTCTCACCTCTCAAATCACAAGTCTTCAACTTCACGTCTTACCTCTCAAATCACAAGTCTTCAACTTCACGTCTCACCTCTCAAATCACAAGTCTTCAACTTCACGTCTTACCTCTCAAATCACAAGTCTTCAACTTCACGTCTCACCTCTCTAATCACAAGTCTTCAACTTCACGTCTCACCTCTCTAATCACAAGTCTTAAACTTCACGTCTCACCTCTCAAATCACAAGTCTTCAACTTCACGTCTTACCTCTCAAATCACAAGTCTTCAACTTCACGTCTCACCTCTCTAATCACAAGTCTTCAACTTCACGTCTCACCTCTCTAATCACAAGTCTTAAACTTCCCGTCTTACCTCTCAAATCACAAGTCTTCAACTTCACGTCTTACCTCTCAAATCACAAGTCTTAAACTTCACGTCTCACCTCTCAAATCACAAGTCTTCAACTTCCAGTCTTACCTCTCTAATCACAAGTCTTAAACTTCACGTCTTACCTCTCAAATCACAAGTCTTAAACTTCCCGTCTCACCTCTCAAATCACAAGTCTTCAACTTCCCGTCTTACCTCTCTAATCACAAGTCTTAAACTTCCTGTCTTACCTCTCTAATTACAAGTCTTAAACTTCACGTCTCACCTCTCAAATCACAAGTCTTCAACTTCCTGTCTTACCTCTCAAATCACAAGTCTTAAACTTCCCGTCTCACCTCTCAAATCACAAGTCTTAAACTTCCCGTCTTACCTCTCTAATCACAAGTCTTAAACTTCCTGTCTTACCTCTCTAATTACAAGTCTTAAACTTCATGTCTCACCTCTCAAATCACAAGTCTTCAACTTCCTGTCTTACCTCTCAAATCACAAGTCTTAAACTTCCCGTCTCACCTCTCAAATCACAAGTCTTAAACTTCCCGTCTTACCTCTCTAATCACAAGTCTTAAACTTCCTGTCTTACCTCTCTAATTACAAGTCTTAAACTTCATGTCTCACCTCTCAAATCACAAGTCTTCAACTTCCTGTCTTACCTCTCAAATCACAAGTCTTAAACTTCACGTCTCACCTCTCAAATCACAAGTCTTCAACTTCACGTCTCACCTCTCAAATCACAAGTCTTAAACTTCACTTCTCACCTCTCAAATCACAAGTCTTCAACTTCCCGTCTTACCTCTCAAATCACAAGTCTTCAACTTCACGTCTTACCTCTCTGATCACAAGTCTTAAACTTCCTGTCTTACCTCTCTAATCACAAGTCTTAAACTTCCTGTCTTACCTCTCTAATCACAAGTCTTAAACTTCCTGTCTTACCTCTCTGATCACAAGTCTTAAACTTCCCGTCTCACCTCTCTAATCACAAGTCTTAAACTTCCTGTCTTACCTCTCTGATCACAAGTCTTAAACTTCCTGTCTTACCTCTCTAATCACAAGTCTTAAACTTCCTGTCTTACCTCTCTAATCACAAGTCTTAAACTTCCCATCTCACCTCTCTGATCACAAGTCTTAAACTTCCTGTCTTACCTCTCTGATCACAAGTCTTAAACTTCCCGTCTTACCTCTCTGATCACAAGTCTTAAACTTCCTGTCTTACCTCTCTGATCACAAGTCTTAAACTTCCTGTCTTACCTCTCTAATCACAAGTCTTCAACTTCCTGTCTTACCTCTCTGATCACAAGTCTTAAACTTCCTGTCTTACCTCTCTGATCACAAGTCTTAAACTTCCTGTCTTACCTCTCTAATCACAAGTCTTAAACTTCCTGTCTTACCTCTCTGATCACAAGTCTTAAACTTCCTGTCTTACCTCTCTAATCACAAGTCTTAAACTTCCTGTCTCACCTCTCTGATCACAAGTCTTAAACTTCCTGTCTTACCTCTCTGATCACAAGTCTTAAACTTCCTGTCTCACCTCTCTGATCACAAGTCTTAAACTTCCTGTCTTACCTCTCTAATCACAAGTCTTAAACTTCCTGTCTTACCTCTCTGATCACAAGTCTTCAACTTCCTGTCTTACCTCTCAAATCACAAGTCTTAAACTTCCCGTCTCACCTCTCAAATCACAAGTCTTAAACTTCCCGTCTTACCTCTCTAATCACAAGTCTTAAACTTCCTGTCTTACCTCTCTAATTACAAGTCTTAAACTTCATGTCTCACCTCTCAAATCACAAGTCTTCAACTTCCTGTCTTACCTCTCAAATCACAAGTCTTAAACTTCCCGTCTCACCTCTCAAATCACAAGTCTTAAACTTCCCGTCTTACCTCTCTAATCACAAGTCTTAAACTTCCTGTCTTACCTCTCTAATTACAAGTCTTAAACTTCATGTCTCACCTCTCAAATCACAAGTCTTCAACTTCCTGTCTTACCTCTCAAATCACAAGTCTTAAACTTCACGTCTCACCTCTCAAATCACAAGTCTTCAACTTCACGTCTCACCTCTCAAATCACAAGTCTTAAACTTCACGTCTCACCTCTCAAATCACAAGTCTTCAACTTCCCGTCTTACCTCTCAAATCACAAGTCTTCAACTTCACGTCTTACCTCTCTGATCACAAGTCTTAAACTTCCTGTCTTACCTCTCTAATCACAAGTCTTAAACTTCCTGTCTTACCTCTCTAATCACAAGTCTTAAACTTCCTGTCTTACCTCTCTGATCACAAGTCTTAAACTTCCCGTCTCACCTCTCTAATCACAAGTCTTAAACTTCCTGTCTTACCTCTCTGATCACAAGTCTTAAACTTCCTGTCTTACCTCTCTAATCACAAGTCTTCAACTTCCTGTCTTACCTCTCTGATCACAAGTCTTAAACTTCCTGTCTTACCTCTCTGATCACAAGTCTTAAACTTCCTGTCTTACCTCTCTAATCACAAGTCTTAAACTTCCTGTCTTACCTCTCTGATCACAAGTCTTAAACTTCCTGTCTTACCTCTCTAATCACAAGTCTTAAACTTCCTGTCTCACCTCTCTGATCACAGTCTTAAACTTCCTGTCTTACCTCTCTGATCACAAGTCTTAAACTTCCTGTCTCACCTCTCTGATCACAAGTCTTAAACTTCCTGTCTTACCTCTCTAATCACAAGTCTTAAACTTCCTGTCTTACCTCTCTGATCACAAGTCTTAAACTTCCTGTCTTACCTCTCTAATCACAAGTCTTAAACTTCCCGTCTTACCTCTCTAATCACAAGTCTTAAACTTCCCGTCTTACCTCTCTGATCACAAGTCTTAAACTTCACGTCTCACCTCTCTAATCACAAGTCTTAAACTTCCCGTCTTACCTCTCTAATCACAAGTCTTAAACTTCCTGTCTTACCTCTCTGATCACAAGTCTTAAACTTCCTGTCTTACCTCTCTAATCACAAGTCTTAAACTTCCCGTCTTACCTCTCTAATCACAAGTCTTAAACTTCCCGTCTTACCTCTCTGATCACAAGTCTTAAACTTCACGTCTCACCTCTCTAATCACAAGTCTTAAACTTCCCGTCTTACCTCTCTAATCACAAGTCTTAAACTTCCCGTCTTACCTCTCTGATCACAAGTCTTAAACTTCACGTCTCACCTCTCTAATCACAAGTCTTAAACTTCCCGTCTTACCTCTCTGATCACAAGTCTTAAACTTCCTGTCTTACCTCTCTAATCACAAGTCTTAAACTTCCCGTCTTACCTCTCTAATCACAAGTCTTAAACTTCCCGTCTTACCTCTCTGATCACAAGTCTTAAACTTCACGTCTCACCTCTCTAATCACAAGTCTTAAACTTCCCGTCTTACCTCTCTAATTACAAGTCTTAAACTTCATGTCTCACCTCTCAAATCACAAGTCTTCAACTTCCTGTCTTACCTCTCAAATCACAAGTCTTAAACTTCCCGTCTCACCTCTCAAATCACAAGTCTTAAACTTCCCGTCTTACCTCTCTAATCACAAGTCTTAAACTTCCTGTCTTACCTCTCTAATTACAAGTCTTAAACTTCATGTCTCACCTCTCAAATCACAAGTCTTCAACTTCCTGTCTTACCTCTCAAATCACAAGTCTTAAACTTCACGTCTCACCTCTCAAATCACAAGTCTTCAACTTCACGTCTCACCTCTCAAATCACAAGTCTTAAACTTCACGTCTCACCTCTCAAATCACAAGTCTTCAACTTCACGTCTCACCTCTCAAATCACAAGTCTTCAACTTCACGTCTTACCTCTCTAATCACAAGTCTTAAACTTCCTGTCTTACCTCTCTAATCACAAGTCTTAAACTTCCTGTCTTACCTCTCTAATCACAAGTCTTAAACTTCCTGTCTTACCTCTCTGATCACAAGTCTTAAACTTCCCGTCTCACCTCTCTAATCACAGTCTTAAACTTCCTGTCTTACCTCTCTGATCACAAGTCTTAAACTTCCTGTCTTACCTCTCTAATCACAAGTCTTCAACTTCCTGTCTTACCTCTCTGATCACAAGTCTTAAACTTCCTGTCTTACCTCTCTGATCACAAGTCTTAAACTTCCTGTCTTACCTCTCTGATCACAAGTCTTAAACTTCCTGTCTTACCTTCTAATCACAAGTCTTAAACTTCCTGTCTTACCTCTCTGATCACAAGTCTTAAACTTCCTGTCTTACCTCTCTAATCACAAGTCTTAAACTTCCTGTCTCACCTCTCTGATCACAAGTCTTAAACTTCCTGTCTTACCTCTCTGATCACAAGTCTTAAACTTCCTGTCTCACCTCTCTGATCACAAGTCTTAAACTTCCTGTCTTACCTCTCTAATCACAAGTCTTAAACTTCCTGTCTTACCTCTCTGATCACAAGTCTTAAACTTCCTGTCTTACCTCTCTAATCACAAGTCTTAAACTTCCCGTCTTACCTCTCTAATCACAAGTCTTAAACTTCCCGTCTTACCTCTCTGATCACAAGTCTTAACTTCACGTCTCACCTCTCTAATCACAAGTCTTAAACTTCCCGTCTTACCTCTAAATCACAAGTCTTAAACTTCCTGTCTTACCTCTCTGATCACAAGTCTTAAACTTCCTGTCTTACCTCTCTGATCACAAGTCTTAAACTTCCCGTCTTACCTCTCTAATCACAAGTCTTAAACTTCCTGTCTTACCTCTCTAATCACAAGTCTTAAACTTCACGTCTCACCCAGATCTCTCTAACTCTAAATTCAAACTCAGGTCTCAAGTCTAAACCTTTAAGTCTGCAAACAAGAAAGTTTAAAGTCCTAAAATTCACAAGTCCTAGTCAAATGTTCATTAACTCTAAAGCTCGTTACCTCACTGAGGTAGCGCTCCATGAAGTCGATCTTACTGATGCTCCTGAACTGCTGCTCAAAGATATCGATCTGAAACAGAAACAGAAACGTCTTTGTAAACATCCAGCAGCTCCTGGGAGAAAACTCAAAACATTCAAATAAACTTTATACGTACGTGTGTGTCGAAGCCGTTGTGTCGCAGCAGAGCCACGAAGTTTATGATCTCGTTCACGTGTTTATCGTTGTCCGCTTCATACGTGACGAAGACCCTCCCTGTATCAGAGGGCATGGGTTATAATGAAAGAGCATTGTTAATATGTAAATAATCTGTAATTAATCTGCAAATAACATGTAAATAATCTGTAATTAATCTGCAAATAACATGTAATCTGTAAATAACATGTAAATAATCTGTAATTAATTTGTAAATAATCTGTAATTAATCTGTTATTAATCTGTAATTAATTTGTAAATAACATGTAAATAATCTGTAATTAATTTGTAAATAATCTGTTATTAATCTGTAAATAATCTGTAAATAATCTGTATTTAATCTGTAAATAACATGTAAATAATCTGTAATTAATCTGCAAATAACATGTAAATAATCTGTATTTAATCTGTTATTAATCTGTAATTAATTTGTAAATAACATGTAAATAACATGTAAATAATCTGTAATTAATCTGCAAATAACATGTAAATAATCTGTATTTAATCTGTTATTAATCTGTAATTAATCTGTAATGAATCAGTCATGAATCTGTAAATAACTGTTTAATGTGATGTTGAGCACTCACTCTGCTCCAGAGACAGCGGCGTGCTGTGAGGCTGCTTCTGTTTAGCGGGGGCCATGTAGTCTCTGCAGGAAATACGTTATTTTAATAATTCAAATTTAATAATTAGAAACATGCAACATGAGGGGGGGGGGGGGGGTTTGATTTATTATAGATTAAATATCATGTTTACACATCAAGAAATCCAGACAAGAAGTGAAATGAGGTGAACAGAAATGTGATTTTAGCCATTTTATTTTATAGTTTTTTTATGCTTTTAATTCACATACTTTGTCGGGAAAAAGTAAATATTAGGTCCTGTTTATTTAAAAAGAAAGTTAATCTTAAAAGTATAAAAATTAATTGGTAAAATAAAATAAAATCCAAAGCGTAAGGAAATTAGCAGCAACATCTGATAACATCAGGTTCACTCAAAACATTGAGTTGTTAAACCTGAGTGCCGGTTGGCCTCCTTTGATGCAGAATTATATTAAAGATATCTGTTATGTTATAATAAAAACTCACATGTGAGAGAATCCGGCTCCAGGAAGTCTGCCGGCGTCGGGGTCTGAAGAGAAGACAGAGCATGGGATGAGAAACAGCTTTATAAAATCATCATTTTGATTTGATTTCTATTATTTATATATTGTAAATAAACCACTTTCATGGTAGAGAAGAACTAGAGCGAGATTTCATCAGTAGGAGAGGACTCTTTAAAGTAGAGACACTACATACTGATATACACCTGAATATCAGCAGGAGAGGACTCTTTAAAGTAGAGACACTACATACTGATTACACCTGAACATCAGCAGGAGAGGACTCTTTAAAGTAGAGACACTACATACTGATATACACCTGAACATCAGCAGGAGAGGACTCTTTAAAGTAGAGACACTACATACTGATATACAGTAGAGGTTTAGTGTTAAAATCCTCCATGTCTTTTTGTGTTTACATTGAAACAAGCTACAATTACACTCTAGTTTTTATAGCAGACTCACAGTAGGGGTTGTATGCAGGGTGTTGGGGGGGGGCCAGGGTTTGGGGCCCCTGAAGGCGTCGGGGGGTAACTGGGCGAAGCAGGCGGCCCCGGTGGAGCGCAGGAGTACGGAGACAGCGTGTGGTGGAACAGGTTCCCAGAGGGGGGGTTGGAGCACAGAGACAGAGGCTGCTCCAGGCTGCTGGACACCAACTTGTACCCAGACAGGAAGCTCTCTGCTGGGGAGGAGCCACTGCTGGGGTACCCCCCCGACCAGCTGCTGGAGAAACTGGGGTGCAGCCAGGCGGCGGGGGGGGGTGTCTGGCTGGAGAAGGGCTGGCTGGAAGATAAGATAAGAATCAGAATCCCCCGAAATGTACATTTGTTACAGCAGAAAAGAGCCAAAGACAGCTGAATGTTAACTAAGAACACACACTATAACACCTCTTGTTGTTAAATACCAACTATGTGCAATATGTGCAATATATATATATATGCCGTTAATAACTGTGTTATCTTTAATACTTTTTTATGCATGCTTTAAGTATAACGTTATGGTGGCCCTGAAGTGCAAGTCAAAACAACATTTCACAAAACACTACAGCATGTTCTCCCTAAAGGAATAACCTTTCCGTAATTTTTTAAATGTCGTTGTGTTTTCTGAAATGTTGTTTTGACTTGCACTTCAGACCCACCGTATAAAAGACATGAAAAAGTGCATTTTGCTTGATAGGAGACCTTTAAAAGAGGGGTCTGACCTGAGGCTGTATCCGGGGGGCTGGTAGCAGCAGAAACCAGCAGGGGGGAGGCTGTGTTTCAGGTCCTGCCTCTGGGTGCTGGAGAGGGAGGAACCGGGGGAGACAGGGTGAGGGTCCCGATGGGGGAGACAGGGTGAGGGTTTGGGTCCCGATGGGAGGACACAGGGTGAGGGTTTGGGTCCCGATGGGGGGAGACAAGGTGAGGGTGAGGGTTATGGTCCCGATGGGGTGAGGGTTTGGGTCCCGATGGGAGGAGACAGGGTGAGGGGTATGGTCCCGATGGGGGTGAGGGTTTGGGTCCTGATGGGAGGAGACAGGGTGAGGGGTATGGTCCCAATGGAAGGAGACAGGGTGAGGGTCATGGTCCAGATGGGGGTGAGGGTTTGGGTCCCTATGGGAGGAGACAGGGTGAGGGTCATGGTCCAGATGGGGGTGAGGGTTTGGGTCCCGATGGAGGAGACAAGGTGAGGGTTTGGGTCCCGATGGGGGGAGACAGGGTGAGGGTTTGGGTCCTCGGAGCTCATGGTCTCATCGTCTTCCTCAGGAGTGTTCAGGTGAAATCTGCTCAGCTGCCTCACGTGACTGACAGGAAACAGAAATAACACCTAAATAACTACAGGTGCACCATAGAGAGGATCCTGACCTTCTACAGTGCACCATAGAGAGGATCCTGACCTTCTACAGGTGCACCATAGAGAGCATCCTGACCTTCTACAGGTGCACCATAGAGAGGATCCTGACCTTCTACAGGTGCACCATAGAGAGGATCCTGACCTTCTACAGGTGCACCATAGAGAGGATCCTGACCTTCTACAGGTGCACCACAGAGAGGATCCTGACCTTCTACAGGTGCACCATAGAGAGGATCCTGACCTTCTACAGGTGCACCATAGAGAGGATCCTGACCTTCTACAGGTGCACCACAGAGAGGATCCTGACCTTCTACAGGTGCACCATAGAGAGCATCCTGACCTTCTACAGGTGCACCATAGAGAGGATCCTGACCTTCTACAGGTGCACAGTAAAAGTCCTGCATTCAAAATGTTCCTCAATTAAAAGTAGAAAAGTATTATCATCAAAATATAGTGAAAGTAGCGACAGTAAAAGTAGTCATTGTGCAGATTGGTCCATTTCAGAATAATATATATGATATGTTTTATAATGATTGATCATGAAAGTGTTCTCAAAGCTGGTAAAGGTGCAGCTAGTTTGAATGACTTTGTATACTGCAGGGTAGCTTGAGGATTTACTCCAGGTGGAACTAAAGTCTGATTTAACACTTGGTTATATTTCACATCATTCATCCACATCTGTGAAGTAACTAAAGGGATTACATACATGTAGTGGAGGAAAAGTACACCATGTACCTCTGAACTGTAGTGGGGTAGAAGTACACAGTGGTAAAACCAAATGGAACTTACTTACTTCCCACCTCTGATTATTTCTCATTGTAAGAACTTTATGCTGTATTTCTCGGTTCTACACAAACATCTGTTCCCTTTAGTCTTTACTCCCTCCTCAGTTCACTCAGTTTGTATCTCATGTATCTTGTAATGGTAATGTGTCACCTGTGTGTTGCTGGTTGTGTGGCAGCGGGCAGCATCATTGATCCTCCTCCTCACATCCATCAGCTTCCTGTTTACGCTGCATCTGAACTCTGTAGGACATTTCATTAAAGGTCACCTATCGTGCAAAACC
>JAAKFY010000025.1:4090836-4100836 GCA_011823955.1 Dissostichus mawsoni
TTATAAAATGTCTCCTTTTATTTAAAATATAATCAAAGAATTTTGTTGGAAAAAAACCCAGGGTGTTTCTCAAGGTCGAGGAAGGATGCTCCAGAGCCACTATTTCAAGGATGCTACGTCATCGAGTGCCGCCGAAGGACTGTTCCAATGTCCAGGATGCTTGGAGTTCTACCGAGGCCGCGCCCTTCGTTGCGGGAAATTTCGAGGCTGCACATGTGTATCCTCCGCGGTCTTAAAATCCCCACAATGCTTTGCGCACGGACCAATTTCCCAAATCTTTGGCGGAAAATGTAAGGCGGGGCCTCTCATATGACGCACACCTGCTCGCCTGTTCCGACCATTCTTCGTTCTCCGAGGCTAGGAAGGATTCTTGCCTCGCTTCTGAAGGATCTGACTCGAGGTACATGTCCTACCAAGCAAGCGTCCTCGACATTGAGAAACACCCCATGAAAATAAAGCAAACTCAAAAAGTCATAGAGGATAAAAAATCTGTAAAATATCCTACGTTTAGAAAAAATATAATGCAAAAACTCGTAGGATAAAAACAAATCTTGTTGTTACGGTCACAGACCTGTCACAGACACGTACAAAAAAAACTGTCTGCAGTAAACTGTGGAGGAGTACCTCATTAAAAAGCAATACAAATGTCCAAAGAATTGCTAAAGAAATCCTAAAAATATCAAACTCACATTAAAAACATCAGTACTATATTTATATATTTAAATTGAATGTGGCTCTGTGATGAAGGATATGTGACGAGGTAGCGGGCAAGCCTCTTCCTCTCTGACGCCGGCAGGTTGTAGAAAAACACCCGGACGCCCTTCATGAAGTCTGGCAGCGCCGCGGGGCCGCTTGATTCTGCGTCCTCTGTCACCCGGGTGGAGTCAGGCTGCTGTGGATCAGAGGAGGATGTTGAGGGTGTGGAGGGAGCGCTTGTTTCTGCGTCATCAGTGACCCGGGTGGAGTCGGGGGAGGATGAAGAGGGTGCGGAGCTCTTGGCTCTGCTGTGATAGTATCTGCAGGTGGAGTTAAGGAGGAAACGTGATGAATGATCTCCTGTGAGAGAGTTCAGAGGTGTTGAGAGGAGAGATGGAACAAGTACACACATCCTTTACTCAAGTAGAAGTACACACATCCTTTACTCAAGTAGAAGTACACACACTTTACTCAAGTAGAAGTACACACATCCTTTACTCAAGTAGAAGTACACACATCCTTTACTCAAGTAGAAGTACAGATCTCGTGTTTAAAAATACTCTGGTAGAAGTAGAAGTACTGACTAAACTTCTTTACTCAAGTAAAAGTAAAGAGGCTTTGAAATGTACTTCAGTAAAAAGTACCCATAACTAGCAGCTGTTTTAAAGAGTACCTGACCTCCCTTTATATTAATAGAACAATAATGTCATTGTTAGCTAATGAATGTTTCCATGCTGAACAACGGCAACATGACAACGTTTCCATTGGTCCCTCTTCTTTAGAGAAGACCAGGAAATGATGGATACACGGATCGTGTTCAAATCAATAGGCACGCAATGACTCTAAATAATAATGATCACGCCACCAAACACACATTCAGACTAAAGGAACCAGCCTGTTTGGAACATGGAAGAAGTAGAAAGTTCAGGTATTTGGGTGTCAACATGTAAGAAGTAGAAAGTACAGGTATTTGGGTTCAACATGGAAGAAGTAGAAAGTTCAGGTATTTGGGTTCAACATGGAAGAAGTAGAAAGTACAGGTATTTGGGTTCACATGGAAGAAGTAGAAAGTACAGGTATTTGGGTTCAACATGTAAGAAGTAGAAAGTACAGGTATTTGGGTTCAACATGGAAGAAGTAGAAAGTACAGGTATTTGGGTTCAACATGTAAGAAGTAGAAAGTACAGGTATTTGGGTTCAACATGTAAGAAGTAGAAAGTACAGGTATTTGGGTTCAACATGTAAGAAGTAGAAAGTACAGGTATTTGTGTTCAACATGAAGAAGTAGAAAGTCAGGTATTTGGGTTCAACATGGAAGAAGTAGAAAGTACAGGTATTTGTGTTCAACATGAAGAAGTAGAAAGTACAGGTATTTGGGTTCAACATGAAGAAGTAGAAAGTACAGGTATTTGGTTCAACATGGAAGAAGTAGAAAGTACAGGTATTTGGTTATAAATGTAAGAAGTCAAAGTAAAAAGTCGTCAGAAAAATAAGTCGTGGAGTAAAGTACTGATACCAGAGAAATGTACTGAAGTACAGTAATGAAGTATTTGTTCTCCACTACTTCCCTCCTCTGATGAAAGGATACATGAAGGTGTGGACGCCGCGAGAGGACAGATGTTTCCGGATCAGACGCTCCGTGCCGTACCAGTTGAAGCCTCTGGTGGCGTGACCGATGCGAGGAAGATGCACGCTCGCTGTGGGAAACACAAAATATAATAAAGTCAGAGTTAGCAAGACGCCGGCAGCAGCTGCGTCTGGATTCTGTCGGTCGGTTCATATGATAAAAGAGAGAAAAGCGGCAGATCTGGAGATTTAAAGACATTTCTGCAAGAGAAATTACTGCTGATTCCAATTTAAAAATAATTGGAGATTCATTCATAGAAAGGTCAAGTTATTAAAGCAAAACTGTCCCCAAAATTGTCTTAAAAGCAGGCATAAAATGTCCGAAAACCAGTGTCTCAGAGTCAAGGTGATGACTTTTTAAATGTCCAAAGATATTCACTTTGATATAAAGCAGAGAAAAAGCAGCAGATCTGGAGATTTAAAGACTTTTCTGCAAGGGGGAAATTACTGCTGAATTCAATAAAAGAAGAATTGGTGTCAGGGAATAATCTCCTACATGTTGACCTCTCGCCCTCTGACGCAGACCAGCTGACCAGCCTCGAGCAGCCGCTATCTCCCTAGCAAGTTGTTGATGTTACCAGTTTGTGACCGGGCAGCTCTCGGTCAGAGATAGTGAGTGTTGTGGGACACCTGGAACACATCCTTCTCAGGGTGTAGATGACCCCGAGCCATAAGAGAATGTGATTCAGTGTCCTCAGCTGTTTAGTCTATCTATTGAAGAATGTTGATTATTCTCTCTAGCTAAATACACGGGTCTGGGTAGAGCTCTTCAGAATTGATTGTGGCATCTCTACCGTGTGGTCAGACCGTGGCCCGTGACATGGCTCCAAATAAACCGTCAGTGTTTGCCATCAAAGCTCCAGCTCTCCTCGTCTCTCTTTGAGTCCTGACTCCAATTGCTTCAGAAGTTTCCCCGACATTGGAGATTCATTCATTGATAAGTCATGTTATTAAAGCAAACATGTAAGAACATTTGCCCAAAATCGTCATAAAAACATGCATAAAATGTCAGAAAATCTGTATAATATGTGCATCAAAGTCTCTCAGAGTCAAGATGATGAGTTTAGATGTCCAAAGATATTCACTTTGATATAAAACAGAGAAAAGTATCTCCAGATTAGAGAGAAACAGACTTTAGAGACTTTTCTGCAGGAGAAATGAAAGATGAATCCACTATCAAGTCACTATCGATTAGCCGACAATGATTGCAGAGAAAGGGACAGACCGTAACCTTTTAGTTTTCCAACCATTCAATCCTGACAAATAACGGTTCCAACTACATTTGTTTTGCCAAACTTCTAGTTAGGTTTTGTGAGTGTGTGTAGTTGAGACTAGATGTAGTATGAACTAATCACAAGTTGTATCAGAAACCTTCTCTCGGGGAAACACGGTTAAATGTATATATTTCTCTTTTTGCGTTTTGTTATTCCATTTCTTTGTTTCTGAACAGGAAAATTCCCAAATGTTCTGCAACAAAAATGCATGGTCGTGTATAAAAGTGGAAAACTGAATGTCCCCCTCAATAAAGGTCCATCTTTCTTTCTTATAGTTAGTACTTGAACTGCAGTAACTGATGTGTTTACGCTCCACTGGAGCTACGCTTCACTGCACTTCAGAAACGTTTGCATCACCAACAGGAAACGGTGTGAACAGACTCGGGTAGAACAACCCGAGGAACATCTGACTCTTCTCACATTTTAAAGAATTGTTTGTGTGAGAATCCTCCGTGCGCGCAGAGTGACGACAGATCTGGTCAGGCGCGTCTAAAATAAGACGCTGCCTTCATCACGCTCCTCCTCCTCTTTGTATTCACATAATAAGTGTAATTACCAGCATGTGAGACTCTGAGACACTGGGATGAACATTGTTGTAATACTTTCTGACTTTTTATACACGTGTTATTAATCCAGTGTTTCTCAAAGTGGGGGCATGACAGGGGGGGCGCAAGAGACCAGGAGGAAAAATGGTTATTAAAAAAAAAAAGAATCATAATTTGAAAAATGATTGATTCGAAAATAATATGATACGGTACTATTACGTCTGGGTCTCTGTGTTTCATTCAAGCTCGGCTCTGTGTGTGTGTGGAACGAGCCATTTTGTGTGCGTGCGCGAGCGTGAGAGAGAGAGAGAGAGCGCACCGGTACCGGAGATCGTTGTTGTTAGCTTCTGGTGCTAGCGAGCTACGCTAACGGATATAAGGAGTTTTCAACAACAAAGTGGAGGAGAGTCCTCTCCTGACAGACTGAGAGTCCTCTCCTGTCAGACTGAGAGGCTCAGTGAACTAAAGGACTCTCTCCTGTCAGACTGAGAGACTCAGTGAACTAAAGGACTCTCTCCTGACGACTGAGAGGACTCAGTGAGCTAAAGGACTTCTCCTGTCAGACTGAGAGGCTCAGTGAACTAAAGGACTCTCTCCTGTCAGACTGAGAGGCTCAGTGAGCTAAAGGACTCTCTCCTGTCAGACTGAGAGGCTCAGTGAACTAAAGGACTCTCTCCTGTCAGACTGAGAGGCTCAGTGACTAAAGGACTCTCTCCTGACAGACTGAGAGCTCAGTGAGCTAAAGGACTCTCTCCTGTCAGACTGAGAGGCTCAGTGAGCTAAAGGACTCTCTCCTGTCAGACTGAGAGGCTCAGTGAACTAAAGGACTCTCTCCTGTCAGACTGAGAGGCTCAGTGAGCTAAAGGACTCTCTCCTGTCAGACTGAGAGGCTCAGTGAGCTAAAGGACTCTCTCCTGACAGACTGAGAGGCTCAGTGAACTAAAGGACTCTCTCCTGTCAGACTGAGAGGCTCAGTGAGCTAAAGGACTCTCTCCTGACAGACTGAGAGGCTCAGTGAACTAAAGGACTCTCTCCTGACAGACTGAGAGGCTCAGTGAACTAAAGGACTCTCTCCTGACAGACTGAGAGGCTCAGTGAACTAAAGGACTCTCTCCTGACAGACTGAGAGGCTCAGTGAACTAAAGGACTCTCTCCTGACAGACTGAGAGGCTCAGTGAGCTAAAGGACTCTCTCCTGACAGACTGAGAGGCTCAGTGAACTAAAGGACTCTCTCCTGACAGACTGAGAGGCTCAGTGAACTAAAGGACTCTCTCCTGTCAGACTGAGAGGCTCAGTGAACTAAAGGACTCTCTCCTGACAGACTGAGAGGCTCAGTGAACTAAAGGACTCTCTCCTGTCAGACTGAGAGGCTCAGTGAACTAAAGGACTCTCTCCTGTCAGACTGAGAGGCTCAGTGAACTAAAGGACTCTCTCCTGACAGACTGAGAGGCTCAGTGAACTAAAGGACTCTCTCCTGACAGACTGAGAGGCTCAGTGAACTAAAGGACTCTCTCCTGACAGACTGAGAGGCTCAGTGAGCTAAAGGACTCTCTCCTGTCAGACTGAGAGGCTCAGTGAACTAAAGGACTCTCTCCTGACAGACTGAGAGCTCAGTGAACTAAAGGACTCTCTCCTGTCAGACTGAGAGGCTCAGTGAACTAAAGGACTCTCTGCTGACAGACTGAGAGGCTCAGTGAACTAAAGGACTCTCTCCTGTCAGACTGAGAGCTCAGTGAACTAAAGGACTCTCTCCTGTCAGACTGAGAGACTCAGTGAACTAAAGGACTTCTCCTTACAGACTGAGAGGCTCAGTGAACTAAAGGACTCTCTCAGTGTTTAGATAGTTCACTTTAGTCTAAGTTATCTCAGTGGGTCTCAAACGTTTTGGTCACCATTAATGTAAACAATTATTTCCGAGGCACACATTTATATGATCATTATAGTTATAAAGAAATAAGAGAATAAATGAAAAACAGGTATGAAATACTATGTGACAGAAAAAAAGAATAAAGTTTAAAAGGGGAGTGATTAGTAAAATATCCATAAAGAAAAAGTAAATCTGTTTACAGGTCTGTTTCAAACGGGTGTGGAGAGATGTATCCATAGATCTCTTAATTTTGCTCTCAAAGTGCACCAGATTGATGCTTTTAACTTCAACATTTAAAAAAAAATCTTCCCGGGGGAGCATGCCCCCGGACCCCCCTAGAGGAGGTGAGGTCCACACACCACCTATAAAATAGCACTTTACCCCTGCTTACACCTATATGCCGTGAGCTGATTATCGAGCCTTCATTGTAACAGTCGCGGGTACACTGTGTGTGTGTGTGTGTGTGTGTGTGTGTGTGTGTGTGTGTGTGTGTGTGTGTGTGTGTGTGTGGGGGGGGAGTGTTGCAGTAGAACATTCAGCTGTAGCGCCCGGTACCTTAATGGGAAACCCTAAATATTTGAGCACCCTCTATGAAACGTCAAGCTACCCCACAGCACCCCCTAAAGAAATCTCTGGCGCCGCCACTGAGCCTGAAGAAATGTGCAGAGCCAAACAGGCTCATTGCAGCCACCTGTGATAAGACACACTTTCTGCCAAATATCAGCATTTCTTCAAAGTATTATGACTTATTGTTCTAGCAAAGGGATTGCACACACAGACTTATGGAGCATTGTTTTATTATCACTGCTCTAGCAAAGGAATGCTCACGTTCATTTTGATGTATTTTAAGAAATGTTAACTTGGCTCATTACGTGACTATTTGTGTTGGGGGGGCCCGACTTTCTCCAAACAGAGAAAGCCTGAGAGAAAAAGGTTTGAGAACCACTGCATTAATCTGAGGATTTTTGAAAAATACAATTTATTTCTAAACATTTAATCATTTTTTTTATATTTAAAAATATTGCTTTACTTGTTTTTTCTTTTCTAAATGAATTGAATAATTATTTTATATATTTATTTTCTAAAATCCCTAAAAAATAATAACTAAATATTGTTGTTTTTAATATTTCTTTTAAATGCTGTTTATGTCGAAAATTACCCCAAAAAAAGTGTATAACAAATACACAAAAAAATAACAGGTATTGAGTGCTTGTTGGTACCCTTGAGTCTTTTTGCCGCAGCGTAGATCTTCTTCAGTCCTTCGTCCAGAGCGGAGAGGAAGATGGCCGACAGTTGGTTGCTTCCGTCTCTCTGCTGCGCCACGATCAGAGCCAGCTGACAAACAGGAAGTAGAACAAACTCAGTTTATCAGAAATAAAACCACAGAGCGACCAAAACAACTGAGAGAGGAAGAACAGCTGATCTCTGAACCAGCATCCAGTCCACAGAGCGCTGAGTTTCATTTTTAAGGAAGGACTTTTCTGTGATGTTTTCGAGCAACATTCTGACTTTTTAAAATTCTGACTTTCTTCTCGAACATTTTTAAAATAATGACTTTTTTCCCTGAAAAACTAAAAATTCTGACTTTTTCCTGAAAGTCTCCATTATGTTAGCCTTTGCAGACCATTAACATGCACAATCACCTATTGAACACCACAAAGAGAACAACAGGGACTTTTTAAGTACCTGATCCTGGCCGTCTAGTCGTGACTGTTTGTCGTCGACGGGGAAGAGCAGCACATTCCCAGGTCCAAATCTGAAATAAACCACATTTTAAATTCATTTTCACTCAAATACTGCACTGTTTGAAATGTACTTGAGGATATTTCCATGTTCTGCTACTTCTACTTCAACACATCTCAGAGGGAAATATTTCACATTTTACTGAACTACAATAGTACTTTTCCCAGTATAGTTCCGATAGTTCTTGGGATTTTGCGTTCACACCAAAAAGATCTGGAACTAAAATGAGTTCATGAGAACCTTTTCACCCCTAGATAGTCCCTGCTAGAGAGCAGGTACTATCGTGGGAGAAAAAGGTTCCAATTTCTGATTGGCTGGGCGAATTGCAAACCACGCCCCGTAAAACTCCCAAAAAGTATTGTAATGCGCCATTTTATTTGCTCGCATTAGCATTATTAGCATTAGCATTAGCCCAGCGCACCAACGGAGAGAGACTAACTTATGACAACACAAAAAAAAACATGGGAGCGGTGGAGATGAGGAGGTGTCGGCGTTCTGGCGATTTACTCGGAAGGCTTCAGTAGAAGCTGCTGGGAGTCCCAGCAGCTTCTACTGAAGCCAGTCCCCAACTCCGGGGACTTCCGGCCGGGGACTTCGGGCGGCAGTATACGCCGTGAAGTTGTTTGCGGCCTGCCAGTAAACCCAAAGCAGAAGAAGAAGAAGTGACGTCAGCGGCTTCATTTGCGTAATCCTCCCTCAGGGACTTATTCCGGTGTGAACGCGATCTACTAGATAGTTCCGGAACTAAAGAGTTTGGCGGGACTAAGTACCGGGAACTAAGTACGGCAAAGTACTTGGTGAGAAAGCGGCTATTTAGTTTTAGTTAAATTCAGACATTTTAAAATAATAAATAAATAATGATCTATTTTTACAAGTTAAGCTCTTATATATACAGTCTATGGTTAAGCTACACTGCAGTAGTTAACTCCATCTGAACTAGCTGCTTTACTAACTTAAGTGATAAACATTAAAATACAAATCCTTAAAAGTGGAAAAGAGTTAACAATTAAAAATGAAATGAAAAATTGTATAAACAAATATAAACAATATAGAAAATTCTGGATAATTAAAATGATGTCAGTTTCTCCATTGCATAGATATCATGAATAACATCAACAGTCCTCATCCTTAGGTGCATCTGTTGTCACCTTTTCCTAGTCAGGGCTTTTTTGACTTGCTATGATCATGATGTATTTTCTAATAATATGTAATGTTACCTTTCATCTTGCCGGCCAGCTCGTAGTGTTTCCTGGGTTCATCTGATCTCACCTCCAGAGCCGTGAACAAGCCACCTCGACCCCATCGCCCGAGTCATCTGAAACACAAGAAACACTGATGAAGACGTGCTGCTGCCTTCATCTATCATCATTATTATGAGATAAGATAAGATAAGAAGTACTTTATTGATCCCAATTTGGGACATGTTTGCGTTGCAGCAGCATAAAAAGACATGGCATTGAACATTAGAGAAATTAAAAGACTAGAAATAGACAATCCAAAATGTAAACGTCTCAAATAGAAATAAAATAGCATTAAAAAAGTATTAAGTATTAATTGCTACTATCTCATTTAAGTCAAATGTTGTTGCCAATTAATTTCTTGGTGTCATGACATCTTGAATGTAATGTAATGTTGCCCTCACTCATCCTGTTAAAAAAATACAATTTTACACAAATAAATAAATAAAAGGCCACGACGACAGGGGACAGCTTTCCTACCGACACAGTGCACGATGATGGCGTCCCTGAGCGGCTTGAGGATGGGTGACGTCTCCGAGGACGTAACGAATAGCCGAGCTGTCAGAGTCTGTGGAGGAAACGCTGCCGTCATCTTCCTCTTCCTCCTCCTCATCCTCTTCCTCTTCCTCACTGTGCACAGACGGCAGGCAGCGGGATCTGTAGCTGCTCGACTGCCACCACGCCATCCTGCACAATGACAAAGAGGAACTGGGTCAAAAGTGTTTTGTACAGTAATCTTACTGTATTTAAGTTAATGTAATCCATCCATCCATCCATCCAGCCCGCGCCCGCCGCACCACCCCGCCTCCCTCCCTCCCTCCCTCCCTCCCTCCCTCCCTCCATCCATCATCCATCCATCTCATCCATCCATCCATCCATCCATCCATCCATCCATCCATCCATCCATCCATCCATCCATCCATCCATCACCATCCATCCATCCATCCATCCATCCATCCATCCATCCAATCCATCCTCCATCCCTCCCTCCATCCCTCCCTCCCTCCTCCA
>JAAKFY010000025.1:4105836-4130836 GCA_011823955.1 Dissostichus mawsoni
TCAGAGCCTGAGCCCAAACATTGATGAACTTGCACCCAAGATGAGATGCCAAGTATCTGAGCTAGCATCACAGAGCAGCACACTGAGTTTAATGGATGTTTCCTTCTGCACTTTCTCTCTTGAGACAACAGGGCATGTTTGGTTTTTTTTTGAGGGGAATAGTTTTGTTGAAGCTGTTGTTGGCCTGTGGGAAAATGTAATCATAAGAAATGACTCTCGAAAAGCTGCAGATAGAGCCATAAGAAATGAATGCATCTGATTATTTAATGTTTAATGTTGTTTTTATAGGCAATCATTTAAGCTTTGTTAGTTCCAGGTTTAATATGTGCAATAAGTTCATTTCAATACGTTCTGCAATAAACTTTGAACCAGTCCGGCCCTCGACTAGTACCCATTTTTTATTTTGGCCCACTGTGTATTTGAGTTTGACACCCCTGCCTTAAAGGTAGGGTAGGTAAGAATGGAGAAAGCAGCTCGAGTGCGCTAGAATCTGAAAGTACGCAGCTGGAAAAAATGTGCCTTCCTTCAGACTTCCTCACAGAGCCCCTCCTCCAACACACACGAACGCACACATGACCAATGAGGGCACGAGATCAGTTTGTGCACAGATGGAAGGCTGACAGGCAGGTAGGCCATCCAGTTACTTTAGCCGGGCCGGCTCAGATGATTGGTCGTGCTTTTTACAGCGCCACGGCTTCCACAGATAATGTTTCTTATGTATTTATTGTCAAAGCATTTAATATATTCATTGCTATCGGGATGTTGAGAGCATTCCATGGAATATAACAAGTGTTTCTGAAGGGAATTACCTACCCCACCTTTAAGCATGTAAGTACTAGCCTAGCTTAGCTTAGCCACGATGACATAAGTTGTGTTTCGATGTCTGTGTTGAGAAAATAAATCCTCCAAATGTTCAGTCTGTGTCCTTGCTGCTTGTTTCGACACACATACGGTTTTATGATTTGCTGACGGGTTGTTCGCTGTGACACACATGCGCTTTGCGTGTAAAATGAAATATTTCAAAGGCTCATTATTACAGTTTTATACAATGTTTTATCCGTATCACCGTAGCGTGCTGTTACTAATAACTTCTATCTCAGCTCTGGAACTGAAACCATTTGGTGAAAAATAAATAAATAATAATATTAATAAGCGGGATCATGTGCAGCGACGCGGTCATTATGGGTAAAAGAACACCCCATAATGACCAAGTCGCTGTGTGCCGTGTGATGTGCGGATGCTGTCAGGTGTTTTTGTGTTATAGTGTGTTATTAACCTTAGCCCTGCAGCCGCTGACTGCGCCTGGTCCATCAGAGAGAAGCGTCCCTCTTCTATCACCGTGTTGGTGAGCTGCAGCTTGGAAACAGCTCGAGAATACATGATCTCCTCCACCGTGTCTCTGGCCAGCAGCCGGATCACCTTCACCGGCCTGGAGGAAGAAACAGACAAAGTACATTTTATTGTCAATCTTTCAGTTTGTGTGTACAGACAGATATTAAAGGGCTTCTCCAGCTATAGGGTACTGCAGGTGTTGCTGTGTTGCTCCCTGGTCCAATGGGATTTCTCCATTGGCTTTAGTTTCAATATTGCAATGTATGACTTTAAAATCTCTGGGTTTTTTTCTTCTTTGAAATAAAAACTTAATCTCAGAAATTCTGAGTTCCTTCTTGGGATACTGCCCCTCTTCTGGCATTGTTTTTAACCTTTAATTGCCCTCATACACCATTGTATGATTCTGTAATGCAGCCTGCTTGACATAATTATATTAGTTTAAACAAAATAAGCATTTAAAAATATTTTTTAATAAAAGTATTTTAAAGAATTTCTAATAAAAGTATTAAAAGATTTTTTAAGAAAAGTATTTTAAAGATTTTTTAAGCAAATAACTTTTATAATTTAAAAGAAAATATTTGTTCTAATTAAAACATTTAAAAAATATAATAAAAAATATATATAATTGTTTTATAATTGTTTTTATTTTATATAAATCATTTTTCATGTGTTATACATGTGATGTGTTTCACCTGCTCTGCCCGATGCGGTGGCAGCGCGCCGCCGCCTGCAGGTCGTTCTGAGGGTTGAAGTCACTGTCCATGAAAATGACCGTGTCAGCAGCCGTGAGGTTCAGACCGACGCCCCCTGAAAACAGATCAGATATTATTCCCCTGTTTATTAACTCAAACTGTGACACGCTGCGACAGGAAGTCAGGTCTCTCTCTTCAGAGCGTGCATGCTGCAGCAGCTCTTATCAGAGACATCTCCTTCCTCTTCTGCAGACTCAGATCCTGCAGCGTCGGCTTATCGCTCAAAATGACTCTGATATCTACAAACCAGTCCTACTGCTGTCTAAAGAAGCAACGCTCCACCTGCTGCATCTCTAAAACACTGCAGGAACTCAGTGTAACAGATGGAAACTGCCTCAATTGCAGAGCTGGGAAGTAGTGGAGTACAAATACTTTGTTACTGTACTTAAGTACATGTTTCTGATATCAGTACTTTACTCCACTACTTATTGACCAATCAGAACTTTATTTAGCCTCCGTATTGTTATGGTTGAATGTTGGCTGCAAACATTTTTTAGATTCTGAAGTGGGCCCTGAGTAGAAAAAGGTTGGGAACCGCTGGTCTAGTGTTCCTCCTCACCTGCTTTCGTGCTCAGCAGGAACACGAAGATGTGTTTGCTGCTGAAGTTCTTCACCGCCAGATTCCTCTCCTCGCCGCGCACCGACCCGTCCAGACGCTCGTAGCTGAAACCTGAACACAGAGGAGGAAGAATGTAAATATATACCGTTAATCTTTAGAGAGGATAATCAGTACATATTTAAAGTGTGTAACAAGAGACAGTTGGAGTGTGTGTTTACCTCTGAACTCCATGTAGTCCTGCAGGATGTCCAGCATCCTCGTCATCTGAGAGAACAGCAGCACCCTGTGGCCCCTACACACACACACACACACACACACACACACACACACACACACACACACACACACACACACACACCACACACACACACACACACACACACACACACACACACACCCACACACACACACACACACACCCACACACACACACACACACACACACACACACACACACACACACACACACACACACACACACACACACACACACACACCACACACACACACACACACACACACACACACACACACACACACACACACACACACACACACACACACACACACACACACACACACACACACCACCCACACACACACACACACACACACACAGTGTCAGCAGGTAGTTAACATGGTGTGAGCCTGAACCTCCAGCAGGTGGAGTCCAACAGCAATATAATGAAGCAGGTAGATGTCTCACTCTCTGTGCAGGTGTGTCAGCAGGTAGTTAACATGGTGTGATGTATAATGAAACAGGTAGATGTCTCACTCTCTGTGCAGGTGTGTCAGCAGTTAGTTAACATGGTGTGATATATAATGAAACAGGTAGATGTCTCACTCTCTGTGCAGGTGTGTCAGCAGTTAGTTAACATGGTGTGATATATAATGAAACAGGTAGATGTCTCACTCTCTGTGCAGGTGTGTCAGCAGGTAGTTAACATGGTGTGATGTATAATGAAACAGGTAGATGTCTCACTCTCTGTGCAGGTGTGTCAGCAGTTAGTTAACATGGTGTGATATATAATGAAGCAGGTAGATGTCTCACTCTCTGTGCAGGTGTGTCAGCAGGTAGTTAACATGGTGTGATGTATAATGAAGCAGGTAGATGTCTCACTCTCTGTGCAGGTGTGTCAGCAGTTAGTTAACATGGTGTGATATATAATGAAGCAGGTAGATGTCTCACTCTCTGTGCAGGTGTGTCAGCAGGTAGTTAACATGGTGTGATATATAATGAAGCAGGTAGATGTCTCACTCTCTGTGCAGGTGTGTCAGCAGTTAGTTAACATGGTGTGATATATAATGAAGCAGGTAGATGTCTCACTCTCTGTGCAGGTGTGTCAGCAGTTAGTTAACATGGTGTGATATATAATGAAGCAGGTAGATGTCTCACTCTCTGTGCAGGTGTGTCAGCAGGTAGTTAACACGGTGTGATATATAATGAAGCAGGTAGATGTCTCACTCTCTGTGCAGGTGTGTCAGCAGTTAGTTAACATGGTGTGATATATAATGAAGCAGGTAGATGTCTCACTCTCTGTGCAGGTGTGTCAGCATGCTGTCCAGCAGACACAGTTTCCCGCTCGCCTCCACCAGGTGTTCCCCCATCTCAAAGGCTCCGGTTCCACTCCTGACCACAGAAACATGTTAAATAAGATCCTATAAATCTCTATTTCCTGACTTCCTTCCTCTTATATCTCACCATCGAACAGGTAGGGGTGGTCCACACACTTCCTCAGGTTCATCAGGATGTTCAGCAGACGGTTCCTGCTGCCCTGATCGCCTCCAAAAGCATCTGGAAACACGCAGAGGCACGAGGAGGCAGAAAAACATAATTATGACCTAGTTAGCGTGAGGGAGGAAAGTGAGAGCGGGGTCGAGGATGATACCAAGGTTACGGACGGGAGTTGAGGGGTTGACGATGGAGCCGTCGATGTTTAGAGAGAAATCATGGGTGGAGCGGGTTAGTGAGTCTGGGCCAATAATGATTATTTCAGATTTGTCACAGTTTAGTTTCAGAAAGTTGTTTTGCATCCATGTTTTGATGGCAGTTGGTGAGTTGGGAGTGGGTGGTTGCAGAAATAGTTTTTGTAGAGAGGTAGAGGGAGAATCTAAATGATAAAAAAAACAGGGGACCAAGTACAGAGCCCTGGGGGACGCGTGAGTGACTGAAGCGGTGGGGGATTTGCCGTTGTTGATGGAAATGAATTGTTTTCTGCCAGAGAGATATGATTCAAACCAGGCGAGGGCGGGGCCGGTGATGCCAATTAACTGAAGGCGGGTGATGAGGATGGACTGGTTAATGGTGTCGAAGGCGGCGGTTACTTAGAAGATAACGTTTACTGAGAAGAATGCACTCAGTAGAGATAGACCGATGAATGAGCCAGGTAACTATATCAGTCATTAATAGCTTACTGCAGATACATTGGTGTATGTTGAGGATAAATGAGAAGACATTACTGTAAAGAAACTCCAACTGGATTTGAGGTCATTTAGAAACCGTGACTAGACTAACATACACAAAATATATTCAGTGTTGTTTCACTTATTGCCACTTATTGCCAAAAACATGCATATTCCCTTTAAGGATAAAATAACATGAGTTTTATCAGGTTAAAATAAGGAAAAGTCAAAGGGCTGGAGCTCCCGTTGTGCGTCTCTGCATGAAATAGCAGTTTATTAACATTTTAAACACAACCTCCCACTTTTGATTCCTTTAACCACCTTGTCTTAGCGTTTGGATAAGAATGCATATTAAAAAACATGTTGATATCCCAATCTTGCATCATGTTTAAAAGTAGGTGCTTGATGCTTGTTCGAGCGATTTCAAATCAACAATATTGTAATATTCCTCATATTGGTTGAATATTCTGATGCATGTAAACACAGTCAGTGTCAAAGTTGTAAAGTTTCCCGGATAGAAACTACAGAATAACCTGCTCTGTAAGTACATCGGTTGGAATATAAAATAAATAAAGGATTGGTCAAAAGAGATCCTGATGAATCCTTCAATCACAGTATTTAGCTCCCAGTATTGATGCCACTACAGCCTCACCCAGGTCCTTCATCAGAAAGGCTTTGTAGTATTTCTTCTGCAGCGCCGACATGCCGTGATAAACCAGCAGCTCCGTCTTCTTGGGCAGATCCACGGCCACCTCGGCCTTCACTCTGCGCAGCAGGAAGGGCTCCAGCACGCCCTGCAGCTCAGAGGCTGGGGACAGGTCAAGGGTCAAGGTTAGGTTATTTGTGCGCTATTTTCAGAACAGTTTCAATAGTTTATCCCAATGCAAAGTGGTGGAGACATGTTCCCAACGCCACGATGTGAGGGACACACCATGTGCCGGGTGTAATTTAAAGAGGCCTGTTTGGACACGTATTCAAGCGTATAAGGGGCATCGGAGCTTAAAAAAAATAGGTTATAAAGGGTGTAATTTTTCGTATTTAAAAAAATGTCTAAGACAATTTATTTCGTGTTAAATAAAATCATTTTTAACCAGAGAATATTTAAGTTTTTTTTTTTTTTTAAATCGACATCATCGCTTTGAGCATTAGGAAAAGCGCTATACAAATCCCATGTATTATTATTATCTTTGATCTTGGACAATATCCACGTTTTTTACTTATGTATTTATGAATTTTTTTGTAAATGAACGACTTAAAATTACAAATATTTTACTTTTAAATTTGTGATTTTCTGTGTGAAAATATACTAAATAAATGTAAAAGAATATTAACTTTTTTAATTAACCACTTAAATCTTAAAGACTATATAATGTTTTTTGTTTTTTATATTTTCCCTCTCCCTGACCTCCCTTTTGTTCTACCTTTAATTTTTTTTTTGCACAAACACTAACAAGAAGAAGTCGTATCGTACCCTGATCCGGTTGGTTTTGCACGTTGGCGTATTTGCTGCAGAAGTCGTCCGTCTCCTCGGCGCTGAAGACGGCCGGCTGGATGAAGCTCAGCAGGGAGTAGAGCTCCTGCAGGTTGTTCTGGATCGGAGTCCCCGTCAGAAGCACCCGGAAACCCACAGAGAACTACACCAGAACATATACATGTTAGAAAGATCTCCCTGGTCCCCGGCTTGAGCTTCAATCTCAGGATACATGTATTTGTGATCCTCTCCAGAATGGAAGTAGTCATCCCACACAGAGCATCAACTAGTTCCTGAACAGTGTCCTTCACATGCTGATATCCAAGAGAGGGAGTTACACAGTCACAAGATGGAGGAATAGAAAGCAGTATTCAATGTTTACTTCAGATTAGCTCCACGTCAGACATGATCATGCTTGTCATATGTCTATCTCCATAGAGGCTGAATCATCATGTTAATCACATAGCTATCATATGCCTAAAACAGTCCTGATGCTCTTCTAGTAATCAGACATCCTGTCATGTTCACAGCTACAGTTGGGATACCTTTGTTATCATGTTACTCTCATGTTGGAGGAGGACATTCAGGATTTTCCCAACAATAGATTTAGTACTTATAGTGTAAATAATAAAGAAACAGGATACAGCAGCAGCTCAGTACCTGCGTCAGAGTTCTGTGCAGCAGTGAGTTTGCGTTCTTCAGTCTGTGAGCTTCATCCACAACCAGAACCTTCCACTTCCACCTGAGCCGAGGGGGACATATTGTGTTCGAAATATCAGGATGAAATCTATTTCTTGCAAGAAAACTACTTTGTAAAAGAGACATTGTAGGGTTAGAAATAAATAGAAATACAGGCCAGAAAAGGGGGGGTAATATACAGAGGAAAAAGCTAGAATTTACAAAACGATTTTTCGAATTTGAAAGAAAAACGTTATTAAAAATGTATTAAAATGTTTTAGGACTTACTATTTAAATGTATAACCTCAGATCATCATTAAGGTATTACTCCTAGATTTGGACGTTACTCTAATCTTAGAGGAAATCTAAATCTTCTCAGAATATTGAATGATTGTTATTCAGAAAGCACTCACCGCTTTAGGAAGGAGGCATCATTCATACACAGCTGTGAAGGGAAGCATTAGACCTGTCAGTTTGAACACTTATTGGGTTGTTTTTCTATAACTGATAGAGAGATATAATGATCCCCAGACCTCGTACGTGGTGAGCAGAACCTGGAAGTGTTTGGTTTCTCTCTGGAGCTCAGCCCGTCTCTCTTTGTCTCCTTTGTAACACAACACAGTCAGAGAGGGAGCGAAGCTGCAACAAAACACACAACAAATGGAGTTCAGATTCTGAATAAATCATATACTCAATTATTTGGATCTGGATTCATCATGTTGCAACGCATCAGGCGGGTAAAGAGGCTTTTGTAGAAGTGTTTTTAGGAACTTGGCTCATTCACAGGTAGTGTGATGAAGCGCTGAAAGACAGTTCCTTTTCTTATAATAGAAATGCATTTGTTTCCCCTTGCACAAAAGGGGGAATAAATAAAAACTGTATAAACATAAGAACGTCGGTAGAGGCCAAATTGTACAACGTTACCGCCTAGTGCTGGGAATCACCAGGCTCTCCACGATACGAGACTATCGCGATACTTAAGCCACGATACGATAGTATTGCAATTCTACAATATGCTAAGTATTGCGATACGATATATTGCGATATACATTTTCATACAACACTCCTTACAAATCACATGCGTCATGTCCGTCTTCCCTTCCTGGTTAAAAAATCCCAAATAATTCCAATATTTTTCTTTGTTCTGACTAACGTCCTGCCAACCCGGCTCTCTTTACCCATGGCCATGAACGCACGAGAAGAAGCTCAGCGCCATCTAGTGGATTAAAAAAGCAATTGTTACCAAAAACTTTAATCTGGATTTGCAATATGAATAGTTTATATAATAAAATATCAATACTTGGCGTCCGTGTATCGATACAATATCGCAAAGTATCGCCATACTCTGCTGTATTGATTATTTCCCCCACCCCTAGTACCGCCTGAGAAATGTGCAATTGGTGCCTCAATAATGAATGTGTCACCTCTGCACGCCTTGATTTAACACGCTGCTGTGACAGAACATTTTTCTTATTTAGGGTCAATTGAGTAAATCTTATCTTATATTTCAACTTTATTTATGATATGAATGCACATCACATCATGCACAAAACATCTTGTTATTGTAAATCCTGCACATGTTGCACATTCTGCTCCATGCTACCTCTTTGTTAAATCAATATATTGGCATATTTGATTATATTTTACTGCACTCAGTTTCCTGCATGATTACATTTTGTGTATTTTGTTTTTTAATAGCTTTTTTAATAGTTGTAATTCCTTCTGTGTCTCAGTATCAGGGGGTCAAACTCAAATACACAGTGGGCCAAAATTAAAAAATGGGTACGAGTGGAGGGCCGGACTGGTTCAAAGTTTATTGCAGAACTTATTGAAATGAACTTATTCACATATTAAACCTGGAACTAACAAAGCTTCAATGATTGCCTATAAAAACAACATTAAACATTAAATAATCAGTTGCATTCATTTCTTATGGCTCTATCTGCAGCTTTTCCAGAGTCATTTCTTATGATACATTTTCCACAGGCCAACAACAGCTTCAAGAAAACTATTTCCCTCAAAGAGAAAACCAAACATGCCCTGTTGACTCAAGAGAGAAAGTGCAGAAGGAAACATCCATTAAACTCAGTGTGCTGCTCTGTGATGCTAGCTCAGATACTTGGCATCTCATCTTGGGTGCAAGTTCATCAATGTTTGGGCTCAGGCTCTGAGCTGAGGAGACCCTCAGGATGGAGTGAAGGTGTGCGTGCAATATACCAGCGGGCCAGATCTAATAGTAATTAAAATGATCCTGCGGGCCGAAATTAAATCCACCAAGGGCCTGATTTGGCCCCCGGGCCTTGAGTTTGACACATGTGCTCTGTATGCACCACTTCTACCAAAGGGAATTCCTCGTATGTGTAAACCTACTCAAAATGATTCTGATATTTATATCTTATAGAGTGGATGTACCTCTGCAGCTCGTTCCTCCAGTTCTCCATGACGGACAGCGGACTCAGAACCAGAAAGGGACCGCTCTGCCCGAGAGACCCGGACATGAACACCAGCAGAGAGATGGTCTGCAGGGACAACATAGTATTATACTTTAATCATATTTAACATGATTTAAATATATATTTTAAATCACTTATCCGATCAGTTTTTAATCTTTATAAAAATCACAATTTGATTTATTTATCTATTATGTAAGATTTTATTGAATTCCAATCCTGACATGTTTTTCCTGTATTAAACCGCACTTTGTAACTCTGTTTCTTGAACGTACTGATAAACCTTAATATAGTTTACCGTTATCTTCTGCATCTGCTCAGTTACACAAATAAAAAAAGCTGGTGAAATATAGACGATCAGTGTCCGTATCAGACCATAGACATCATGACTTATTGAAATGTGTCGCCCCTCATGATTGGTTATAAGAGGAGCCGATGGATCAGTACCTGGCAGGTTTTCCCTAAACCCATCTCGTCTCCTAAGATGCATCCCTGCTGGTTCCTCTGACACTCAGACAGCCACTGAACCCCGTCCAGCTGGTAGGGCCGCAGCGTGATCCCTGAGAGGAGAGAACATGATAGAAACATGTCAGGGAACAAGTAGACACATCTCAGGGAACATGTAGACACATCTCAGGGAACATGTAGACACATCTCAGGGAACATGTAGACACATCTCAGGGAACAGTCTGTGAGGAGAGAAGATCTCAGGGAACAGTGTGTGAGGAGAGAAGATCTCAGGGAACAGTGTGTGAGGAGAGAGATGATAGAAACATCTCAGGGAACTGTGTGTGAGGAGAGAACATCTCAGGGAACAGTGTGTGAGGAGAGAACATGTCAGGGAACAGTGTGTGAGGAGAGAAGATGTCAGGGAACAGTGTGTGAGGAGAGAAGATCTCAGGGAACAGTGTGTGAGGAGAGAAGATGTCAGGGAACAGTGTGTGAGGAGAGAAGATGTCAGGAACAGTGTGTGAGGAGAGAAGATCTCAGGGAACAGTGTGTGAGGAGAGAAGATGTCAGGGAACAGTGTGTGAGGAGAGAAGATGTCAGGGAACAGTGTGTGAGGAGAGAAGATGTCAGGGAACAGTGTGTGAGGAGAGAAGATCTCAGGGAACAGTGTGTGAGGAGAGAAGATCTCAGGGAACAGTGTGTGAGGAGAGAACATGTCGGGAACAGTGTGTGAGGAGAGAAGATGTCAGGGAACAGTGTGTGAGGAGAGAAGATGTCAGGGAACAGTGTGTGAGGAGAGAAGATGTCAGGGAACAGTGTGTGAGGAGAGAAGATCTCAGGGAACAGTGTGTGAGGAGAGAAGATGTCAGGAAACAGTGTGTGAGGAGAGAAGATGTCAGGAAACAGTGTGTGAGGACAGAGATGTCAGGGAACAGTGTGTGAGGAGAGAAGATGTCAGGGAACAGTGTGTGAGGAGAGAAGATCTCAGGGAACAGTGTGTGAGGAGAGAGAAGATGTCAGGGAACAGTGTGTGAGGAGAGAAGATGTCAGGGAACAGTGTGTGAGGAGAGAAGATGTCAGGGAACAGTGTGTGAGGAGAGAAGATGTCAGGGAACAGTGTGTGAGGAGAGAAGATCTCAGGGAACAGTGTGTGAGGAGAGAAGATGTCAGGGAACAGTGTGTGAGGAGAGAAGATCTCAGGTAACAGCGTGTGAGGAGAGAAGATGTCAGGGAACAGTGTGTGAGGAGAGAATATGTCAGGGAACAGTGTGTGAGGAGAGAAGATGTCAGGGAACAGTGTGTGAGGAGAGAAGATGTCAGGGAATAGTGTGTGAGGAGAGAAGATGTCAGGTAACAGTGTGTGAGGAGAGAAGCAGGAAACAGTGTGTGAGGAGAGAAGATGTCAGGAACAGTGTGTGAGGAGAGAAGATGTCAGGGAACAGTGTGTGAGGAGAGAAGATGTCAGGTAACAGCGTGTGAGGAGAGAAGATGTCAGGGAACAGTGTGTGAGGAGAGAAGATGTCAGGGAACAGTGTGTGAGGAGAGAAGATGTCAGGGAACAGTGTGTGAGGAGAGAAGATGTCAGGGAACAGTGTGTGAGGAGAGAAGATGTCAGGGAACAGTGTGTGAGGAGAGAAGATGTCAGGGAACAGTGTGTGAGGAGAGAAGATGTCAGGGAACAGTGTGTGAGGAGAGAAGATGTTAAACACATCTCAGGTAAAAAGGTCTGTGCACTTTCTCCTTTAACTCTCAGTACGTACTGCAGCGGCCCTCTCACAGTGCGCACCGTGGATTACTGTAATGCATTTCTGCAGGTCTTCCAAAAACCTCAACAGGCCTTTAAACTGCCTTTGACACTGTGGACCATAGCATCCTGTTGTCACGGCTTGAACAGTCCGCAGGCATCACAGGCTCTGCCCTTGCATGGTTCAGGTCCTACCTGACAGACCGTAGCTTCTCAGTGCAGCTGGGTGCCTTCTCCTCTGCCAAAGCCCCCTTTCTTGTGGGGTTCCCCAAGGCTCGATCCTGGGCCCCATCCTTTTTCTACTGTACATACTGCCCCTAGGTTCAATTCTCACAAAACACAATATCCCCTTCCATTGTTACGCTGATGATGTACAGATCTATCTGCCTCTCAATCAAAATGTCAACTCACTACAGCCGTTGATGGACTGCTTGATAGAGATCAAATCCTGGCTGAGCCAAAATGTCCTCAACCTCAACGAGAGCAAGACCGAGGTCATCTTCTTTGGACCTCAACCGCCAGCCTCCCCGGTGGATATTCTAGGCTCCCTCAATAAAAACATCCTCCCCTCTGTCATGAACCTTGGAGTGACCTTCAATAGCGCTTTTAAATTTGATAAGCAGGTCAGCACCGTAGTCAAAACCTGCTTTTTTAAAATAGACTATTGGCCAAAACCAAGTCGTTTTTGATCTTTTAAAGATCTAGAAAGGGTCATTAACGCCTTTGTACCTCAAGACTGGATTACTGCAACGCTCTGTATGTGGGTATGGACCAGGCGTCAATTAGACGCCTGCAGCTAGTGCAGAACGCAGCTGCACGTCTTCTCACTGGCCATAAAAAACGTGACCACATCACCCCAATTCTGGCCTCATTACACTGGCTTCCAGTTCGGTTCAGAATTGATTTTAAACTCCTTTTATTTGTTTTCAAAGCCCTGAATGGGCTGGCTCCGGCCTATATAGCAGAACTCCTCCATCGCTACCCCAGCCAGAGCTTTAAGGTCGGCTGACCAGCTGTTGCTGATAGTGCCCAAGACCAGGCTCAAACCCGAGGGCACCGAGCTTCGCAGCAGCTGGCCCCAGGCTCTGGAACACTCTGCCCCTCCATGTGAGGTCGGCCCAGACCCTGGGGGTTTTTAAATCAACACTTAAAACTCACTTATTCTCTATGGCCTTCTAGCCTTTTCTTATCAAGCTCCACCTTTGTGAATCGGCTTCCAGTTTGTGTTCGGGCGGCGACAGCCTTTCCGTTTTAAGAGTACGCTAAAGACCTTCCAGAGTGCAATGACGTAGATACGCTGTGCCTCTTCACCTACATTTTTGTTCTTGCTCTTTCACTTAAATCCTAAAAACTTAGATCATATATTTAAAACTAAGGTTATTACTACTACTCATTCCTCTAAATCTTTTCTCTCTCTACTTCTGTATCTATTTTTTCTATTCTATTCTCTCTTTATCCAAAAACCTTTTCCCTCTCTGACCTCTGGAGGTTTTATTAGAGGGAAACAGGTTTGCAGAGAGGCTTATTCAGGCCGGGGAGTGTTCAGACCGTATTCACAGCTTACCTCCTTACCTCTCATCAATCCAAACTAAGGCACCAGTGGGGACCTTGCTCCCTGCGTTTTGCCTCTCCACCTCTGTTTCTTACTCTCTTACTTGCTACCCTTTTCCCTCAACCTATCCTAAGGGAGTGCTTGTTCTTCTTTCTTCCTTCTGTCTGTCTGTGTCTGTGTATTCTCATGTTCCGATTAATCCCAGCTTCCCCCAAATCTGTGTTTTGTGTCTACATCTACGCCGGGACCCGGAGCCGTGTCTGATCCGGTCTGCTGTGGTCGTGTGCCCTGGATCCTCTATCCTGAGTTCCGGATTAAGTCGTGGACTTCGGGTCGTGGCTGGGCCTGTCTCTGCGGTCCTGCCTGGGTCTCGTCATGCTGCTTCCCTGATGGCTCCCACAGGATTGTTGACATCCTCGTGGATTCATCTTCTTATTATAGACACATGCATTTCCAAACATTCGGTCTACCTACGCTGTAAAATGTATTATCTCTTCGATTTACACACGGCATCTATTGCACGTCTGTCCGTCCTGGGAGAGGGATCCCTCCTCTGTTGCTCTCCCTGAGGTTTCTCCCATGTTCCCTTTAAACTGTGGGTGTTTCTCTGGAAGTGTTTCCTTGTACGATGTGAGGGTCTAAGGACAGAGGGGTCATTTTTCTCATACTGCTATTCTGCACTAACTGGGCTGTTGTATTTGATGTAAAATGTCTTTTTTACTGTAGGGTACTTTTTATTATATGTACAGCACTTTGGCTCGACCAAAAATCGTTAAATAATGTGCTATATAAATAAAACTTGATTTGATTGATTTGATTTAAAATATCACAAAAATCCCCAAACTATGTAACACCCTACCAAGAAGTATTAGAGGCAAACTGAGTAGACAGCAGATTCATTAAAAGCACTATGAGATGCATTCTATGAATTAAACAAATACAAATAAAGCTGTGTTTTTATTATTAAATAAATATTGAAAAACTCCTCTGAACTGTTGGGAGTAGAAGTACACAGCAGCAGAAAATGGAAATACTCAAGTCAAGTACTTAAAAACTGTACTTAAGTAAAAGTACTTTAGTAAATGTACTTAGTTACTTTACACCTCTGGTATGACCTACAAAGAGTAATACGCAGACTGACTATCTTCCTGGCATATTTAAGGATATGTTGGTTTGGATATGTAAACATTAGAGATGTAGGCTGTAGGGAGGCTGTGGCGCAGTGGATGGTGCGTTGGTGTTGGGATCAGGTTCAAACCCCACTGCGGTCAGCATGTCGTTGTGTCCCTGAGACACTTCACCCAAATTGCTCCTGAGGGGATTGCCCACAGTATTGAGTATGTAAGTCGCTTTGGATAAAAGCGACTAACAAGTGACACGTGATGTATAAGAAGCATCTCTTGGAATCAGAGTCAGAAACAGTTTTACACATAGGAATGATTTGCCTTGGTGTACATGGTACATTTTAACACAGATAAACTTCGTACCTGTTAACCCGAGCTTCTGTAAGTCAGTCTGAGAAACAGAGGTCTTCTTCTTCTTCTTCTTCTCGCTGTGTTTTATCTTTGTTAGCAGGTCAGACATGTTTACAGAGCTAAAGTTAGCAGCTAACAAACACAACAACAAAACTTTCCTTCATGAGACGAGTCGAGACGAGTGCAGAGACTTCCGGGTAGAGTCACGTGACGCAGGGGAAAGGCGCGTCTTTTTTTTATTTTTTTTAACCAAATCTCCTAAAACTAGTTCTTCCACATCTCATTATTAATCATCATGACAAATAGTTGGTTATCCATCAAGTATATACTTTTAAAATTAAGTCTATTTTATTTTTGTGTTGTTCTTTTTCTATTTAGTCTCTAAAGAAAAATATGTTTTGAAAAGCATTATCTCTTAAATTAAAAAAAATAATGCAGAACACACACACACACAACACACACACACACACACACACACACACACACACACACACACCACACACACACACACACACACACACACACACACACACACACACACACACACACACACACACACACACACACAGAATTCATTTATCTCCACGCAAAATCTTTTTGACACAAAACAGAGAAAACAGGTTGTTAAATGGTTAAAACGTCTTCTGTCAGTAATAACCAGAGGTGGGAAGTAGTGGAGTACAAATACTTCGTTACTGTACTTAAGTACATTTCTGGTATCAGTTACTTTACTCCACTACTATTTTCTGAGGACTTTTTACTTTGACTT
The DNA here is from genome assembly GCA_011823955.1 of Dissostichus mawsoni. NCBI lineage: Eukaryota > Metazoa > Chordata > Actinopteri > Perciformes > Nototheniidae > Dissostichus > Dissostichus mawsoni. The sequence goes on from JAAKFY010000025.1 coordinate 4,121,472, forward strand.
CTTCCATGTTGAACCAAATACCTGTACTTTCTACTTCTAACATGTTGAACCCAAATACCTGTACTTTCTACTTCTTACATGTTGAACCACAAATACCTGTACTTTCTACTTCTTACATGTTGAACCCAAATACCTGAACTTTCTACTTCTTACATGTTGAACCCAAATACCTGTACTTTCTACTTTACATGTTGAACCCAAATACCTGTACTTTCTACTTCTTACATGTTGAACCCAAATACCTGAACTTTCTACTTCTTACATTTGAACCCAAATACCTGTACTTTCTACTTCTTACATGTTGAACCCAAATACCTGTACTTTCTACTTCTTACATGTTGAACCCAAATACCTGTACTTTCTACTTCTTACATGTTGAACCCAAATACCTGAACTTTCTACTTCTTACATTTGAACCCAAATACCTGAACTTTCTACTTCTTCCATGTTGAACCCAAATACCTGAACTTTCTACTTCTTCCATGTTGAACACAAATACCTGTACTTTCTACTTCTTCCATGTTGAACACAAATACCTGTACTTTCTACTTCTTACATGTTGAACCCAAATACCTGAACTTTCTACTTCTTCCATGTTGAACCCAAATACCTGTACTTTCTACTTCTTACATGTTGAACCCAAATACCTGTACTTTCTACTTCTTACATGTTCAGTGTGCGAAAAAGCACACGTTCCCCCGTCCGGGACGTGTTATTTACAATATCGGACAAGTAGATCTTTCAATTGACTTGTCCGGCGGACAAGTGACGTTTTTCGCCCTCATTTATTGACAAATTATTGATAAATTCAGTTTACAAAAGGCGAAACTCATTCGCAAATTGTACGTGTCCACCATTGTTCGTTTAGAAATGTTAGTTTCGGGTCTGCTTGTCGATTCCTAAGGAAATGCATCTCGCCGCTTTCTGTACAGTTAGACGGGGGCGGGCGGGAAGTGTAGCACAGTGGCAGGGTTGGGAACAAAACTCGGTTCCGAGTAGGAACAAATAAAAATTGTCCGGTCCCGGGATTAATAAGAGTTGTGAGGACAGGGGGCGGAGGCCGAGCCGCGCAGCTCTCTCTCCATGCTCCGTATCGTCTTTCTCGTCTTTCTCGTCTTTTTCTTTCTCGTCTTTCTCGTCTTTTTCTTTCTCGTCTTTTTCTTTCTCTCTCTCTCTCTCTCTCTCTCTCTCTCTCTCTCTCTCTCTCTCTCTCTCTCTCTCTCTCTCTCTCTCTCTCTCTCTCTCTCTCCTCTCTCTCTCTCTCTCTCTCTCTCTCTCTCTCTCTCTCTCTCTCGTCTTTTTCTTTGAGTTGTAGAAAAGCGCTAGGCCTATAGGCTATAAAATAATGTATTATTATTAGGCCTATCTGTTGGACATGTGTGGTTGGACTCTGTCTCACAGCAGGTTGCACTGTAACATCAGAGGAGACTGGGCCAATTGTACATTCTCAAACTGCACCACTTAGAACTAACCAAACAATGCAGAGATTATTTTTATATAATTTCATTCAATAACCATAAGAAATTAAACAGTATGAAGTGATTTGTAAATAGGAATACAGATTTGACTTAATGTTTTCATAAATATATTTTTCTCACAGTTTGTCATTATTTTTACCCTCTCAAAGAACTGGAATCGAGAACCGGAATCGAAAAGCAGAACCGGAATCGTTAAAATCCAAACGATACCCTGCCTATGTGTGATGCAGTAAAATCTTACCGCTCACTTACGTTGGCGGTGTCATAAAAACCATGGGAAAATGTTAAATACGATGGCGAAGAAGAAGATTCCAGTGGCCCCAATTTTTGTCCATTCTGGACAAGTGAAAATGTATTCGGACAAGTAAATTGCCAAACTCACTTGTCCATGGACAAGTACTCTCTAAAAACTTTTTCTCACACTGATGTTCCAAACAGGCTGGTTCCTTTAGTCTGAATGTGTGTTTGGTGGCGTGATCATTATTATTTAGAGTCATTGCGTGCCTATTGATTTGAACACGATCCGTGTATCCATCATTTCCTGGTCTTCTCTAAAGAAGAGGGACCAATGAAAACGTTGTCATGTTGCCGTTGTTCAGCATGGAAACATTCATTAGCTAACAATGACATTATTGTTCTATTAATATAAAGGGAGGTCAGGTACTCTTTAAAAACAGCTGCTAGTTATGGGTACTTTTACTTAAAGGTCCCATGTCATGCTTTTCTGGTTCTGACCCGTCCCCTTGTGTTCTGAAGCTTCTGCATGTAAACGGTCTGCAGAGTCACAAACCCTCAAAGTGCACCCTGTAGGGAGTGAAACTCTAACACAGAAAGACCTGTCTATGCTGCCCCAGAACGCCTCGTTGGACATTTCTCTTTTTCCATTGTTTGCTTCCTGGGTTCTGTGACGTGTGAACACCCAAATCAACAACAAATGACCGGATTGGCCCAAATGGACCAATCCGCAGAGCACCTCACACACCAGGATCCCTGGGCTAACTAACAGGGAGTCCCCATTGACTTGCATAGAGCTCCCTGGTTGGTAATAGACGAGTTGGGATGGCGGAGAAATGCTCTCCTCAGACCCATTCTCACAGCGTTATAAACCTTTTTCTTTCTCAATATCAAGCCACACTTATTGTTTTCACTTCGGCTGTGAGTGTGTGTGGCTCAGGATGAGTTTCGCTTGTTCTCGCTGTATCACCGACCCGGAAACCTGTCCGCTCCTCGCAGCAGCAGCGAGCCTCGCAACGTCCCGACCAATCAGAGCACACTGGGCTCACAGGGAGGGGGGGGGGCAGGAGCTCCAACAAGCCGTGTAGGACAGAGAGTGAATACACATACTTTACAGAGATGCTGTGAGAAACCAATGTGAGTTTGGAACCTTGAACAATGTGAATCTATTCTAGTCGACCTCAACAATGGAACTATGATCAGTAGAAATGACCATGAGTCACGGGACCTTTAAGAGCATTTCAAAGCCTCTTTACTTTGACTTGAGTAAAGAAGTTTAGTCAGTACTTCTACTTTTACCAGAGTATTTTTAAACACGAGTATGTGTACTTCTACTTGAGTAAAGGATGTGTACTTCTACTTGAGTAAAGGATGTGTACTTCTACTTGAGGAAAGGATGTGTACTTCTACTTGAGAAAGTGATGGTACTTCTACTTGAGTAAAGGATGTGTACTTCTACTTGAGAGGAATGGATGTGTACTTCTACTTGAGGAAAGGATGTGTACTTCTACTTGAGGAAAGGATGTGTACTTCTACTTGAGTAAAGGTGTACTTCTACTTGAGGAAAGGATGTGTACTTCTGACCTCTCTGGTGATAGCAGTAACGAGCTGTGTTTATTTACAAAACAATTAAAGCTTTATTTATTATAAATATTTACACATTTACAAATCAAGCGTTCTGTCGTTAAAGTAATCAATACGTATCAAACCCTAATCATCTCACAGAAAGAAGCAGAAACTCATTAAAAGACATGTTTGGAGATCCAATCAGAGGAGGGTCTTCAGTCAGAGACCGATCCTCACTTTATACACACGGACACCAGCTTCAGGATCGCCTCCCTGCAGAGTACATCACACAGAATCAATCACACAGAATCAATCACACAGAATCAATCACACAGAGTCAATCACACAGAATCAATCACACAGAATCAATCACACAGAATCAATCACACAGAATCAATCACACAGAATCAATCACACAGAGTCAATCACACACAATCAATCACACAGAATCAATCACACAGAATCAATCACACACAATCAATCACACAATCAATCACACAGAGTCAATCACACAGAATCAATCACACACAGTCAATCACACAGAGTCAATCACACAGAGTCAATCACACAGAGTCAATCACACAGAGTCAATCACACACAATCAATCACACAGAGTCAATCACACAGAGTCAATCACACACAATCAATCACACAGAGTCAATCACACAGAGTCAATCACACACAATCAATCACACAGAGTCAATCACACAAGTCAATCACACACAGTCAATCACACAGAGTCAATCACACAGAGTCAATCAATACACACAGTCAATCACACAGAGTCAATCACACAGAGTCAATCACACAGAGTCAATCACACAAGTCAATCACACAGAGTCAATCACACAGAGTCAATCACACAGAGTCAATCACACAGAATCAATCACACACAGTCAATCACACAGAGTCAATCACACAGAGTCAATCACACACAGTCAATCACACAGAATCAATCACACACAGTCAATCACACAGAGTCAATCACACAGAGTCAATCACACAGAGTCAATCACACACAATCAATCACACAGAGTCAATCACACAGAATCAATCACACAGAGTCAATCACACACAATCAATCACACAGAGTCAATCACACAGAATCAATCACACAGAATCAATCACACAGAGTCAATCACACACAATCAATCACACAGAATCACACACGAATCAATCACATGCATCTTGTTTCTGGACATTAAAGCAGCTGATATGAGTAAATGTTCAGTTTAAAAAACCTCACCTGACAAACGGGATGTAGGACAGACTGTACCTGCAGAGAGAAGGTCCTTTGATGTCAGAAATTCAAAGTAATTCAAGTGTAAAATCCAGAAATGGAGAAAAGGAGAAATGGAGAAAAGGAAAAATGGAGAAAGGAGAAAAGGAGAAAAGGAGAAATGGAGAAAAGGAGAAGTGGAGAAGTGGAGAAATGGAGAAATGGAGAAATGGAGAAAAGGAGAAATGGAGACTCACCAGGCGAACGACAGGATCTGCAGGATGACGAATAACAGAGCGAGGCCGAAGTTCTTCCACTGAGAGAAAACAAGAGATAAGACTTAATGAATACTTTGATATATAAGACATAGACAGGGGAACGTGCATTTAACAACATTACACATTATCACTGCAGAAAATGGGCTTTAGTGATATTTTCTTCCATATTTTCCTTTTTTTATTGCAAGTAAATCTATACAGAAAATATGCAGATATAAATAAATGCATACATTTAAATTAAACAACTGTAAGAAGTACATAAATGAAAATAAATAGAAATACATAAAAACAAATATATGTTTTTTCTCTTTTTTTTTATCAAACAGAAAAAAATAAGGAAAAATAATATTATTATTTTGTTTATTTGTATTTTTTTTTAATAAATGTGTAAAAAAACAAACATAAAAAATATTAATATTATTTTCTGCTAATATCTAATAAAACAACAGAGAAATACATTTATATATATATATATTTATATGTTAACTAAAATGTTTTATTTTAAGTTTTCGTCACTCACCCAGAAGGCGGCGCAGAGAGTCAGCACCAGGCACGTCTACAGAGGACAGAATGAAGACAAACCATCATCACATGTTCTCTATGAACTCCCAGTTAGAGTTCGATCCTGGAGGGTGAACAGCCATACGTACGATCATGAGGGTGGTGGCCAGCGCCCGGGTCTTATCACACATCTTCTTCAGCTGCCTCATCGGACCCATCAGAAACATGGTGCTGAAACACAAGAATCACACAGATCCAAACATTAGAAATACAAACTAATAATCCTCATAAGCTGCTGCTTCAATTTATACCTTTATAATTGAGGTAACTGAAGTATGATTTTGAGGTACTTATACTTGAGTATTTCCATTTTCTGATACTCAACTCCTCGACATATTATAAATATTGTACTTTTTATCACATAGATAGTGAATTTAGGTCAAGATTCATCATCAAAACGAGACAATACTAACATGCTGCTTTCATAAACGCATCAATAAATATATGGATCATTAGAGGAGGGTTTTTTACTTTGAATACTTTAATATTGATGCTAATACTCCTGTATTTAGTAAAGCAGGACTTACTGATTGTAATGCAGTATTTGTACACTGTGGCATTAATACCTTTACTTGATTTAAATGTGTGTGTGCAGCGTACAGATGTGGAGACACTGACCTGCCCAGAGTACAGATGTTTCCTAAAGTGTAAAAAACGATGAAGAGGGTGATGCCGACCTTCGGGATGAAGAGCCACACACTCCCTGCAATACACACAGCGGTTAACACACACACACACACACACACACACACACACACACCACACACACACACACACACACACACACACACAACACACACACACACACACACACACACACACACACACACAAAATAACCAGAAAAAAGATAAATGCAAAAGAGAAACCAAAAACTACAAGAGGCACATGACAACAAAGAGACAAACACACAACTAAAAAAAGACCGAAACAAGAACAAAAACACAAATAACCAAGAGACAGACAGAAGATAACCAAAAAAGGTTCAATCAGAAAACAGAAAGTAAAGAGAATAAGAATGACACAAAATAACTCAAAGTGAGCAGAATGAACATAAAAGACCCAAAACGACACATCAAACAAATCATTGGAGATACACAATAACCCCAAAACACCCGAAGGAAGTGCGGGACAACAACAACAACAAAGACACAACAACACTTCACAGAGGACACACCATTCCTAAAGTAGTTCATGTAGACGAGTGTAAAACTACAAGAGGCAAACAACAGAACAAGAGACACAAATAACTGCAAAGACACCCAAAGAAAGTGCCACTGAGACACATTTGACCTCAAAGAGACACAAAACAACCTCAAAGAGACACAGAGCAACCTCAAAGAGACACAAAGCAACCTCAAAGAGACACAGAGCAACCTCAAAGAGACACAAAGCAACCTCAAGAGACACAGAGCAACCTCAAAGAGACACAGAGCAACCTCAAAGAGACACAAAGCAACCTCAAAGAGACACAGAGCAACCTCAAAGAGACACAGAGCAACCTCAAGAGACACAAAGCAACCTCAAGAGACACAGAGCAACCTCAAAGAGACACAGAGCAACCTCAAGAGACACAGAGCAACCTCAAAGAGACACAAAGCAACCTCAAAGAGACACAGAGCAACCTCAAAGAGACACAGAGCAACCTCAAAGAGACACAAAGCAACCTCAAAGAGACACAGAGCAACCTCAAAGAGACACAAAGCAACCTCAAAGAGACACAGAGCAACCTCAAAGAGACACAGAGCAACCTCAAAGAGACACAAAGCAACCTCAAAGAGACACAGAGCAACCTCAAAGAGACACAGAGCAACCTCAAAGAGACACAGAGCAACCTCAAAGAGACACAAAGCAACCTCAGAGAGACACAGAGCAACCTCAAAGAGACACAGAGCAACCTCAAAGAGACACAAAGCAACCTCAAGAGACACAGAGCAACCTCGAAGAGACACAGAGCAACCTCAAAGAGACACAAAGCACCTCAAAGAGACACAGAGCAACCTCAAAGAGACACAGAGCAACCTCAAAGAGACACAAAGCACCTCAAAGAGACACAGCAACCTCAAAGAGACACAGAGCAACCTCAAAGAGACACAGAGCAACCTCAAAGAGACACAGAGCAACCTCAAAGAGACACAGAGCAAACTCAAAGAGACACAGAGCAACCTCAAAGAGACACAGAGCAACCTCAGAGAGACACGGAGCAACCTCAAAGAGACACAAAGCAACCTCAAAGAGACACAGAGCAACCTCAGAGAGACACAGAGCACCTCAGAGAGACACAGAGCAACCTCAGAGAGACACAGAGCAACCTCAAAGAGACACAGAGCAACCTCAGAGAGACACAGAGCAACCTCAAAGAGACACAAGCAACCTCAAAGAGACACCAAGATGACAAAGAACATGAAACTACCTCAAGGGACACCATTGACTACACAAAGGTCCATAACAAAAAGACACATAAAACAAATCATTGGAGACACAATATAACACCCAAAGGAAGTGAGACACAGAGTAACTATAGAGACAACAACAAAGAGACACGCAATGACCATAAAAGACAACAATTTGCCCCTTCTGTCTGTCTGTCTATCTATCTGTCTGTCTGTCTGTCTGTCTGTCTGTCTGTCTGTCTGTCTGTCTGTCCTGTCTGTCTGTCTGTCTGTCTGTCTGTCTGTCTGTCTGTTTGTAAAGCAGCCTTGGGTCCTTGAAAGGCGCTAAAGAGACATGAAACTACCAAAGCAGCACTTTGTGTGTCTCTATAAAACATGTGTCATTAGCATGTGAGACTCTCCCTCTGAGGCTGATCTGCAGCATTCCTCAGAGCAGGAAGAACTAGACCAGCTGCTCCTTCTTCCTGAGGAGCCTCTCTCACACACTAACACACACACTAACACACACACTAACACACACACTAACACACACATTAATCATATTTAAATATAGTTATAATCTCACCAGCAGCGTGCACACCCCCCCGACCACAAGCACGCGACGAACCCTTTAACACGAGTCCCCCATCCCAGCGTGGAGGCCTCATTCACGGTCTGTGGGAATTTAGAGATTACACTTAATACATCATATTAAACACTACAGGAGTGTGTGTGTGTGTGTGTGTGTGTGTGTGTGTGTGTGTGTGTGTGTGTGTGTGTGTGTGTGTTTACCTCCAGCACCGTCCTGTCATCTCGTCGCGCCTCCTCTCCACTCAGCACAGACTTCAGTTTATCCATCACGAGACCCTCAATCTAAAATCTAAAGTCTAAACCTCTGAACTAAGTCTGTTTCCTGAAGCGAGGGAAAGTCTCCTCAAATCTGTGGATGGACTAAACTGTCACGTGATTGCTGTCAGGCAGGTATCTCCTCACCTGAAGGTGGAGGCTACAGGTGAATCACAGCTGAGAGGAGGAGGTCTCACTCTGACCTGTTTTACATCCACCGGAATGGGGGCTGACAGCAAATCAAGATTCAGTGGTGGAGTGATGACGTATTCTGTGTTTATCTGTTACCTGTTTTTCAACCTGTGTGTCTGTGTGATTAATATTACTTATGTATTCTATCTCCCATTCTAAAGCGTCCTTAGGTTTCTTGAAAGGCGCTATAAATATCTAAATTATTATTATTATCTATTTATTTAAATGTTTATTTAGTTTTTTCTAATTATTATTATTTTATAGATATGTACACTATACGTGTATTTTAACACACTAATCACTCATGAATAATTATTTACATTTTACGACCATGTCATGCTTTTTACTTTTATTTATGTATTAATTATTATTATTTTATTATTTATTATTTATTATTATGTACTATGAAATGTTTATTTATTTATTTATCATTTACTTATTATTTATTTATTATTATTATTATTATATATTTATTTTTTTTAAATTATTATGTATTTCTTTAGGAGAAATATGGCCACATTTTTAAGAACAGAGTGATACATCTTCTTTCACACAGACTATCTTTGTTGCCATGATTAAACATATTGTTTCGTTTTTTTAAAATACGATATTTAGTTAAAT
>JAAKFY010000025.1:4138336-4143336 GCA_011823955.1 Dissostichus mawsoni
GATGTCATAACTCCAACTGACATGCTCAGAGCAGCAGACTTCAGATAATGGTTAATGGTCCTGCCCTCAACAGCTCTACGTCAATATGTGTCATCATATGCCGTTTCCATGGAAACGCATCCCTCGCCATAAAACACGATGTCGCTGTAACTCCAATGGACACGGTCCGATCGCCCAAACTTCGCTTGTATATCACGGTCCATGCCTCAACAGCTCTACGTCAAATCTGAGATCTCACCATATGCCGTTTCCATGGAAACGCATCCCTCGCCATATAAAAGACGATGTCACTATAACTCCTATGAAAATGTTCAAAAAGTGCTCAAACTTCACATGTGTGCTAAGAGTCCAGCCGTGAAGACATCTACGGGACAGTTTTGAGATTTCTTCAATGCCGTTGCCATGGCAACACAATGCTCACCATGAAACACGGTTTTCTCATAACTTCAGTGAAAATGCTCCAAACGGCCCAAAACTTCACAGGTTTGGTAACGATGCAGCCATCAACGCATCTAAGCGTATTATGGGTGTCATCAAATGCCGTTGGCATGGCGACAGATCATTCGCCATCAAGTTAGTTCAAAAGTTTGCAGTTCAAATATTCTGCTGCTTTTCCAAGCCTTTTTACTTTCTTTTCTTCTCTCATCACACATTCAAGCCCCCAGTGTTCATGTATCATTTCAATCTAAATTCTTCCTTTCTTCTTACACATTACATTTCAGCATAGCAGTTTAGCCTCAGCTTTTCAGCATAAAGCATTCCCACTAGCAATTTCTTCAGGAATTGCATTCTAGTTATATTCTGTTATCCTTAGTGCTTTCTGAAGTATTGTAGGAATGAAATGCTAACAATCATATCATTTTATCATTTATCATTTTCTATTCTATTTATTTGTATTTACTTGCACTATTTTATCTGTGTTATTGTGTTAACACAGATAAAACACTGATGGAGGAGCCTGTGACCTCAGATTTTCATTGACATATCTACACTGTAGCTATGTGCACATGACAATAAAAGCCTTGAATCTTGAATTTTGTACATGTTGTTAAACTTTCTTCTGCACATAGAAACATGCATGAGCCGTGGTTTAAATCTGGAGGTTTACCAGAGGTGTGCTCAAAGTACGGTGGCCGACAGCTTCAGAGAGGATGCACATATAAAAACCCAAGTGAGGCACACAGCGGGAGACCAGGGGACACTAAAGAGTGATGCACACAGCTGGGAGACCAGGGGACACTAAAGAGTGACGCACACAGCTGGGAGACCAGGGGACACTAAAGAGTGACGCACACAGCTGGGAGACCAGGGGACACTAAAGAGTGACGCACACAGCTGGGAGACCAGGGGACACTAAAGAGTGACGCACACAGCTGGGAGACCAGGGGACACTAAAGAGTGACGCACACAGCTGGGAGACCAGGGGACACTAAAGAGTGACGCACACAGCTGGGAGACCAGGGGCACTAAAGAGTGACGCACACAGCTGGGAGACCAGGGGACACTAAAGAGTGACGCACACAGCTGGAGACCAGGGGACACTAAAGAGTGACGCACACAGCTGGGAGACCAGGGGACACTAAAGAGTGACGCACACAGCTGGGAGACCAGGGGACACTAAAGAGTGACGCACACAGCTGGGAGACCAGGGGACACTAAAGAGTGAAGAAATTAAACATTATAACACTAAAAAAGAATCAAATATATTGGAATTTGCAGATTTTCAGATTGTATTAAAGTGAATATCTCTTTTTTTAATAATATGATATTTGTTTTGCTTAATCTAGTGTGCACACACTTCAAAAGAGCACAACAAATCTTGAAAAATTAAATAATCTGCAACAAAAAATTGATTTTACCAATAATTTTAGGATTTAAATTGCAAAACTAAAACTTCTGAAAGATGGATTTAACACATTATAACACTAAATACTGCCTTGTTTCTTTTAGGTTAATGGGTTCAATGCCTCTAAGACTTTTTTAAATGTTCAGAAAGGAGCCGGTGAAAGTCAGAACAGCTGCTCCTCTCTCCACCTCATGGTTCCCCAGTAGATATGAAACTATAACGTATGAACCAGTGGGTCTCTTTGTGATGCAGATGACTGACGAACACAAAGAGACGCATCCTCTCATCTCTGGAAACACTCCAGTCTGCCGGGCAACCGCTGCTTCACCGAGACTACGCACTTTACTAATGGAGGAAAAATGTAAAAGGAGAGATATCTCCACGAACCAACCCCACTTGACATCAACACAATTATTTGTTGCATTGGACGTTTTCTGACAGGTTAGGTTTTAATATGCAATTGAGGCGTTATGTCGTTCGTGTTGCGCTAATTAGCATCAATTTACAGATCAGAAATATGAAGTTTGTATTTGGGTTAAATCCTGCATTTATTATTATTATTTATTTATACTACCTGTACACACTTATCGTAGATCCTTTTGTCATTATTTCATTTATTATTCCACTTTTTAAATTCTTCATACATTGTTTGAAATTCAACATTTTTTTTGCCATAAATATCGATTATTTTTACGTGATTTGGGGAATTTTTTACATATTTTCTGAACTTATTTTTCCTTCTTTTCTCCTTTTCCTTTGGTCATATTTTTAGACATGTTTTACAGAATATTAAGGGTTTTTACATCTATTTTAAGGACTTTCTCAGAGAGTTTTCCCGCCTTTTTGGGGTATTGTATTCAAATATTTCTCACATACACTTCGGACAATTATTGTACATTTCTCTGATATAAATCCAGCTTTTTTCATGTAATTATTGGATTTTCTTCACATATTTTTTGTACTTTTTCAGACAATTTTCACCTTTTTATTCAGAATGCTGTCAGACATGTTTCATTTGTTTTTAGGTAATTTTTCAGATTTTATTTAACATTATATTCCTCTTTTTAAAGGACATTTTCAGAGAGTTTTTGGGCATTCTTCAGATATCCCCTTGAAACTTCCCATTTCTTTTCTGACATTAACACAATTACTTTTTATATTACAAGTTTTCTCTGATGTATGTTTAAATATGCTAATTAATCTTTCTGTAATGCTAACTTTTGGTGACTTTAGGAGAAATCTGCAGACACAAACACACACAGTTAGTGAAATAAACTTCTGGATGTGGATTATGAATATTTTCTTTCCACTAGTCTGAAAGGAGAGGAAGTAAATCAGCCCAACATTTTAAAGAAATGCATTTAGTGTCTCACCTCGAGTAAAAGTATGAATAACGCACTTTAAATCTACTCTAATACTCTAAGTAAAAGTCCTGCATTTAAAACCTTGAGTCAAAGTATTATCAGCCAGATGTTAAATACTTAAAGTGAAAGTACTTATTGTGGAGTAAAAAGTACTTTTTTGGGATATTTTTCACCGAAAGTTCCCCAAATCTTGACATATTTTTGTACCATTTTTAGACACATTTCTTAGATTTTTTCCGATTTATTTTGGGTATTTTTCAGACTTTTTTCACATATTTAAAGATTGTTTGTTCTTTAATTAAACAGCTGTTTGAGGAAGTGTTCGTCGTGTCTCCTTCACACTCTGCTGGCCAGTTTAACCTGCAGCATATTTCATAACATGTTTGTATCTCATGATGAGCCTCTCAGAAGCTCTTCTCTCAGTGACGATGCACTTCCAGCTGATTTTTAAATATTTATATTCAGAAAGTTTATAATACACACTTCATCCTCCAGTTACACAAACATGCTGAATCCTCTGCAGATCATCTTAAAAGGAACTACAGACAAAAGCACTCCAAGTAAAAGTACAATATTCACCTCTGAGGAAAAGTACAAAGCAGTATCAAAAGGAAATACTTAAGTTAAGTATTTATTTGTAAGTACTTCTTGAGTATATGTACTTTTCACCACTGTGTACAGTTACAGTAAAAGTACTCGTGACTGATTTTGTAGTTTTTAGAGGTAGAAATTGTAGATAATGTTATTTTGAACCAACAGTATTGCATTAATGGAAAGTACAAGTACCCAAGTACTTCAGTTTTATTTACATTGTGTGCTATTATTGCTTCTACTCCATCACATTTCAGGGGCTATGCAGTACTTTTCTCCTTTAATAGACTTCATACATATGAACAATACTAAAATAAAACTTGTTAAAGCTGAATCAAATACACATATCGTCATAAATACTATAAGAAACTTTTACGATGTGTTTTTCTGAAGTATAAAGGCACTTTCTTTATAGGTGTTGCCCTTTAATCCCCTGAGCGGCACACCGTTAAGGATAAACAGTTGTAATGAGTGAGAAAAGCAGATGGAGGTCTCACCTGGCTGCTGTCTCTCAGAGGAACAGAGGAGAGTGAATCCGGACAGAATCAATCACAACATGTTTGGGTGTGAGTTCTTTCCTCCTCTCTCTTCTCCTCGCAGAATCAACAGGCTGCAGATTTTTCCGTCTCCACTCTCCTCTCCGCTCTCTCCTCTCCAGACAACATCCCATTGGCTCACAGAGGGGGGTGACGTCACCAGCCGGGCTGTGATTGGCTGAGAGGCACGTCACTCTCAGGCGTCTGCTGTCCACGTGTGCACTTTCACTCCTCCTTGAGGAAACCGCTACTTTCCATCCAGACAGAGAGGGGGGGGGGGGGTTACTACTGAAGTAAAAGTATTTACAACCCTGTAAGATACTCTGGTACAAGTTAAAGTAGTGCATTAGAAATGTTACTTAAGTAAAAGTAGTTATACAACACTTTAAGATACTCTGGTACAAGTTAAAGTACTGCATTAGAAATGTTACTTAAGTAAAAGTACTTACACAACACTTTAAGATACTCTGGTACAAGTTAAAGTACTGCATTAGAAATGTTACTTATGTAAAAGTACTTACAGTACAATACAAGTGTATATAGTGTCAGAAAATAAGTAGAATTACCCCAGATGTGTACTTCAGTAGTACTTGAGTATTTGTACCCCCCCCCCCTGCAGTTCAGTGACGGGAGCTGCAGCACGTCCTCTGGAGGATCCTCTCT
>JAAKFY010000025.1:4146807-4224534 GCA_011823955.1 Dissostichus mawsoni
TAAAGAGTCCTCTCAAACAGACTTTTACTCTATACTTTCAAACACACATGATGTTCAGTAACTCAGTACTTTTATCACATAGTAAAGTACACATTGGAGGTATTTGTACTTGTACTCAAGTCTTTTCGTTCATGTACTGTAATACATTTAAGAGGTAAATATGATACTTTTAACTACAGTACTACTTTATTTAAAAAACTATTGAAGGTTAATATCTTCATGAAGTAAGTGAGGATTTGTCTGTCGTGATTTCATTTACGTTTAATACTTTGGGTTCATTTTCCACACTATGCATACTTTTGCTTAGGCAACGAAGTGTATTCCCACAGTATACGTATTTAAAGTCTGAATACTTCTTCCTCCACTGATGAAGGTTACCTTCCCAGGCAGCGCTGTGTGTCTCAGCTCTCTCTGTGTCTTAGCTCTCTGTGTGTCTCAGCTCTCTGTGTGTCTCTGTGTGTCTCAGCTCTCTGCGTGTCTCAGCTCTCTGCGTGTCTCAGCTCTCTGTGTGTCTCTGTGTGTCTCAGCTCTCTGTGTGTCCTAGCTCTCTGTGTGTCTCGGCTCTCTGTGTGTCTCAGCTCTCTGTGTGTCTCAGCGCTCTGTGTGTCTCAGCTCTCTGTGTGTCTCAGCGCTCTCTGTGTGTCTCTGTGTGTCTCAGCTCTCGGTGTGTCTCAGCGCTCTGTGTGTCTCAGCTCTCTGTGTGTCTCATCGCTCTCTCTGTGTGTTCTGTGTGTCTCAGCTCTGTGTCTCAGCTCTCTGTGTGTCTCAGCTCTCTGTGTGTCTCAGCTCTCTCTGTGTGTCCTCAGCTCTCTGTGTGTCTCAGCTCTCTGTGTGTCTCTGTGTGTCTCAGCTCTCTGTGTGTCTCAGCTCTCTGTGTGTCTCAGCTCTCTGTGTGTCTCAGCTCTCTGTGTGTCTCTGTGTGTCTCAGCTCTCTGTGAGTCTCAGCTCTCTGTGTGTCTCAGCTCTCTGGTGTCTCTGCGTGTCTCAGCTCTTGTGTGTCTCAGCTTTCTGTGTGTCTCAGCTCTCTGTGTGTCTCTGTGTGTCTCAGCTCTCTGTGTGTCTCTGTGTGTCTCAGCTCTCTGTGTGTCTCAGCTCTCTGTGTGTCTCAGCTCTCTGTGTGTCTCAGCTCTCTGTGTGTCTCTGTGAGTCTCAGCTCTCTGTGTGTCTCAGCTCTCTGTGTGTCTCAGCTCTCTGTGTGTCTCAGCTCTCTGTGTGTCTCTGCGTGTCTCAGCTCTCTGTGTGTCTCAGCTCTCTGTGTGTCTCAGCTCTCTGTGTGTCTCTGTGTGTCTCAGCTCTCTGTGTGTCTCAGCTCTCTGTGTGGTCTCTGTGTGTCTCAGCTCTCTGTGTGTCTCTGTGTGTCTCAGCTCTCTGTGTGTCTCTGTGTGTCTCTGTGTGTCTCTGTGTGTCCTCAGCTCTCTGTGTGTCTCTGTGTGTCTCAGCTCTGTGTGTCTCTGTGTGTCTCTGTGTGTCTCTGTGTGTCTCTGTGTGTCTCAGCTCTCTGTGTGTCTCAGCTCTCTGTGTGTCTCTGTGTGTCTCTGTGTCTCTGCTCTCTGTGTGTCTCTGTGTGTCTCAGCTCTGTGTGTCTCTGTGTGTCTCTGTGTGTCTCAGCTCTCTGTGTGTCTCAGCTCTCTGTGAGTCTCAGCTCTCTGTGTGTCTCTGTGTGTCTCAGCTCTCTGTGTGTCTCAGCTCTCTGTGTGTCTCTGTGTGTCTCTGTGTGTCTCAGCTCTCTGTGTGTCTCAGCTCTCTGTGTGTCTCAGCTCTCTGTGTGTCTCTGTGTGTCTCAGCTCTCTGTGTGTCTCAGCTCTCTGTGTGTCTCAGCTCTCTGTGTGTCTCTGTGTGTCTCTGTGTGTCTCAGCTCTCTGTGTGTCTCTGTGTGTCTCTGTGTGTCTCTGTGTGTCTCTGTGTGTCTCAGCTCTCTGTGTGTCTCTGTGTGTCTCTGTTGTCTCAGCTCTCTGTGTGTCTCAGCTCTCTGTGAGTCTCAGCTCTCTGTGTGTCTCTGTGTGTCTCAGCTCTCTGTGTGTCTCTGTGTGTCTCTGTGTGTCTCTGTGTGTCTCAGCTCTCTGTGTGTCTCTGTGTGTCTCAGCTCTCTGTGTGTCTCTGTGTGTCTCTGTGTGTCTCTGTGTGTCTCAGCTCTCTGTGTGTCTCAGCTCTCTGTGAGTCTCAGCTCTCTGTGTGGTCTCTGTGTGTCTCTGTGTGTCTCTGTGTGTCTCAGCTCTCTGTGTGTCTCAGCTCTCTGTGTGTCTCTGTGTGTCTCTGTGTGTCTCTGTGTGTCTCAGCTCTCTGTGTGTCTCTGTGTGTCTCAGCTCTCTGTGTGTCTCAGCTCTCTGTGGTCTCAGCTCTCTGTGTGTCTCTGTGTGTCTCAGCTCTCTGTGTGTCTCTGTGTGTCTCAGCTCTCTGTGTGTCTCAGCTCTCTGTGTGTCTCAGCTCTCTGTGTGTCTCTGTGTGTCTCTGTGTGTCTCTGTGTCTCTGTGTGTCTCTGTGTGTCTCAGCTCTCTGTGTGTCTCTGTGTGTCTCTGTGTGTCTCTGTGTGTCTCTGTGTGTCTCTGTGTGTCTCTGTGTGTCTCTGCTCTCTGTGTGTCTCTGTGTGTCTCAGCTCTGTGTGTCTCTGTGTGTCTCTGGTGTCTCAGCTCTCTGTGTGTCTCTGTGTGTCTCTGTGTGTCTCTGTGTGTCTCTGTGTGTCTCAGCTCTCTGTGTGTCTCAGCTCTCTGTGTGTCTCTGTGTGTCTCTGTGTGTCTCAGCTCTCTGTGTGTCTCTGTGTGTCTCTGTGTGTCTCTGTGTGTCTCTATGTGTCTCAGCTCATGAACCCACTGATACAACCGATGAAGTATTGAGATTTAAAGCAGGTTGTATGTGTTTTAAATCTCAGTGAGCAGAGCTGTCAGTCTCTACGGGAACTTTTTTAACGTTTTAAAACGTGAGCAGGGCGTTTACATCCCGCATGGGAACACTTCAGGGTGGGGAGGGGGGGTGGGGGGGGGGGGGGCCCATCATGTCACATTGAAAATACTGCCCCAAAACAAACAGAAACTTCCAACAGGATTTAATCCTTGGTGTGCGAGTGTGTACTCTCCGACCTGCAGCATACTTCAAATACTTTCCTGATTATGCACATACTTAAGTAACATTAAAGTACTTTAACGTGTGGTAGTACTCTCACTACATGAAATGGTGTGTACTCTGATCACTTTAGCAGTAAATGGATCTGGATAAGGTGTGTGTACAGCAGGAGTGTTTGGGATCAATAAACAGATTTTACTGGTGAATTGTTTTGATATTAACACGGAAACCTCTTCAGATCTGAGTCTCTCTAACCGCCCGAAACACAACAAAGACTTGACTTGAAAGACTTGTGTACTCCCCGACCTGCAGCATACTTCAAATACTTTAAGGACATATTACTGAAGACTTACTTTTACTTACGAGTACTTTAAAGCGTGATACTTCTACTGCAGTAAATGCTGTGTGTACTCTGACTTATTTTGCAGTACATTTAGGGGGATCTTGATCACAATAACTTAGTAAATATAAGTCATAAATAAACAGATTTTACTGGTGAACTTTTTAGATATTAGCATGGGAACCCCTTCAGGAGGAGAGAGAGTACTGAGTCATAGTAAAGAGAAAACACTGTCCTCCTAACTCTACAAAACACAACTAAAAGTACCTTAACTTTGATTCAAACCTTCGTGTGTGTGTGTGTGTGTGTGTGTGTGTGTGTGTGTGTGTGTGTGTGTGTGTGTGGTGTGTGTGTGTGTGTGTGTGTGTGTGTGGTACTCCCCGACCTGCAGCATACTTCAAATACTTTAAGGACCTTTTTACAGATTATGCACATACTATTACTCAAGTGTTCACCGTGTGTAGGCTATCAGTACTTTTACTACTTCCAGTATTGATTATACAAGTTTTAGGGATCTCTTTTGCAGACACATTGAAGGGCTTTTGGTTGAGGTGTGTAAAGCTTGAGTGTTTGGCCTAAAATAAACACGTCTTACTGTTGAATTATGGAGCTGTTAGCATGAGAACCTCTTCAGGAGGAGAGCTGCCAGACCTCAGAGTCACAATGAAGGGAATGAAGCCAGAAAACACAACAAAACAAACCATATACTCCTTTATGGTAACTTTGACCTAACCGGCATGTGTGTGTGTGGGTAGTCCCCGCAAGCTGCAGCATACTTTAAATACTTTAAAGATATTTTACTGAGTGTGTGCATACTTTTACACTAGCGTTGGTAAACTATGAGTACTTGTACTGCAGTAAATGCTCTGAATACTTTGATTCTAGGTTCCCTTTGGCAGGAACATTTAGGGTTCTTTGGGTAAGGAGTGCACAGCGGGAGTGTTTGGGCTCAAATAGACTGATTTTACAGTTGAATTGTTGAGATATTAACATGGGAACCCCTTCAGGATCAGAGCTGCCAGACCCCATCATGGCTTTGCTTCAGTACTGAGTCACATTAAAGGGAAACGCAGCCTGAAAAACACACACACTGCCCCCTCTGTGCTGCCTCTCCTCCTGCTTTAAACGGTGTGTGTGAGAGTGTGTGTGAGTGTGTGTGTGTGTGTGTGTGTGTGTGAGAGTGTGTTCCCGGGCCTGCAGCATACTTTAAATACTTTAAGGACCTTTTACTGAGTATGAAGACATACTTTTACTCAAGTACAATAAGAGCACTTTAAAGTATGCTAGGCTATCAGTACTTTTACTGCAGTTACTGCTCTGAATACTTGTTAGGATCACTTTAACAATGAAGGTACCTGGAAGCTTTGAGTGTTTAGATAAATAAACAGATTTTACTGGTGAATTTATGAGATATTAACATGGGAACCCCTTCAGGAGGAGAGCTGCCAAACCCCATCATGTCCTGTCTCCAGTACTGAGTCACATTAAAGGGAATAACAGCCTGAAAAAGGGTTTAAACGTGTGTGTGTGTGTGTGTGTGTGTGTGTGTGTGTGTGTGTGTGTGTGTGTGTGTGTGTGTGTGTGTGTGTGTGTGTGTGTGTGTGGTGTGTGTGTGGTGTGTGTGTGTGTGTGTGTGTGTGTGTGTGTGTGTGTGTGTGTGTGTGTGTGTGCGTGCGTGCGAGAGAGTGAGTGTGTGAGAGAGAGTGTGTGTTCCCCGACCTGCAGCATACTTCAAATACTTTAAGGACCTTTTTTTACAGATTATGCACATACTATTACTCAAGTGTTTTCACTGTGTGTAGGTTATCAGTACTTTTACTGCAGTTAAAACTTGTTAGTATCACTTTTACAATGAAGGTACCTGGAAGCTTTGAGTGTTTAGATAAATCAACAGAGTTTACCGGTGAGTTTCTGACATATATGTGTGTGTGGTGTGTGTGTGTGTGTGTGTGTGGTGTGTGTGTGTGGTGTGTGTGTGTGGTCCCCGACCTGCAGCATACTCCACATACTTTAAGGACCTTTGTACAGATTATGCACATACTATAGGTAGCCTATCAGTACTTTTACTGCAGTAAATACTGTCTCCAGTACTGAGTCACATTAAAGGGAATAACAGCCTGAAAAAGGGTTTAAACGGTGTGAGAGAGTGTGTGAGAGAGTGTGTGTGAGTGTGTGTTCCCAGGCCTGCAGCATACTTGAAATACTTTAAGGACCTTTTACGGAGTATGAAAACATACTTTTACTCAAGTACAGTAAGAGTACTTTAAAGTATGGTAGGCTATCAGTACGTAATGCTCTGAATACTTGCTAGGATCACTTTTACAATGAAGGTACCTGGAAGCTTTGAGTGTTTGGCCTAAATAAACAGATTTTACTGTTGAATTATTGAGATTTTAGTTTAGGAACCCCTTCAGGAGGAGAGCTACCAGACCTCAGAGAACCAACAACACAACAAAACAAACACAAAACTTCAGGAGGAGAGCTGACAGATTGATCATGTCGTGTCTCCAGTACTGAGTCACATTCAAGTGGGAATAACAGCCTGAAAACGGGTTTAAACGGTGTGAGAGTGTGTGAGTATGTACTCCCCGACCTGCAGCATACTTCAAATACTTTAAGGACCTTTTACAGATTATGCACATACTATTAATCACTGTGTGGTACGCTATCATACTATTACTGCAGTAGGATCCTGTCTCCAGTACTGAGTCACAGTCAAGGGGAATAACAGCCTGAAAAAGGGTTTAAACTGTGTGTGAGAGTGTGTGTGTTCCCGTGTTCCCGTGTTCCCGGGCCTGCAGCAGTTACCTGTCTCTGGGGTCGATCCATGAAGTCTGCCGGGTGTTGTGGTCGATGAAGAACAGCCTCCCGTCCCAGTCCCGGGCTTCCTCCCAGCCGGCGGGCAGCGGCAGCTCCTCCCCCAGCCGTCCGGAGCTCAGCCTCGGCATCGCGACGCGCCTCGACCCGCTGCCCTGCGTCCGATCCCGGGGAGAGAAGAGGAGCCGCTCACTGCATCACTTCCAGGAATCCGGAGGGTAAAAAAGTCCTGTCCTCCTCTGCTGCTTCTAAATCCCTCTGGAGGAACATCCACCGCGGCTCTGAGACTGTTTCGCCCCCGGAGAAAGAGTGTGTTTTTCTGTCTCACGGTGCTCGTCGGTCCTCCATGTCCTCCATACTTCATTCCTCCGTGTCCATATTCGGGAGGAGCGCATTTACATAACCGGGGAGACGCACCGAGGGCGGGCCAATAGGAAGCACTCAGAGGGGGACTGAGTTAAAGTTATTTTAAAAGTTTACTAAGTTTTGTTTTATGATTTACTTCATCAACCTGTGGACTCACACTACTTCATTTTATGATTTCTTTAACTTTTATTTTACTTTTCAATTTTAGACTATTGTGTTGTTGTTGTTGTTAATTTTGTAAACCACTTAATTGTATTGAATTAAAGTAATAAAAATGACAAAATACCAATTATTTGGATTCACCAAACTTTTATTTTGTGGATTTCTTTAACTTTTATTTGTCATTATTTATTTGTATTTGTTGTGTACTATTTTAATTTAGTCTTGTAAAGCACTTTGTCATTTAATTTTGAAAACACCAATATGTATTTAAAAATATAGAATAATTTGTAATTTTTAATCTTTCCATGAACTTTATCAAAACTAATATATTATATATTTTTAGTTGGATTTATTAATAATATGTCTTTACTTTTTATTAAGTTGACGTAATAAAAATTTCCAAAATACCACTTATTGTATGTGTTACTTCAACGACTCCTCTCTCCTCGGTTCCCTCCTCGACTCCTCCGCTCGCATCTCCTGTGGGCGGGACTAAGACACGAGGATAGGAGTCGAGGAGGGGAGTTAGAGAAATGAGAAAGGCCCTTAGAGTTTGAAAACCTATGAACAACTTTTTTATTAAAGTAATTTGATTTCGAAAGGATTGATATAAACATATTTTAAAAAGGTTAATAATTACTTTTTCTAAATCTTTCCATGAACTTTATCAAAGGTATTATGTTTTTTCATTGAATTTATCAATAATTTGTATTTACTGTCGGGGAGTACTCACACTCACACTCACACACACTCACACTCACACACACTCACACTCACACTCACACACACTCACACACACTCACACTCACACACACTCACACACACTCACACTCACACTCACACACACTCACACTCACACACTCACACTCACACTCACACTCACACTCATACTCACACACTCACACACTCACACTCACACACTCACACTCACACTCACACACTCACACTCACACTCACACTCACACACTCACACTCACACTCACACACTCACACTCACACACACACTCACACTCACACACACACATACACTCACACTCACACTCACACACACACTCACACTCACACACACACTCACACTCACACACACTCACACTCACACTCACTCTCACACACACACTCACACTCACACTCGTACACTCACACACACACTCACACTCACACTCGTACACTCACACACACACTCACACTCACACACATTCACACTCACACTCACACTCGTACACTCACACTCACACACACACTCACACTCACACACTCACACTCACACTCACACACACACTCACACTCACACTCACACTCACACTCACACTCACACTCACACTCACACTCACACACACACACACACTCACACTCACACACTCACACTCACACACACACTCACACACACACACTCACACTCACACACACACTCACACTCACTCTCACACTCACACTCACACTCACACACACACTCACACTCACACTCGTACACTCACACACACACTCACACTCGTACACTCACACACACACTCACACTCACACACACTCACACACACACTCCACTCACACACACTCACACTCACTCTCACACTCACACTCACACACACTCACACTCACACTCGTACACTCACACTCACTCTCACACTCACACTCACACTCGTACACTCACACACACTCACACTCACACACACTCACACTCACACACACACACACACACACACACACTCACACACACTCACACTCACACTCAAACACACTCACACTCACTCTCACACTCACACTCACACACACACTCACACTCACACAAACTCACACTCACATTCACATTCACACACACTCACACTCACACACACACACACACACAACACACACACTCACACTCACATTCACACACACTCACACACACTCACACACACTCACACACACACACACACTCACACTCACATTCACACACACTCACACTCACTCTCACACACACTCACACTCACACTCACTCTCACTCTCACACTCACTCACACTCACACTCACTCTCACTCTCACACTCACACACACTCACACTCACACTCACACACTCACACTCACATTCACACACACTCACACTCACACTCACTCTCACACTCACACACACTCACATTCACACACACTCACACTCACACACACTCACACTCACTCTCACACTCACACACACTCACACTCACACTCACACACACACACACAGGTGAATCAAAGTTAACGTACTTTTAGTTGTGTTCTGGAGGGTGAGGACAGTGTTTTCCCTTTAATGTGACTCAGTATTGGAGCTCTCCTCTTGAAGATGCTTGCTAATACTTTACTTTTTATTAAATTAAACCAATACAAATGTGTTACTACGACAATGTTACTGTTGTTTACTTTTCTCTTTAGCTCCCTTTTTTTTACTGTATTCTTGTAAGCCACTTTGAAACTGAATTTTTTTAAACGATATAATAAAAGTTTTTCTAATTATTTTTTTTTAAAATGTTTCCACTTAATGTTTAAAATACATTTTTTTTTAAAGTATTTTTTTAATTTTTTAATTTTAAATGTATATTATTTATTTTTGTGGATTCACAGATTTTTTCATTATCGTATTCTTCTTTATTTTAATTTTTCTAATTCATCTCCTGGTTTTAATTCTGTCTTGTAAAGAACTTTGAAACTTATAACTATTTAAATAAAGTTTATTATTATTATTTGTTTTAAATATTTCCATTTAATATCAAATACATGATTATTAATAATAATATTATAACTGACATTTAACTCTGTTAAGGTAAGGATTTTTTTCAATGTACTTAATTAAATAAATGATCATATTTAGTTTTAATGTAATCCTTATTGAAATCCTTTCTGATGATGATAGGCTCCCTGAGCTCAGCGGCTGGACTGCAGTAATGAAAGTGGTACAACAGCGCCCTCTGCTGGAGACACTGCAGCATTAACCGACTTAATTTCAACTCAATTAAATGCATATAAAAAATGTATTGAATGTTTTTAAGAAGTCAAAACAAACATAAGTGATAATAAAAACAATAATTCTGACTTAAAAACCTTTTTATTTAAAATTAAATCGTTTTGAACAGTTCTATATGTACTCCTTATTGCAACTTGTGGCGTGTGGCGCAGTGGACTAGTGCGTTGGTGTTGGGATCAGGGGAGCACAGGTTCAAACCACACCGCAGTCAGCATGTCGTTGTGTCCCTGAGACACTTCACCCCAAAGTGCTCCTGTGGGGATTGTCCACAGTATTGAGTATGTAAGTCGCTTTGGATAAAAGCGTCTAACAAGTAACATGTCATGTAACTTAAATACTTTTACCGTTTATCAAATTATTATACAACTCAGCATATTCTGTGTATTTGTGAAAATACTGGGCAATAAACCCCATTCTGATTTATGGTTAATAACAAAGCAGCACACTTGGTTTTGCAGCAAATACAATTAATAACTATAAGAATCATCACTTTCTTTCTGTGGCTGAGGAACTCTTTACCGTAACGCTCAGTGTTTAACGAGAAGCTTGATTATAAATATTTAATAATAATATAATAAATTCAATTTATTTAGCGCTTCTCATCTGCCAAGACAAATCCCGAAGCGCTTCACAACAGAAGACACTGATAACATTTAATAGATACAAAGTTAAAACATTAAAAAGAATAAAATCAATACAAAATAAGTCAGAGATAGCGATAAAAATGGCAGTACTCAGGTGTACCACGATAAAAGTTTATTGGAAGGCCTGCCGAAAGAAGAGGGTCTTAAGGCCAGTTTTGAAGACCTCGGTGGGAGGGGCAGATCTCAGCTGATCTGGGTTCCAGAGGCGCGGGGCGAATGAGCAGAAGGCTCGGGGTGTTTCTCAATGTCGAGGAAGGCTCCTCCAGAGCCACTATTTCAAGCATACTACGTCATCGAGTCCCCCCGAAGGACTGTTCCAATGTCCAGCATACTTGGAATTCTACCGAGCCCGGCGTCCTCCACGGTCTTAAAATCCCCACAATGCTTTGCGCACGGACCAATTTCCAAATCTTTGACGGAAATCGCGCTCCATTTAAGGCGGGGCCTCGCATATGACGCACACCTGCACACCTGTTAGCCTGTTCCACAATTCTTCGTTTTCGAGGCTAGGAAGGATTCTTGCCTCGCTTCTGAAGGAAGTGACTCGGAAGACATGTCCTACCAAGGAAGCGTCCTCGACATTGACATCCTACCTCACCGACAGACATCAGTGAATCAACATCAACTGCACCTCCTCCACTGCTCCTCTGTCCCAAGGCGTCCCCCAGGGTTCGGTGCTTGGCCCCCTCCTCTTCGTCCTCTACATGCTCCCCCTTGGCAAAATCATTCGTCGCCACAACCTTTAATTTCACTGCTACGCCGATGATATCCAACTTTATATCTCAACAAAAACCATCACCCCCACAACACACTCCACTCTGTCTCTCAGAAATAAAAGCATGGATGCAAACAAACTATCTCCAACTGAATAGTGCCAAATCAGACATCATCATCGGCCCCCCATCCGTACCAAAGCCATCCAGAATGTCAACTTCACCATTGACAGCAACACTCTATCCCCCCCCCCCCCTCCTCACATCCGCAACCTCGGAGACATCTTCGACAGTAGCTCAGATTCAGTCACCACATCAATCACATCACCAGGACTGCATTTTTCCACCTCAAAAACATTGCCCGTCTCCGCCCATCACTCTCCTCCTCTGCTGCTGCTGAAACCCTGATTCATGCCTTCATCACGACTCCACTACTGCAATAGCATCCTCTACGTCTACGGCATACCATCCAACCTCCTCAATAAACTCCAACATATCCAGAACTCTGCTGCCCGCCTCCTCACCCACACCCGCTCCCGAGACCACATCACTCCCGTCCTCCAGAACCTCCACTGGCTCCCCGTCCGTCAAAGAATCCCCTTCCAAGTCCTCCTGATTACTCACAAAGCCCTCAACAATCAGGCCCCCCCCCCTACCACACAGACCTGCTGCACCACCACACCCCCCCCTAGCTCACAGACCTGCTGCACCACCACACCCCCCCTACCTCACAGACCTGCTGCACCACCACACCCCTTCCCCACCTCCCAGACCTGCTGCACCACCACACCCCTTTCCCACCTCCCAGACCTGCTGCACCACCACACCCCTTCCCCACCTCACAGACCTGCTGCACCACCACACCCCTTCCCCACCTCACAGACCTGCTGCACCACCACACACCCTTCCCCACCTCCCAGACCTGCTGCACCACCACACCCCTTCCCCACCTCACAGACCTGCTGCACCACCACACCCCTTCCCCACCTCCCAGACCTGCTGCACCACCACACCCCTTCCCCACCTCACAGACCTGCTGCACCACCACACCCCTTCCCCACCTCCCAGACCTGCTGCACCACCACACCCCTTCCCCACCTCACAGACCTGCTGCACCACCACACCCCTTCCCCACCTCACAGACCTGCTGCACCACCACACCCCTTCCCCACCTCCCAGACCTGCTGCACCACCACACCCTTCCCACTGCCTCCGCTCATCAGAAGCCAACCTCCTATCCATCCCCACCAAGCACCGGACCTTGGGGGACAGAGCCTTCTCCGTCGCTGCCCCCTCCCTCTGGAACTCACAACCCATCAGAGACTGCCCTGGCCTCACCACCTTCAAAACACTCACCTCTTCAATCTGGCTTTTAATGTGTGATTGTTTTTGTATTGCTTGATTTTAACTATATTTATTTGTTGTTCTTTCCTTTTCACTCTCTCTGTAAAGTGTCTTTGAGCACCTGTAAAAGCGCTAACAAAATAAATCTATTATTATTATTATTATTGAGAAACACCCTCGGCCTCCCATTGTCCGGAGACGTGTGCGGGGGATGTAAAGAACAGGAGCGTGGGTGGAGCGG
The DNA here is from genome assembly GCA_011823955.1 of Dissostichus mawsoni. NCBI lineage: Eukaryota > Metazoa > Chordata > Actinopteri > Perciformes > Nototheniidae > Dissostichus > Dissostichus mawsoni. The sequence continues at coordinate 4,159,463 of JAAKFY010000025.1, forward strand.
AGAGAGCGGGTAGATGTCTGGGTACGGATGAGGTCACAGAGGTATTCAGGGCTTTGTGAGTCAGGAGCAGAACCTTCAACTGGATCCCGTAGTGGACCGGGAGCCAGTGTAGTTGGGCGAGTATGGGGGTTATGTGGGCGGACCTTTTTGAACCGGTTTGTCCGAAAAAGAGGACAACACAACTCTTCACAATGTTTTTACATAAGCAGATTTTTTTATTGAATAAACAGTCCAACATCACAACAGAGCTGCAATCCAAGAGCAGAATACAAATTAAAAATAAAAACAAAAATACAGGTAAAAATGGCGTCTGAACATCAGGTGGGTTTTTACCCGAGAGCCATTTATAAAAATATGAAATAAAATCTGTGAGTGACTTAAACTGACATTCAGCTATAATCATATATTTATATATAGCTGTTTTCTTTTCAAAGAGAGGACAACCTCAGTGTGTTTACATCAAAACTAAATGACTGACTGCTTCACTTCAAATGTAAAAAAAAGAAAAAGAAGAAAGAAAAGTCTGAAATGTTTTCAACTGGGCATGCTGGGGAAAAAACAAAACTTGTATTCACATTTACACAAAGAAAAATTTGGCTCAACTGAAAAACTAAATATTGTTCACATACTTCTTTTTTTTACTAACTTTTACTAGCCCCACCCCATCTCTCTCTGCAGGTTTTAGCCCCACCCATCTCTCTCTGCAGGTTTTAGCCCCACCCCATCTCTCTCTGCAGGTTTTAGCCCCACCCCATCTCTCTCTCTGCAGGACTAAGCTCCTCCACTTCTCTCTGCAGATTTAGCCCCACCCTCTCCTCTCTCTCCATGACTAATGTCCTCCCCTTCTCTCTGCAGGATTTAGCCCCTCCCTCTTTCTCTCTGCAGGATTTAGCCCCTCCCTCTCTTCTCTCTGCAGGATTTAGCCCCTCCCTCTCTTCTCTCTGCAGGATTTAGCCCCTCCCTCTCTTCTCTCTGCAGGATTTAGCCCCTCCCTCTCTTCTCTCTGCAGGAAGTAGCCCCTCCCTCTCTTCTCTATGCAGGATTTAGCCACACCCCTCTCTTCTCTCTGCAGGATTTAGCCACACCCTCTCCCTCTGCATGACTATGCTCCTCCCCATCTCTGCAGAACTAAGCTCCTCCCCTTCTCTCTGCAGGACTAAGATCCTCCCCTTCTCTCTGCAGGAATTAGCCACACCCCTCTCTCTCTCTCTGCAGGACTAAATTCTTCCTCCTCCTCTCTCTGCCGGATTTAGCCCGTCCCTCTCGCCAAGCCCCGCCCCTCTCCTACAGCCCCCTCTACTTATGGCCCTTGCTGGTCTTGAAGGACACCTGCAGGACTTTGTCCCCCAGCCGGTATCCGTTCAGGCTGTGGATGGCCATGGCCGCCTCCTCGTAGTTTGTCATGGTGACGAAGCCGAAGCCTTTGCACTTGTTGGTGTTGAAATCTCGGATCACCTTCACGTTGTTGACGGCGCCGAAAGGTCCGAACATCTGCCAGAGGATGGCCTCGTCCGCGTCCTGGCCCAGGTTGTAGATGAAGATGCACCAACCGGCGGAGGGTTGCCCGAGACTCCGCCCCCGCCGCCACCCATGTGGTCAACGCTCATTGGAGAAAACCTGGAGGAGAACAGCAAGTGAGTTTTTTAAGGCGAGCAGGACATTGTTTAATCACGATGTTAACAAGTTTGAGATATTCGGCTACCTGACATTAGATTACTTTAGTTACATGTGAGAGGTTAGCATTAAAGTTAGCATTAGGTTTAAAGGTGAGTTTTAGGGTTGTAGATGTAAACATTGGTGTTAGAGAGGTTAGCATTAGAGAGGTTAGCATTAGAAAGGTTAGCATCAGGGTTAGAGAGGTTAGCATCAGGGTTAGAGAGGTTAGCATTAGAAAGGTTAGCATCAGGGTTAGAGAGCTTAGCATTAGAGATGTTAGCTTCAGTGTTAGAGAGGTTAGCTTTAAGTTAAGAAAAGTAAGCGTTAAGGTAAGAGAGTTTAGCATTAGCATTAGAGAGGTTAGCTTCAGTGTTAGAGAGGTTAGCATTAGCATTAGAGAGGCTAGCATTAGAGTTAGAGAGGTTAGCATTAGCATTAGAGAGATTAGCATTAGAGAGGCTAGCATTAGAGTTAGAGAGGTTAGCATTAGCATTAGAGAGATTAGCATTAGAGAGGCTAGCATTAGAGTTAGAGAAGGTTAGCTTTAGTGTTAAGAGATTAGCATTAGAGAGGTTAGCATTAGGGTTAGAGAGGTTAGCTTTAGTGTTAGAGAGGTTAGCATTAGGGTTAGAGAGGTTAGCTTTAGTGTTAGAGAGGTTAGCTTTAGGGTTAGAGAGGTTAGCTTTAGGGTTAGAGAGATTAGCATTAGGGTTAGAGAGGTTAGCTTTAGTGTTAGAGAGGTTAGCTTTAGGGTTAGAGAGGTTAGCATTAGGGTTAGAGAGGTTAGCTTTAGTGTTAGAGAGGTTAGCTTTAGTGTTAGAGAGGTTAGCATTAGGGTTAGAGAGGTTAGCTTAGTGTTAGAGAGGTTAGCATTAGGGTTAGAGAGGTTAGCTTTAGTGTTAGAGAGGTTAGCTTTAGTGTTAGAGAGGTTAGCATTAGGGTTAGAGAGGTTAGCTTTAGTGTTAGAGAGGTTAGCATTAGTGTTAGAGAGGTTAGCTTTAGTGTTAGAGAGGTTAGCTTTAGGGTTAGAGAGGTTAGTGCTAGAGAGGTTAGCATTAGGGTTAGAGAGGTTAGCTTTAGTGTTAGAGAGGTTAGCATTAGGGTTAGATAGGTTAGCTTAGTGTTAGAGAGGTTAGCATTAGGGTTAGAGAAGTTAGCATTAGCGAGGTTAGCTTTAAGTTAAGAAAAGTAAGCGTTAAGGTAAGAGAGTTTAGCATTAGCATTAGAGAGGTTAGCTTCAGTGTTAGAGAGGTTAGCATTAGCATTAGAGAGGCTAGCATTAGAGTTAGAGAGGTTAGCATTAGCATTAGAGAGATTGGCATTAGAGAGGCTAGCATTAGAGTTAGAGAAGGTTAGCTTTAGTGTTAGGAGAGATTAGCATTAGAGAGGTTAGCATTAGGGTTAGATAGGTTAGCTTTAGTGTTAGAGAGGTTAGCTTTAGGGTTAGAGAGGTTAGCATCAGGGTTAGAGAGGTTAGCATTAGCATTAGAGAGGCTAGCATTAGAGTTAGAGAGGTTAGCATTAGCATTAGAGAGATTAGCATTAGAGAGGCTAGCATTAGAGTTAGAGAAGGTTAGCTTTAGTGTTAAGAGAGATTAGCATTAGAGAGGTTAGCATTAGGGTTAGAGAGGTTAGCTTTAGTGTTAGAGAGGTTAGCTTTAGTGTTAGAGAGGTTAGCTTTAGGTTAGAGAGATTAGCATTAGGGTTAGAGAGGTTAGCTTTAGTGTTAGAGAGGTTAGCTTTAGGGTTAGAGAGGTTAGCATTAGGGTTAGAGAGGTTAGCATTAGGGTTAGAGAGGTTAGCTTTAGTGTTAGAGAGGTTAGCTTTAGTGTTAGAGAGGTTAGTGTTAGAGAGGTTAGCATTAGGGTTAGAGAGGTTAGCTTTAGTGTTAGAGAGGTTAGCATTAGGGTTAGATAGGTTAGCTTTAGTGTTAGAGAGGTTAGCTTTAGGGTTAGAGAGGTTAGCTTTAGGGTTAGAGAAGTTAGCATTAGCGACGTTAGCTTAAGTTAAGAAAAGTAAGCGTTAAGGTAAGAGAGTTTAGCATTAGCATTAGAGAGGTTAGCATTAGCATTAGAGAGGCTAGCATTAGAGTTAGAGAGGTTAGCATTAGCATTAGAGAGATTAGCATTAGAGAGGCTAGCATTAGAGTTAGAGAAGGTTAGCTTTAGTGTTAAGAGAGATTAGCATTAGAGAGGTTAGCATTAGGGTTAGAGAGGTTAGCTTTAGTGTTAGAGAGGTTAGCTTTAGGGTTAGAGAGGTTAGCATTAGGGTTAGAGAGGTTAGCATTAGGGTTAGAGAGGTTAGCTTTAGTTTTAGAGAGGTTAGCTTTAGGGTTAGAGAGATTAGCATTAGGGTTAGAGAGGTTAGCTTTAGTGTTAGAGAGGTTAGCTTTAGGGTTAGAGAGGTTAGCATTAGGGTTAGAGAGGTTAGCTTTAGTGTAGAGAGGTTAGCTTTAGTGTTAGAGAGGTCAGCTTTAGTGTTAGAGGTTAGCTTTAGGGTTAGAGAGATTAGCATTAGAGAGGTTAGCATTAGGGTTAGAGAGGTTAGCTTAGTGTTAGAGAGGTTAGCTTTAGGGTTAGAGAGGTTAGCTTTAGTGTTAGAGAGGTTAGCTTTAGGGTTAGAGAAGTTAGCATTAGAGAGGTTAGCTTTAGTATTAGAGAGGTTAGCATTAGGGTTAGAGAGGTTAGCATTAGGGTTAGAGGGTTAGCATTAGTGTTAGAGGGTTAGCATTAGGGTTAGAGAGGTTAGCATTAGTGTTAGAGGGTTAGCATTAAGGTTAGAGAGGTTAGCATTAGTGTTAGAGGGTTAGCATTAGTGTTAAATAAGTTAGCATTAGAGAGGTTAGCATTAGGGTTAGAGAGGTTAGCATTACGTTTGGAGAGGCTAGCATAAGGTTGAGAAAAGTAAGTATTAAGGTAACAGAGCTTGAAATTAGCGTAAGAGAGGGTAGCATTAGGGTTAGAGAGGTTAGCATTAGCGTCAGAGAACAACTGACAAACAGACAGGTTCCCTTTACATTCAGAGCTAAAGCTAGCTCCTCAGTAATCTGATTACATTGATTCACAGTTTACCTGAATCTCTGCTGCTGGTGATGCACGGCCCTCCGAAGCGCCGTGATTGGCCGTGGTACATCTGTGACATCATCTGGGAGTTCCTGGCCTGATGGGGTTGGCAGCGAACTTGACTGTGATTGGCTCAGAGGTGCCGGGCGGCGTGTGGCCGTTCAGGTGTTTGACGGCATCCTCGGCTCCGACCTCTTATCGAAACGGATGAAGGCGACTCCCCGAGACAGACCTGGACAGCCAATCAGAGCAGAGGTGAGTGGAAGGTGGTCACGTGACTGGGAAATACAGCTTTTCAAGATGAGATATTTGCTGTTTTTGAACGATAACTCATTGTGTAAGTAATTGTTCATTTGGAAATGTCTCTGCAGTGAAGAAGAATTGGGAGGGATGAAACCCTCTTTAATGGTCACACAGTTAACCCATCCTAGTACCAGGAGTATAGTATAGGAGCCACAGCTATTGAACAGCGCCCGGGGAGCAATGGGATGGGGGGGGGAAGGGGGGTGTCCGATGCCTTGCTCAAGGGCACCACGGCAGGGAGGTGAACTGGGACCTCTCCAAGTAGCAGTCCACACTCCATATTTTAGGTCTGGTCGGGGAAGTCCAAGCATCTACTGACAGAGCCACTGCCGGAGTCAATATCTTTGGACATTTAAACACATTTGACTACTTTTTGACAATTGTGCAAGTTTTCTGCCATTTTTCTTTTACTGCTCCAATAAATCAACTTATCGATTAAACTTGATAGAAAAATACTATAAACTGGACAGTAGAAATTATTTTCACAACAAATCATTAATCTTTCATGCAAAAATTCTTTAAAATGCTGTTTTCTGCCTCTCAAATATAAAACAAATGCTGTATTGGTTTTGCTCTTTGGGTTTCAGACGAACAAAACAAGACATTTAAAGACAGACTTGAACTTTGAGAAGCTAATATGGACCGTTTCACTATTTCCTGACTTATTCAACAATTTTTGGGCCTATTTTCTGGCTTCTTCATACACAGCAACAATAATTCAAATGATTCATATGATGGTCAACAGTAGAATAATTGGTTAATGTCTTGAAAACAGAGTCAATATCTTTGGGTTTTAGAATGACAATACAAAATATTTAAAGACAGACCAGGCCTTTGAGAGAAGAAAGGTCATTTTCCCCATTTTCCATCTTTTTGGGCTAAATGTCTGAAATTTTTCTAGGGTTAGGGTTACGATAGGCTATGACTGCAATGATAAATCAACTTTCGATTGGTTGGCGAGGATGGACATTTTTCACTACTTTCCTATCATTTCTGACATTTTACAGTCTTATGGGGCTTAATATCAGACATTTCTCACGGGTAAGGGTTACGATAGGATATGACTGCTATGTTAAGTCAACTTATTGAGTGGTTGGCTAGGATGGACATTTTCACAATTTTCGGACATTTTAAAGTGTTTTTGACAATATTGGGCTTAATTTCTGACATATTTCTAGGGTTAGGGTTATGATAGGATAGGTTATGATTGGTAACGACTGCTATGATAAGTCAATTTATCGATTCGAGAGGCTAGGATGGACATTTTTCTCTATTTCCTGACATTGAATGCACTAAACTAAGATTATTAACGTTGGTTATTACCGGAGGCCTGGTCCACGAGCACCCTGGAGTTGATGATGTGTCCGAAGCGGCTGAACATGTCCTCCAGGTCGGGCTGACTCAGCGTCCTCGGCAGCCCGCTGATGTAAAGGTTTGCGTCTTTAATCGTGTCTGAACTCGGCCGGGCGAAGGAAACCTGCAGAGACAGGAAGCATCTCAGCGTGCCGCATTCACAGACAAACTCCAATAAATACATCAAAATAATCAACATTTTACCAAATTAAATATACAGTTACATCCATCTTAAAAAAAAACAGAGATATTTAAAAATTGGTGTTTAAATATTCAATGTGAAAAAATTGAAATATAAAAAAAAATCCCAAATTAAATATACAAAAAAAAAAGCATCCAGGTTTTTCAAAATAAAAGCATTAATTTATGAAAATGAAAGTCTGGCACATTGTCACTCTGAACTGAAGAAACTCACAGATTCAGTGTCAACATGTGTCCATAATAAAAAAAACAAAAAAAACAAAATGACATCAGTGTTTTAAAAAATACCTTCATCCGTCAGACAGTGCAGGAGAGAGCGCCCTCTAGTGTCCGGGAACATAACACATCTTTCAGGTGAGACAGAAAATCAAAGAGCTCCTGGGATCTTTACCTTGATAGTTTTAGACTGTAGCCTCAGGCCATTGAGCGTACTGATAGCCCTCTCTGCATCATTAGCGTTAACAAAGTTAACAAAGCCGTAACCTAAACTGTGGCCTAGAGAAACACAAAGGAAAACAACAAAATAAAATAATAAAACTGTCTGCGTTTCAGCCGCCACACACTCTGGATATTCACAAAACGACAATAAAAAAACTGTGAAAAAAAGTACAGGTTTTGAAAAAGTAAGAACATTAAAATCTTCTGAACAAACAGAGAAAACTTCAAACACTGAATATTTCCTCAGAGTGAGACCTCTCCTCGTTAAGAGCGACCAATCACAGCGCTGCGGATCTTTGTGTCAATAAAGGTTCAAATATAACGATGATTGGACTTCATTTACAAAACGCTAAGGGATGTGGATGTTTAATAAGAACTGGATACAGCGTGGGAGGCGGGATCTCGTTCTTTCCTACGAGAGCGCTCATTGGCTCATGAGGGCAAAATGGCCCAACTTTTGAGAGAGCGCAACGTCACAGATTACCCAGCATGCCTGGCTGTCAGAGCAGAAGAACCCGTATGTGCGCTCATAGAGCATGCCCCTTAAGCCCCGCCCCCCGAGCTCCCACTCTCAGCTCAGTAGAATGAATGGATACAGAAAATAAATCTATTCGGCTTTTAGTGCATTTTACAACTTTAAAGACCGAATGATTCTAATAAGGGATATAAGATAGTTCATACTGGGTAGTTTATTTAGTTTAAAAAAAATTATCCTCTGATTTACAGCCGTCTCTTTCCCCATGTTAGTCAATGGGGAAAAGTATTTCTGGGCCGGGTGACGTCACGGAAGTTGCAGTACCGCCGTTTGGCCACAACGAATATTGGGCACAGAGTCCGGCGCACTTCCTGGGGCCTGGATGCAAATATGCGATTCTTTTGACTAATATTCCAGTTACGATATAATTTGTGATATCAGAGGTAATGGCCTTTGAACCGGAGCGCTCACTCTGAGGAAAATCTCGGTGCATAAATCGAATGTTAAGTTTCCTCTACTTATTCAGAATAAAAAAAGATCAGGACATTCATTGTTTAGGATTTACAGACATTTGCAAAGCCTGAAAAATAAAAAACAGGTGAAAACATAATTCAAACATTTCAGTGTTTCCCCTAGGATGGAGTCATAGCAGCGGTGCTAAGGCTCGCGGCGGGCCCAGCAAAATGTGTGCGCATGCGAAGTGCGCCCCGCCAATATGTTTCTATGTGTCTGCCAGCACAAGAAAGGCTTTTGAGGCTCTACAGGTTTATTGAACACAAATACTACACATCCACATAACAAACAATCAAAATAAAATGTATGCAATTTAACTATTTTAACCTGCTTTATTTGGGGGTGGACCTCACCTCCTCTCGGGGGGTCCGGGGGCCTGCACCCCCAGGAAGATTTTTTTTAAATGTTGAAGTTAAAAGCATCAATCTGGTGCACTTTGAGAGCAACATGAATGTATGGATACAGCTCTCAACACTCATATGAAAGGGAGCTGTATACTTTTCAATAATCCAAACATCTTTAGAATATGATCAGACCAATAGGCGCTTTCACACCGGAGTACTTCTCCCGTTTAGTTCCGTTAGTGCCTGGAATTTTGCGTTCACACCAAAAAGAGAACTTAGTTCAGAGAACTTTTACCCCCATTTTTAGTCCCTGCTAGAGAGGTGGTACTAGCCTGGGGAGAAAAAAGTACCAATTTCTGATTGGCTGGGCGAATTGCAAACCACGCCCCGTAAAACTCTGAAAAGGTTTGTGAAGCCGCCATTGTATTTGCTGGCATTAGCATTATTAGCTTTATTAGGCATATATGGCAACACAAAAGAAAACATGGGAGCGGTGGAGATGAGGAGGTGTCGGCGTTCTGGCGATTTACTCGGAAGGCTTCAGTGGAAGCTGCTGGGAGTCCCAGCAGCTTCCACTGAAGCCAGTCCCCAACTCCAGGGACTTCCGGCCGGGGACTTCGGGTGGCAGTATACGCCGTGAAGTTGTTTGCGGCCTGCCAGTAAACCCAAAGCAGAAGAAGAAGAAGTGACGTCAGCAGCTCATTTGCGTAATCTTCCCTCAGGGAACTTATTCCGGTGTGAACGCAATCTGTACTTCGTTCCATAGGGGAACTAAGTGCTGGGAACTAAGTACGGCAAAGTACTTGGTGTGAAAGCGGCTATTAACAAATCATTTAAACTTGTTTATTCTGATCTTATGTTACCTAGTTAGCATTCTTTCTTTTCATTTATGCATATTTTACTAATCACTCCCCTTTTAAACCGTTTTTTTTTTTAACTGTCCTATAGTACACATTGGAATGATTTCTTACTTTACAACTATATTAAATAGATAAAGGTGTGCTCCAGTGGCATAACTATCGACGGTGCAGCCGGTGCAACGCACCGGGGCCCAGAGCCGGCCAGGGGCCCATACAAAAGCTGCACCGCTGCTGAATGTATATAGGGGAAACACTGCATTTGTACATTTCAGTTAAAATAATAAAAACAGACATTATGGGCTGGGTGTTATGTCACAGAGTATTGATCCACATATTGCCCAGCCCTGATTAGCACCATCAGATACCTGACAAACACTGTTGTTATTCAACCTGGTGTGAAAAGTAAAAAAAACAAAAAACATTACAACAGTGCAGGAAAAAATATTGAGATTAATAAAAAATAAATAATATTACAGCATTGTCCTTCAAAAATTACAATGAGATTGTATTAAAAACAAAACATTTAAAAATCATCAATAAACATCAAAAAAGAAGAAAAGAAAATTCAAAACCGGAAAGAAAAGAGTACACAGGAAATACTGAAGATATTACTTCAACTAGAATTACTGCTGATAATACTAAATCTACAAAGCAGTACCAGGAAGTAGCATTTACCTAATTCTAACTTGTTATAAAAGTACAATAAATCAGAACTGAAGCCCTTGAAATACTTGAAGTCAAACTTTATCTCAGTAGTTCTGCAGTAGTTTCATTACAAATACTCATGAGTAATATCGAGTGGTGCAGGAATGAGTCTTAAACCCCTGACATTTCCTCGCGTCCTGTCCTCTGGTCAATGGGTTTTCTGAATATGATTTTGGTTGTCATCCCGAAATAAGGTCTCTGGTTAACAAGCTGACGAGATTTTAACGCTTTGTTTTACGACATAACATACCCACAGGTGAATTTAAAAATGGAGACTTGCAAACAAGTGTCTAAAGGAGACGACTAAACGCCATCCATCACGGTCAACATTAGCCGCCTTTAGCTTAGCGGTGGTGACGTGAAGTCATGTGACCGTGCTGTAATTCCTTTATAGCCCAACATTAGCCACCTTTAGCTTAGCGGTGGTGACGTGAAGTCATGTGACCGTGCTGTAGTTCCTTTATAGCCCAACATTAGCCACCTTTAGCTTAGCGGTGGTGACGTGAAGGCCTGTGACCGTGCTGTAGTTCCTTTATAGCCCAACATTAGCCTCCTTTAGCTTAGCGGTGGTGACGTGAAGTCATGTGACCTTGTTGTAGTTCCTTTATAGCCCAACATTAGCCTCCTTTAGCTTAGCGGTGGTGACGTGAAGTCATGTGACCTTGCTGTAGTTCTTTTATAGCCCAACATTAGCTTCTTACTTCAGAAATCATAAAGTGGTGTTAATATGTGGAGATTATTCTGCTGAACTAAAAGTATCATAAACGTTTGTTTGACAGAGATTATTTTCTGACATAATCCAAAATCACATGGAGAAATCTCATTGGACCAGGGAGACGCTGCCTTCAGGGACTAACACAGAAATACCTCATCCGTGCACCACTCTTTCATTGTACAATTGTAGTGTAAATGTAGTAAATGTGTTTTATGAGACGTACTGTCAGGGTTACCTGCCACTTTGTCTCGGATCAGTTTGGCAGACTCTACGTCTCCTACGCTGCTGAACAGGCTGCGCAGCTCGTCCTGACTCATGCTCTGCGGCAGGTAGTTCACGATCAGGTTTGTCTTCGAGTCGTCGTCCTCCATCATCTGCTCGCTGTAGCCGTTATCATACAGCTCCTGAGACACACACACAATGTTATCATGTCTGGTAGTGTTGGTCTAGAGTCTAGACTCTAGAAAGACTGACACACATCACTAAGGGCAAGCGGAGGGAGGACTTTGTTCAGATTAGGGATGGAATGTGGACTGCCTCTGAATGGAAACTGTGAAATTATTTTGTTTATTTATTTGATTTGTAGGCCTTTGCTTTTAATACTGGTGCAAGTTGGGGTGTGTGTATGTGTCAGTGATGTACATGGTTTTTGTTCAATAAGAAAATACCAATAAACATATTGTGAAGAAAAAAAAAATATTATCATATACACACATGTTGGTATAGTGTTCCTTAAAAAGGTGACTGGACATGTGATAGTGAATACAGTTCAGCCAATCAGAAGCCAGCACTCACCTTTCCAGCTCCTCCTTTCGGAATGTGCTGACCGTCTCTGATGTCACTCTGAGACGACTGCACCTCGCACACCTTAAAAACACACACAGATAAGTTTAACACACAACACACACCTAAAAGACACACACACACACACACACACACACACACTTCTACCTGATTGATGGACTTACCTTCAGGTACGGATGTGTCCTCGTCTTAGGGCCATGGAGATGACTCAGGTGATCACTGCGTTAAGGGGAGGGGGATCATTTAAGATCATTTGCCAGACTTCTTTTTACATTTTATGACATTATTATACTAATATTTGCAACAATGAAAAAGGAAAAAAAAACACAAAAGATAAATGTCACAACACCGTGTTACATGATGTACTGAATGTTACCAACATATTATATATACAGTATGTTTAGCATTTAGTTGTATTTGGTCAATGTGGAGCAAATTAAAAAACTTCAAATACTGTGTAGAGTAAATTCTCAAGCTACCCTGCAGTATACAAAGTCATTCAAACTAGCTGCACGTTTACCAGCTTTGAGAACACGTTCATGATCAATCATTATAAAACATATCATATATATTATTCTGAAATGGACCAATCTGCACAATGACTACTTTTACTGTCGCTACTTTAACTATATTTTGATGAGAATACTTTTCTACTTTTACTTGAGGAACATTTTGAATGCAGGACTTTTACTGTAACAGAGTATTCTACACTCTGGTACTTCTACTTTTACTCAAGTACAAGATCTTAGTACTTCTACTTTTACTCAAGGTCAAGGTCTGAGTACTTCTACTTTTACTGAAGTACAAGATCTGAGTACTTCTACTTTTACTCAAGTACAAGATCTGAATACTTCTACTTTTACTGAAGTGAAAGATCTGGGTACTTCTACTTTTACTCAAGTACAAGATCTGAGTACTTCTACTTTTACTCAAGTACACGATCTGTGTACTTCTACTTTTACTCAAGCACAAGACCCGAGTACTTCTCCCACCGCTGGTGTGTTTTACCGCTAAGAGCCAGGTATACACTGCCTGTGGTCATGTTATGGTTAGTATGGTTTTAAACAGCAGTGTGTAAATGGTTGTTAGCCAGGTTAGCGTTTTTTTTATTTAAAACTCATGTCAAATGTACCAAACGGAGCTAACGGCACTTTTTTTTACACAAGCTACACTTAGTATCTACACACGTTTCCACTTTCCATAACAATACTGCGTATATTCTATTATCCTGAGTACTTTGCAATAATAATCTTAACGTATAACATCTTGTTTTTCTTATTTTGTATCTTCTTAAACTGTGTTTAAACCTGCCTAGCAACCAATCTGATTTCTGATGTCTTTCTTTCTAACGGCTAACCGCTAACAGTTAGCCACATGTTAGCTCCGCGGCCGCTCTTACAAAAAAGCTCCACAGCTTCACGCGGGCAGCTAACTGCTAACACGCATTATATCTCTTACCTGTATATGTTTCGTGCAGGTGAGACACCGTCTGTTAGGGTGATTCACGAAGGATGAGCTGCTGCTGTGAGGCGGTAAAAACGACAGATTAGCTTCTTAGCTCCTCTCCGCTCCAACAAAGAAAACAAACTCACGCTGAAGGAGGTATCGCGATACTTCCTCTTCTTCTCTGTGTCATGGGAGAATATCGCCACCTGCTGTTTTGTTGTGTTGAGTCTATGATAGTTACAGTAAAGAAAGTAGGTTACAAACAAGGACACAAAACAACAACTCTAAATGATCTGTATATTCCTTTTTATGCCGGACTTCTAAAGATACATGTTTTATTTTGGGGAATGTTATTTAATACAAATAAGTGTATACTGCAAATGATTTACACAATTCTGATATTGTCTTTATTTTAATAAGAGATATAATAGTGGGAGATATGGCACAATTGACGATATAAAAATATATATATATATTGTTGATGTGGTAATAATACATGATTTATTTGCAAAAATATAGTTTATTGTGAATTATTCACACATCAATGTTTGAATACGTATTCACTGCAGGACTAACTCTGTTTTCTGTAAATGTTATTGTCTGTCTAATGTGGATTCTACTACAGCACTAACATTCTTTTTTTGTGTATTTTATTGTGTGTCTAATGTTTTTTTCTATTGCAGGTCAAAGATTATTTTACTATATAAATATTTTATTTTTTCCATTTATTTTTCTACTGCTGGACTAAGATTATCTTAATATATTTTACAGTGTGCTTAAGGTTATTTTCCCATGGCAGAACTACAATTATTGTTGTTATATTCCACAGTATGTGTAATTTAGTTTTTCTTCTGCAGGACTAACATTATTTTTAATGATTTTATAAAGTGTTGAATGTTTTTTTTTTCTACTGCAGGACTAATATTAATTTAAATATATTTTATTGATTTTTTCATATGTTTTTTTCCTCTTCAGGACTAACATTTGTATATATTCTATAGTTAATTTATATAAAACCAGTCTCTGGTGAAATGTGATACACTTTCAGCCCTGTGCGTGACGTCACAGCGTCGCCTCGCTGCATGTAAACAAAGCGCCGCGGCTGCTGCGGTTCTGATGGAGACAAACTGAGAGGAATCGGAGAGAAAAGTGGATGAAGTTCGTTCTTTTTGATCCGGAGCCGATGGCAGTGTGATGGCAGTGAGATCAGACTGAACCAGAACCAGCAACATGTCTATGGAAGACCCATTCTTCGTCGTCAAAGGGTCAGAACCGAGCTAATGCTAATGCTAACAGCAGGGTAGCTTCTAGTGTTACCCTGCAGACAGAGGAGAGCTGATCAATGATCGATTAAAACAGCAGGTTATTAACAGGGAATAACAGCAGGCTAACTGCTAAGCTAATGTTAGCTCCCAGTGTGTTGTGAGTGAGTTAGCCAGTTAGCATGTTGCTATGATGTTAGCACTGAGTTACAGTCAGTGTTCAGGGTCACAGTATGTCCGTTAATTACAGAAATCATATTCCGGAATAACAGTAGAAATACTCTGGAAGAGGACCTGCATTCAAAATGTCCCTTCAGTAAAAGTACTGAGTATTTTCAGCAAGTAAACATAGTGTTACTCGTTATGTTACTACTATGTGTATTATGTCTATATTTCTGTTGATGTCTGTCTGTCTGTCTGTCTATTTAGAAACAATACCATCACATTAGAATTAGATGTTATATTATTCTGTTTTCAACACCAGCGAATACATATGAGAGCATTTTAATATTGCACTTTACTGATTAAGATAGAATTGTAAACATTGTACAGTTATGGATACATTATTATTCCTACATCAATGATGTGTGTATATCAAATTAGTTTGTAATGTATAAAGTTACCAGTAATGTAAGCTGATAGATAAAAGCAGTTCACCTCTGAGATTTACTGCAGTAGAAGTATACAGTAGCAGAAAACTGAAATTCCTCAAGTACAAATCCCTCGAAATGAATGTCCTTCATTTACCTGCTGTCTAATTATCAATATATAACATTTAAAGTTCAGTGAAATAAAAAACTAGATGCCTATTTCAGGCACGACAGGCTTAGTCAGCCAATAGGACCGATAGCTGTACAACTAACTAAGGTAACTAGCTAACTACTTCTGTCACGCAGAAGGCAGTGAACGCATCACAGATGTGTTATGATGTTTGTTACAGGGAGGTTCAGAAGGTAGTGAACGCATCACAGATGTGTTATGATGTTAGTTACAGGGAGGTTCAGAAGGCAGTGAACGCATCACAGATGTGTTATGATGTTAGTTACAGGGAGGTTCAGAAGGCAGTGAACGCCTCACTGATGTGTTATGATGTTAGTTACAGGGAGGTTCAGAAGGCAATGAACGCCTCACAGATGTGTTATGATGTTAGTTACAGGGAGGTTCAGAAGGCAGTGAACGCCTCACTGATGTGTTATGATGTTTGTTACAGGGAGGTTCAGAAGGCAGTGAACGCCTCACTGATGTGTTATGATGTTTGTTACAGGGAGGTTCAGAAGGCAGTGAACGCCTCACAGATGTTATGATGTTTGTTACAGGGAGGTTCAGAAGGCAGTGAACGCATCACAGATGTGTTATGATGTTTGTTACAGGGAGGTTCAGAAGGCAGTGAACGCATCACAGATGTATTATGATGTTTGTTACAGGGGGTTCAGAAGGCAGTGAACGCCTCACTGATGTGTTATGATGTTTGTTACAGGGAGGTTCAGAAGGCAGTGAACGCATCACAGATGTGTTATGATGTTTGTTACAGGGAGGTTCAGAAGGCAGTGAACGCATCACAGATGTATTATGATGTTAGTTACAGGGAGGTTCAGAAGGCAGTGAACGCCTCACTGATGTGTTATGATGTTTGTTACAGGGAGGTTCAGAAGGCAGTGAACGCATCACAGATGTGTTATGATGTTTGTTACAGGGAGGTTCAGAAGGCAGTGAACGCCTCACAGATGTGTTATGATGTTTGTTACAGGGAGGTTCAGAAGGCAGTGAACGCATCACAGATGTGTTATGATGTTTGTTACAGGGAGGTTCAGAAGGCAGTGAACGCATCACAGATGTATTATGATGTTTGTTACAGGGAGGTTCAGAAGGCAGTGAACGCATCACAGATGTGTTATGATGTTTGTTACAGGGAGGTTCAGAAGGCAGTGAACGCCTCACTGATGTGTTATGATGTTTGTTACAGGGAGGTTCAGAAGGCAGTGAACGCAGCACAGAGCCTCCACCACAGATGGAGCGAGCTGCTGCAGGAAGGGGGCGGGGCCTCCAAGGAGGAAATGGACTGGACGACCAATGAGCTGAGGAACAGTCTGCGCTCCATCGAGTGGGACCTGGAGGACCTGGACGAGACCATCAATATCCTTTAAAACCCTTGTAGAATCTGTTTTATATAATCATGTGTTTCAAGCCATACTAGTGAGTATCCATTTAGTTTCCAAAAGGAGGCATACCTATTTCTGTGGCCAGCATTAGCATGTAAGGTGTCAGCAGAGAAAAGGGTCGTGAAACCTAGAATTATTTAAAGACAGAGGGGACAAAGGTCAGGAAAAGTTTAACTACGGATGCAGTTTGAGGTGCGTATAAGCTCTGAGATTCCCCTTAGACTGTAGGACATTTATTGATTCCTCTTTGTTTTATTCTTTAATGTTGTGAGTGTTACATCGGATCCACGACACCCTGACGTGTTGTAGAGATCAGAGATGTGAAGTGTTAACCTGTGAAAGATGAGTGTTTTTCTTAACTGTCTGTGAACGCATCGTGGAGTCCAACCCAAAGAAGTTCAACCTGGACATGGCAGAACTGTTGAAGAGGAAAGCCTTCATCACCAGCACCAGGCAGACGGTCAAGGTAAGCTTCACTTACATCAGGTAAAACTCACCTCCGTGCTCAGGTGACGAGTCACTGTTTTATAAAACAAACCGAACACCAAGCCCCCGGGAAGTGCTCCGGGCTCTGAAGAACATATTCGTAGTGGCCAAACGGCGGTACTACAATTTCCATATCAGTCCGTGACGTCACCCGGCCCAGAAATACTTTTTCTCATTGACTAACATTTATTAGAATCATTATGTCCTTAAAGTTGTAAAATGCGCTAAAAGCCAAATCCAGAATTGGGTATTCAAATTTCACTGGTATTGGTATTGACTTAAATTCTGGTATTGCGACATCCCTAGTTGCTGTTAGTCTTCACGCTGAACTGCTAGTGTCTGATTTGATTCCAAACGATCTGATTGGCTGCTGACTGTCCTTTTTTGTCTTGAAGGAAATGAAAGAACAGATGTCGAGTCCAGGTGCGTCTTCAGGGGACAGAAAGAACCACCAGGTAACTGACCACAGGGGTACTTTAATACTGGAACTGTTACAAAAGCCTTTAGAAAAGCCTCAAATCAATGCAGATAACCTTTTTAAAGACACTTTTCCCCCCGAGAGACACAAAAAGACCCCCTGTATTTGCCTTAACTCTTAAGGGTTGAAGGTAGGAAAAGTCCCTGAAGGTTATAGATAGGGTATGGTAGGCCAGGTGCTCAAAACAATATGATGGTAGGGTTGGTCCTTGGAGTTTATATATGAACACGGTAGGGTAGGTCCTGATGTAAGAGTTAAGATAAGATAAGATGGACCTTTATTAATCACTGTGGGGAAATTCAGGAGTTTAAGCATCAACAGGGTCAGAAGGAAAAACAGGACAGCACAGATTCACACAAGATTAAAGATTAATACAATTACAATGATATACAGTTAAGTAACTTTTAAAATAAGAAATGAATTAAATGAACATATTTAGGGTATGGTAGGGCTTTGGAAGTGATATAAGGAAAGGGTATATAAGTCCCTTGATGTTACAGTGAAGGAAGGTCGGGTACATTGAAGGGAAATACGTTTTTGGATATGGAAAAAATATACATTTGCAGCTTCCTGTCATTGTAAGCAAAGGACAACGAACCTTGGAACCAAAATCCTGTGTTCTCATCAAGACGTAAGATGTCTGACGTTGTGTGTGTGTTGTTGTGTCCAGGCTCTTCTCGGTGAGCGTGGCCCTTCAGGTCCGATCTGGCAGCCCGGAGGTAACAAATACAGCCGTCTGGACAGCCAGCTGCAGAACGCCAACTCTCAGTGCATCGAGGAGCAGCAGGGCCAGCAGCAGGTACACAAACACTGGAGCCATGAGACAGCCGATGCAAATGCTTACCTTCTTTACAACCGGGGGTACGGGGGCCCCTAGGGGTACTTGAGGGGATCGCAGGGGGTACGCAGGTGCCTGGCGTTCTAAAAATTGCGCAAGTCATCGCCAAATAAATAAATAACTTTTGTCTTACATGAATACAGAAAATAATGTTTCTTTTCAAATATGACGGATAAAAGTGGCTGTTCAGAAGGGGGGGGGGGGTCTTCTCCTAAAAAAATACATTATTGGCTTCCTAAATAAGTAGTGAGTTAACATACTTTGTTTACCTGACAACAAGTGTACATTTCAAGTTTAAATGGACTTGTATTGAATGTGAGTTATACAAGTGATTTTCATTTAGGAGCAGTTGGGTTAAACACGATACGAAGGGTTTCATACACGAAAAGATGTAGGCGAATTATCCCAGATGAGTGAGGGGGTTCTTATAGAATGACGACCAGCTCAAGGGGTACACGAGACAAAAAAGGTTGGGAACCACTGCTTTACAAGATTATCCACGGCCTCACCTCACCTCCTCTCAAGACGGTTTATTATCATACGCACTACTGCACATCGGATAACAAGAGGTGCAGCGAGAGGAGATTGCATTATTCCACTCAGGAAAAGTTCTTTCAGTCAGTCTTCATTTTCTGTTAAAGCTGCTCAACAATGGAATCCGCTCTGAAACACTGACACAATCTTCTGCTCCTCACAACCCACTGCCTGTGTTTTAATGTTCTTCTTGTTTAGTTTTTTTGCATTAAGATTTCCAGGACTGT
Organism: Dissostichus mawsoni; assembly: GCA_011823955.1. Lineage (NCBI taxonomy): Eukaryota > Metazoa > Chordata > Actinopteri > Perciformes > Nototheniidae > Dissostichus > Dissostichus mawsoni. The sequence goes on from JAAKFY010000025.1 coordinate 4,178,322, forward strand.
ATGTTGCATGCTTTTATTTGATTGTATTTACTTGTTTAAAATTAAATGTGTCTTTAGGTTGACTTACAAAATCTGTCCAGGGACTACAGATGAAAAATAGCCTCTTGGCACATTTACAGAAATGTTGATTAATGTCCCTGTTAAATAAGTGAATACATAAATAAATAACAGAGCTCTGAGCGATGATGCAATATGGGGATGTTTTGGGTACCTGCTGGATTCAAACAGCATGATAATGTGTGTCTGTATCAGCTGATTGCAGAGCAGCAGGACGAACAGCTGGAGCTGGTGTCGGGAACAATCGGAGTCCTGAAGAACATGTCGGAGAGGATCGGCATGGAGCTGGATGAGCAGTCTGTGTAAGGACTTTCAGATTCATTTCCATTACTGGGGTTATGCTCTACGTCCGGTTTGTCCCGGGAGGTAACAGACTGGGCAGGGCCTTGAAGGAATAAAAGGATAGGGTAGGTTGGAGATTACTGTAGGATAGAGAAGGGTAGGTCCCTGGAGGTTTCATCAGGATAGTGTACTGCCCTGGAGGTTAGAGTGAGGGTATGGTAGGTTCTTTGAGGTTATATGAGAATGGGGTAAGTGAAGTTCATTTAAAAAAAAAACTTTTAGGTCTTCTAGGACTTGTCAGACAAATACATTTTGGTCAGTTTCTGTAGGCAAAAGTTAGCATGGTCAAAAAAGGACTAAACTCAGTTGTTTAGGGACATGAAAAGCAGGTTAGGGACAAGGACAGGAAGTGAGGGACCACAACAGGAAGTAAGGGTAAAAATAGCACCTTTTTTTGAGCACCTGGTGTTGAAGCGACATTTTTAAAAGTGGCCAAAAGTTGGTACTACAACTTCCGTGAGTCTCCTGATGTCATTGGGCCCAAAAAAGACTTTCCCATAGACTTACACTGGGAAAGAGACGTCTGTAAACCAGCGTATGATTTATTTTGAGGTAATTAAACTACCCAGTACGAACCCTTGAATATCCCTACTTTTAAATCATTACGTCTTTAAAGTCCTAGATGCGCTAAAAGCCGAATCCAGAGTTTTTATCCTCTCCGTTCATGTGACCTAGCCCAGAGCGGCCGTGACGGAGCAAAGAAAACTTCTGAATCAATAAAACTATTCATCTTATTAAATGAGTCAGTTTTCTTTTTATTAAATGTAATTTCTTTAATGTAAATAACTTGGCAGTGCATGCCTCCCTTTGTTTGCAGAAAACATTAAAATATGATATTTGTTTAGCTGACAAAGCACATTTTTTGACTCAAGCTCATCGGGCCGGACTTGATGAGTCTTTGTGTTTTTCTTGCAGGATGCTGGATGACTTCACTCATGAGGTGGACAACACTCACTCCAGATTGGACAGTGTCATGAAGAAGCTGGCTAAGGTGTCGCACATGACCAGCGGTAAACTGCCCTCATCCTGCAGTAGTGACAGAAATAAAACAATGGATGCTAGTGGTTTTAGCTTGTAGTTAATTAGTTGATATGTATTAACAGTCTGTTTTCCCACAGATCGTCGTCAGTGGTGTGCTATCGGTGTGTTGCTTGGAATCCTGTTCATCGTCCTCCTCCTCTTCTTCATCCTCTGATTGATGCCTCCTCCTGTCAGCACTCATCAATCTGTCTACTGGAGTCCAGCGGATCCTACTGGACTCTACGGGACTAAACAAGACTTTACTGGACTCTATCGGACTCTACCAGACTCTATCCCACTCCACCTGACAATCGACTCTATAAGACTCTTTCCGAATCTTTCGGACTCTATCGGACTCTTACAGACTCTATCGGACTCTATCGGACTCTATCGGACTCTATCGGACTCTATCGGACTCTTACAGGCTCTATCGGACTCTATCGAACTCTTACAGACTCTATCGGACTCTATCGGACTCTATCGGACTCTTACAGACTCTATCGGACTCTATCGGACTCTTACAGACTCTATCGGACTCTATCGGACTCTATCGGACTCTTACAGACTCTATCGGACTCTATCGGACTCTTACAGACTCTTACGGACTCTATCGGACTCTTACAGACTCTATCGGACTCTATCGGACTCTTTCGGACTCTATCGGACTCTATCGGACTCTTACAGACTCTATCGGACTCTATCGGACTCTTACAGACTCTATCGGACTCTTACAGACTCTATCGGACTCTACTGATCGCTAGAAGACTCCACCAGTCACTACTGGAATCAATTGTACCCTTCTGTACCTCTACCAGACCCTATTTGACTGAACTGGACTCTCCTGATCTCTGGAGTCTACCGGACTCTATCCCACTCCACCTGACAATCGACTCTGTCGGACTTTACTGGACTCTTTCGGACTCTATCCCACTCCACCTGTCGACTCTATCGGACTCTATCGGACTTTACTAGACTTTACAGGCCCCCATTGGACTCGACTGATCTCTAGAAGATCTCCACAAGATCTCCACCAGACACTACTGGTTTCTATTGTACCTCTACCAGACCCTATTTGACTGAACTGGACTCTATCAGACTCAGCCGGACTCTATCACACCCCACCGGACTCTACAGGCCCCATTGGACTCGACTGGACATTACTGGTTTCTATTGTACCTCTACCAGACCCTATTTGACTGAACTGGACTCTCCTGATCTCCAACTTTCGGACTCTACCAGACTCTACCAGACTCTATCAGACTCTATCAGTCTACCAGACTCTACCACACTCCACCAGACTCTACCAGACTCTATCAGACTCTATCAGTCTACCAGACTCTACCAGACTCTACCACACTCTACCAGACTCTATCAGACTCTATCAGTCTACCAGACTCTACCAGACTCTACCACACTCCACCGGACTCTATCGGACTCTCCTGATCTCGTTGCCTGTCTGTTTTCTGCTGAGTCGACTGAAGGCACTTTTTGGTTCTCTGAATGTCTGACTGTTAATCATGTGGAGGTCAGACCAGGTGGAACCAGGTTTGATTTGTGTTAAAGAATCCTGTTTGTTTTATTTAAGGGCTGAAAAATTCCACTCGACTGAAACTCTTTTATGAAAACCACTTTAAATCCATGTTTACTCTACTTTGAAAACCACTTTAACTCCATATTTACTCTGTTTGAAAACCACTTTAACTCTACTTTAATCCAAGCTGGACTTAATCATAACTGTTGACTCCAGTATATCTATATACCTTCAGTGTAACTACTTTAAAGTGTTTAACTCTGCTTGAATCTTGACATTAACTCCAGTATAACTTAAAGATAAGTGTATTTCCAACTCAGTATTTTCTACATTTAACTCTGTTATTTTAACTCCATGTTAACATCATGTTATCTCCGTTTCATTTCATTGGTTTGACTCTGGTTCATTGCAGGTTTAACTCCAGTGCAATTCATATTTAATCATGTCACCACAAGAATTGTAATCCTGGTTCAACTCTCGTCCAACTATGGTTTTAATCAGATTGAATCCTTAGTTTCAGGTTTAACTCGTTGATTTAAGATTCAAACCTTGTTTCACTACAGTTAAAATATGTTTAATCTTGGTTTGATTCCAGTTTATTCTTGATTTGATCATTCTTTAACTTTAACTCTGGTTAAATTCAGATGTAATCTTGATTTAAACCCAAGTTAAACTCAAACCCAAGTTTTAACTACGGTTAAAATATGTTTAATCCTGGTTTATCTCTATTGTAACTCTGTTTAAATTTACCTTTAATCCTGTTTTTTAGTTTAGTCGGCGGTTCGTGGAAAAAAAGTAATAACACTAAAACTTCCTGTTTTTGTTTACAGTTTGCGTGTTTGTTTTACTGACTGAATCTTTTTATGTTTAATGTTTTATTTCAGTTTATTTTACTTCATTTCATTTTATTGTTTTTTGTTGTGTCCCACATGATCAGATTCACGGTACGCACGGTGGTAATGAACGCGTTTCCTGTTTTAACAAAATAAAACTGACTGTCGCAAATAAAGTCTATAAATACAAAGATTATTAACAGACTGACTTTGGATCTGTTCTCACTCTCCATAAATCCATCAAGTTGTTTTACAATTAATTTCACAACACAATTAAGTATTCTCTGCAATTAATCCTTCGGTTGAAATTACTGAACAAAATTATATTCATCAGATTTTCATAGAGAAGTTTTGGTGTTTTGAATTTAGAAAGAAATATATCAATGTTTCTTAACTTTACTTATTTTCTGAAAATCTGAAAATTCAGACTTTTTTCTAAAAATTCAGACTTTTTCCCAAAAATTCAGACTTTTTCCCAAAAATTCTGACTTTTCCCCAAAAATTCAGACTTTTTTCCAAAAATTCTGACTTTTTCCAAAAATCTGAAAATTCTGACTTTTTTTCAAAAAATTAGAAAATTATGACTTTTTTCAAAAAATTAGAAAATTATGACTTTTTTTCAAAAAATTAGAAAATTATGACTTTTTTTCAAAAAATTAGAAAATTATGACTTTTTTCAAAATATTTGAAAATTCTGACTTTTTTCAAAAAATCTGAAAATTCTGACTTTTTCTGAAAATTCCGATTTTTTTAGAAAATCTCAGAATTCAACAATTTTCCGAAAATTCAGACCTTTTCTCAGAATCAGAAAATTCAGACTTTTCCAAAAATCTGAAAATTCAGACTTTTTCTGTGTTTATATTTTTAGTTCGTTAGTATCACATTCACTGATCTTAGAGGCCAACTTAAATACAAAACAAACATAATAAATCAAATATAACTTTAATTTACAGAGAATCAATTATTTAACAACAAAATATTAATATTGTTTCTCAACAAGATTTGCAAGTTGTTTCTTTATTTGTCAGAAATTATAAACAAACATAAAAATACATGTAAACTATACATAAATACTGCAGAAGTTTAAATACTGTGAATACATGTTTAATGTTTGTGTTAAATAACATTAGTTGAGTTTATATATACAGCAGGTCTGAAGAGGCACAAAGGTTAAAATCAGAAACACATTTTATTTACATTAATAAGGTCCTAAAGGTTCTTTAAGAAAACACTTAAAGGATGTAATACTTCAGATTAACAGCTGATATCATGACGCTGCTTTAAAGTTCAATTAAAGTGAAAACAAGATCATTTCAAAATTATTCTGTGGTTTATAAGCTGCCTTTGTAAACAATGGTTTCTCTTCTTCTGTGGTGTTCAGCGTGGAGGGTTTTCTGAAAATTCTGACTTTTTGAAAATCTCAGAATTCAACAATTTTCCTAAAATTCAGACCTTTTTCTCAGAATCTGGAAATTCAGACTTTTTTTTAAAAATCTGGAAATTCAGACTTTTTTCTCAAAATACAGACTTTTTTGAAAATCTCAGAATTCAACTATTTTCCTAAAATTCAGACTTTTTTCTCAGAATCTGGAAATTCTGAATTTTTCTGAATTTAAGAAAACAGGATGTATTACATCAGATTAACAGCTGATATCATGACGCTGCTTTAAAGTTCAATTAATGTTCAATTATAGTGAAACGATATCATTTAAAAATTATTCTGTGGCTTATAAACTGTCTGTGGTGATCAGCTGTCTTGATGGCCTCTCTTCCTCTGTGGTAATCAGCTGTCTTGATGGCCTCTCTTCTTCTGTGGTAATCAGCTGTATTGATGGCCTCTCTTCTTCGTGGTGTCAGCGTGGCGGTGTGCGTAGTACCCTGACGGTGGTGACGGTGTTCTGGGTCAGCAGCCGGGTCACCTGATCCAGAGTCAGAGCGGACACTTTCTGCCCGGCGACCTCCAGGAACTCATCTCCCACTGAGAGCAGACCTGAGAACAGCTTCTCTGTGCTGAGGTCCAGCATGTCCTCCACGTACACTCCTAGACACAGTACACAGAGTACTATTAGTACACTCCTGAGTACACAGAGTACTGTTAATACACACCTTCAGTACACAGAGTACTACACTGTTACTACACAGAGTACTACACTGTTAATACACACCTGCAGTACAGAGAGTACTATTAGTATCAGTATTTGCTGTATTTTCAGCAATATTGTCAGCAGTATTTTCAGCAGTATTTGGAGTAGTATTTGACGTAATTAATTGCAGTAATAGTAGTAGAATTGTTTGTATTTATAGCAGTATTTTCAGCAGTATTTGCAGCACTATTTGCAGCAGTATTTGCTGTTTTCAGTAGTATTTTCAGTATTTTCCTCAGTATTTTCAGTATTATTTTCAGTATTTTCCTCAGTATTTTCAGTAGTATTTTCAGCAATATTTGCTGTATTTTCAGTAGTATCTCCAGTACCTGAGTCCCTGCGGCCCCTCCCCCGGCTGACGATGAATCCGAACGTTCTGCTGCTCGGTCGGATCAGCTCCAACAGAACCGAGCCGTCAGCAGAGACCTGGAGAACCCGCCCCACGCAGCGCGCTGAGGACGGAGAACCCACGTCCTGCAGGGTGAGAGACCTCTGAGAGAACCTGAGGAGAGAGAGGACGACTTAGGACTCATAACGCTGACTCATTCCTTCACCAATCTTAATCTTAAAAGTCCCCTATTATGCAAGATGCACTTTCTGATGTCTTTTTCTACATCAATGTGTCCCCGGTGTGTCCCCGGTGTGTCCCGGTGTCAGCAGACTCACAAAGTGTCAGAAAACAAAACCCTCTCTCTTTTCCTCCGTACCCACAACCAGTGGCGGCGCCAGAGATTTTCTTTTGGGGGTGCTGTGGGGTAGCTTGACGTTTCATAGAGGGTGCTCAAATATTTAGGGTTTCCCATTAAGGTACCGGGCGCTACAGTGAAATGTTCTACTGCAACACTCCCCACACGCACAAACACAATCACTCCCCTTTTAAACTGTATTCTTGTTTTACTGTCATATAGTATTTCATACCTGTTTTTCCTTTATTCTCTTATTTCTTTATAACTATAATGATCATATGAAGGTGTGCCTCAGAAATAGTTGTCTACATAATTCGACCAAACCGTTTGAGACCCACTGAGATAAATTAGACTAAAGTGAACTCTCTAAACACTCAGAGAGTCCTTTAGCTCACGGAGCCTCTCAGTCTGACAGGAGAGAGTCCTTTAGCTCACTGAGCCTCTCAGTCTGTCAGGAAAGAGTCCTTTAGCTCACTGAGCCTCTCAGTCTGACAGGAGAGAGTCCTTTAGCTCACTGAGTCTCTCAGTCTGACAGGAGAGAGTCCTTTAGTTCACTGAGCCTCTCAGTCTGTCAGGAGAGAGTCCTTTAGCTCACTGAGCCTCTCAGTCTGACAGGAGAGAGTCCTTTAGCTCACTGAGCCACTCAGTCTGTCAGGAGAGGACTTTCCCTTCACCTTGTTATGGAACCAGCTCCTTATATCCGTTGTGCAGCTAGCTAATCAGATGCTAACAACAAAAAATCCCTGGCACCGGTGCGCTCTCTCTCTCGCTCGCTCCATCACACTAAATGCGCGCGTGGCACACACACACAGAGCCGAGCTTGAATGAAACACAGAGACCCAGAAGTACTTGTACTGTATATTATTTTCGAATCAATCATTTTTCAAATTATGAATTTCACACATAAAAAAAAAAAGACAGGCATTTATTGGGGGTGCTTAGGGGGTGCTATGGCTATCCTAGGGGGAGCTTCGCCGCCTATACCCACATCTCTAAAAACGGGGGAACAACAGAGCTGATCCAGATTTGCTGCGTCATGACGACATTACTAAAATGTGGGCGGGCTTTACACCCACGGGCCAATCAGAAACGTTGCTGTCAGAAACAATGAGACGTGTTCTCTAAGTAATATGGTCTTTGTTTACATTAGCCATCCTTGATGTAGTTTGGAACATAATATGGCGTGTAATCGCGGCAGCATTTAGCTGAGTTTCTGCTGCTAGAATTCTCCTGAATGAGCTCTCCTTTTTTTTTTTTTTAAAGCTACGGACCCAGAATCATCACTTTAGTAACTGGGCTGAAATAGAGGGGGATGGGCTAGAATGGGTGATCTGTTTGGTATTTTGAGCAAAGCACTTCAGAGACATGTTTTGTATAGATATGGCCCTATAATATATTGTTCAAATATAGCACAATAGGTGAGCTTTAAAGGTGGGGTAGGTAAGTTTGAGAAACCGGCTCGAGATACACTTGTTGTTATATTCCATGGAATGCTCTTAACATCCCGATAGCAATGAATATCTTAAGTGCTTTGACAAAAAATCCATAAAGAAACATCATCTGTGGAAGCCGTGGCGCTGTGAAAAGCACGACCAATCATCTGAGCCGGCCCGGCTAAAGTAACTGGATGGCCTACCTGCCTGTCAGCCTTCCATCTGTGCACAAACTGATCTCGTGCCCTCATTGGTCATGTGCGCGTTCGTGTGTGTTGGAGGAGGGGCTCTGGAAGGAAGTGGCAGATTTTCTCCGGTTGTGTAAAATTCTAGCGCACTCGAGCTGGTTTCTCCAAAATTACCGACCCCACCTTTAAGTCTTAACAGGAAACTTACGGCTCAGCGGCTCGTCTGTAGTCCGCAGAGCGATCCTTCTTCTTCTTCTTACGCTCCGAAACAATACCCTGAACCGAAGACGACTTCCTCAACTGCAGGAAGGGCGACCCCTGCTGGACAGACAGGAAACACAGACTTTTACTCAAGTACAAGACCCAAGTACTACTACTTTTACTCAAGTACAAAATCTCACACAGACTTTTGATTTCTTTCTTTCTACTTTACTCTAGTACAAGATCTGAGTTCTTCTACTTTTACTCAAGTACAAGATCTGAGTACTTCTAATTTACTCCAGTACAAGATCTGAGTACTTCTACTTTTACTCAAGAACAAGATCTGAGTACTTCTACTTTTACTCCAGTACAAGATCTGAGTACTTCTACTTTTACTCAAGTACAAGATCTGAGTACTTCTACTTTTACTCCAGTACAAGATCTGAGTACTTCTACTTTTACTCAAGTACAAGATCTGAGTACTTCTACTTTTACTCAAGTACAAGATCTGAGTACTTCTACTTTTACTCAAGTACAAGATCTGAGTACTTCTACTTTTACTCGAGTACCAGATCTGACACAAACTTTAGATTTATGTATTTTGTCACAAATTGTTTGGATGAGATGCAGAAATATAACTTAAAAATAAAATAATTGATGATGTTCTCACCACACTGGGAGACTGAGCGGAGGACTTCCTGGTTCCTGTGGGGGTGGGGTCAGAGGGGGCGGGGTCAGTCGCAGGGGGGCGGGGCCTGACGCTGAGGCGGTCGAGGCTGCCGGTTCGAGTCCCGCTGAGCCTGACGCTGGAGAAGAGACGACGCAGAGAGAGACGAGAGGAATCGTCTCTGCTGCCGAGGCTGGAGGAAACACAGGATACATAAATAAACAGGTGGGAGAAATACTCACGTGTTGTACTTGAGTAAAAGTACAAGTCTTTAACCTTTAGCTGTTGGTTTTTTACTGGAGTCTTTACTACATTTGGGACGGGAATTTATTTTGAGGTTTGTCTCCTCCTATAGTCTTAAAAAGTCTTAAAATGGTCTGTACAGAATACTTACAGAAAAAGGGTCGGTGTACACAGGATGACATTTGACACTACTTCAAAAGTATTCAGTTATTATTGTTTATTGTGTTTATATCTGTACACAAGTTTATGTTGAAACATGTCAAATAAAATACAGTTTATGAATTTTAGTGTTGAATGAGGACTTCCTGCATTCAGACTCACCGTTCAGGAAGAGGCGGGTCATCAGCGTGAGTCTCTGCTCTCATTGGCTCCCTGTAAGCAGGGGCGGAGCTGTTCTCTCAGCTGTAAACCAATCAGAGGAGGAGATGTTAGTGTACGTTTTTTTTCTTATCAAATAGTTGAGCAATATATCCTGTAAAGGTTCTCACCTGTGCAGCTCTGAACCTCCACAGAGGGGCTTCTCTGCTGCAGAGCTGCCCAGCTGTGGACCTCTTTTTGGGGCTGTGCTGCAGCTGGACCCCCCTGGTCCTGCTTCTGGTGCTGGTTCTTCTCCTGCTTATGGTTCTGGTCCTGCTTCTTCTCCTGCTTCTGGTTCTTCTCCTGCTTCTGGTTCTTCTCCTGCTTCTGGTTCTTCTCCTGGTGCTGGTTCTTGTTCTGGTTTGGCACTACCTCTGTCCAGTTTACCCCGATGCTCTGTAACATCATCGCTGACCCCACAGTGGGCGGGGCCAAGTAGGAAGTGGGCGTGGTCAGCTGGTCGAGGGCGTAGGGGTTGATTGGCAGATCTATGATGGGCATCGGGTTTTCCATTTATCTCCTTCTGATTGGTCCTCCTCCTCACCTGGTGGTAAGCCCCGCCCCCTACCACCCTGGTGTCCTCATGTCTGACGGAGCCAATGTACGTCTCTCTGATTGGCTCAGTCAGCAGGTGAAGGCGTGGCCTGTGCAGACTCTGCCCCCTGTCTTCAGGTAAAGGCAGACTGACTCCAACAGGCCCCGCCCCCGCTGCTCCGTAAACATACCTGTTGGGAAAATAGTGAATGTCCTCTTCCAACATCAGAGTAACATGATAAAGAAAGGTATCCCAACTGTAGCTGTGAACATGACAGGATGTGTGATTACCTAGAAGAGCATCAGGACTGTTTTAGGCATATGATAGCTATGTGATTAACATGATGATTCAGCCTCTATGGAGATAGACATATGACAAGCATGATCATTTCTGACGTGGAGCTAATCTGAAGTAAACATTGAATACTGCTTTCTATTCCTCCATCTTGTGACTGTGTAACTCCCTCTCTTGGATATCAGCATGTGAAGGACACTGTTCAGGAACTAGTTGATGCTCTGTATGTGATGACTACTTCCATTCTGGAGAGGATCACAAATACATGGATCCTGAGATTGAAGCTCAAGCTGGTGACCAGGGAGATCTTTCTAACAATACCTGTTCAGGTGAGGTTTAGAGAGCAGCACCGGCCTCCTCTGTCTCTCCAGGTAACGAGACTCTGCCTCCGTCTCTGTTTCATCCTCGAATCTCAGGCGGCGGCTCGGAGACGACGCCGGGCGACGCCTCGATAACTTGGCTGATTGATCGCTGGGACGAGTCGCTGAGGTGTTCAGATGGAGCCGAGACGAAGGGAAGCAGCCGGACCCCCGACCTGCAGACACACCGCCGTTATCAATCAACCAATCAGAGTTTGTTTCTAATTTAAAGGTCACCTATTATGCAAAATCCACTTGTCCATGTCTCTTCTACATCAACATGTGTCCCCTCTTCTTCATGTCTCTTCTACATCAACATGTGTCCCTCTTCTTCATGTCTCGTCTACATCAACATGTGTCCCCTCTTCTTCATGTCTCTTCTACATCAACATGTGTCCCCTCTTCTTCATGTCTCTTCTACATCAACATGTGTCCCCTCTTCTTCATGTCTCTTCTACATCAACATGTGTCCACTCTTCTTCATGTCTCTTCTACATCAACATGTGTCCCCTCTTCTTCATGTCTCTTCTACATCAACATGTGTCCCCTCTTCTTCATGTCTCTTCTACATCAACATGTGTCCCCTCTTCTTCATGTGTCTTCTACATCAACATGTGTCCCCTCTTCTTCATGTCTCTTCTACATCAACATGTGTCCCCTCTGTGTAAAGAGACTCTGAAAGTTTCAGGAACAAAGATTCTCTCTCTTTTTCTCCTGATCCATTTCTATAAAAACCTGTCTGAAAATGAGCTGATCAGATTTTGGCCACTTTATGATGTCATAACGATGTTTTGTCTTGTGTAACCATTAGCCAATCAGCAACCAAGGTAACCCCCCCCCCCCCTTATCACCTGAATCTCCTCCTAGAGCACCATTGAGTTCTTTTTAACCAAATCTCTCTTAGAGGGGCGTGGGGAGGGGCTCCTTATTTTCATCTAAAGTAACAGACAGAGAATCAGCACTTTGGAAAACAGGGCTGAAACAGAGGGGATTATGGGATGCTGCAATGATCTGTTTGGTGTTTCAGCCAATCAGAGACAGGCTCTGGATATATCTGAGACCTGTGATATATTGATGAGAAAGAGTAGGGGACCTTTAAAGCACGATGTAAGTGTTAGGGCGTGGCGTTACCTCAAAGTGCTAGATTATGACAGCCCAAAGTTGAGGTTTTTCGCAGTGTGAGATGGGCCATTAGATCGCGGAGTGGAGCACGGATAGTTCGCATTGTTAGCTTCTGGCTTTGTGAGATCGAGGACTAAAGCAGTATTAGAGCGCTGTGTTATGGCAAAGCGTTCGATCACAGAAAAAGTTTGCAGAGTTGAACCACTGAGTGAGATCATCATCGATCACCTAGCGTTAGATTGAGGGTTGTAAACCCTTGAGTGCGACGTATGAGTGTAGATCGCAGCAATAGCAGTGTTCGAGCACAGCCAAGGACATTGAGAGATCGTGGAGTTGGAGATATATCAATGTTAGAGCGATGTTATGACACAGCGTTGGATGTCAGCAGTACATCGCAGACTAAGATTGTAGCGTTAAATAGAGGGTTATATTGTGAACTGATTTACGGTGTAATAGCAACGCGAAAGATTGAGGCGTTAGAATAGAGATGCGTAACATCATCACAGATAGCGGAGTTTAAAACGCTTCTTTAGAGCGCGGCAAAATATCGTAGAGCTTTGAACTAACTCTAACTTGTGTGTGTGTGTGTGTGTGTGTGTGTGTGTGTGTGTGTGTGTGTGTGTGTGTGTGTGTGTGTGTGTGTGTGTGTGTGTGTGTGTTACTCACAGAGTGTGTGTGTGTTACTCAGAGAGTGTGTGGTGTGTGTGTGTGTGTGTGGTGTGTGTGTGTGTGTGTGTGTGTGTGTGTGTGTGTGTGTGTGTGTGGTGTGTGTGTTACTCACAGAGTGTGTGTGTGTGTGTGTTACTCAGAGAGTGTGTGGGTTTGTGTTGTGTGTGTGTGTGTGTGTGTGTGTGTGTGTGTGTGTGTGTGTGTGTGTGTGTGTGTGTGTGTGTGTGTGTGTCTGTGTGTGTGTGTGTTACTCACAGAGTGTGTGTGTCGGGGGTCAGCAGCTCGTGGTCGGCTCTCAGAGGAACGCAGCGACGCTTCATACGAGCTCCGTCCTCACACTGCTGCCGCGGCAACCGAGCTGACACATGGAGGCTGAACACACACACACGCAAACACACACACACACACACACACACACACACACACACACACACACACACACACACACAGGGTGGGGGAGGGGAGAGGATGACATAAGCGACTGCGATTGGTCGGTGTGACAGAGGAAGGATTAAAGTGAGCCGCTCGTCAGAACTGATTAACGAGACGAGACTGTTTATATCAGCAGAGTCTGTCTGTGTGTGTGTGTGTGTGTGTGTGTGTGTGTGTGTGTGTGTGTGTGTGGTTGTGTGTGTGTGTGTGTGTGTGTGTGTGTGTGTGTGTATACTTTAAGAAGTGATGATATTAAAAATGACACATATTGTGTTCCTTTCATACCAGCTTGAGTTTAAGTGTGTAAAGCACTTTGTCGGGATGTGATCACATTAAAGTGTTTTCTCCACAGGTAGCATTATTCACACTCAGTGAACATTTTATTCCCTGGAAGTTAATTTAAGATGAACGAAGCTGACAGCAGCAGACACACCTGGGCACACACACACACACACACACACACACACACACACACACACACACACACACACACACACACACACACACAGTGCTGACGTTGGATGTGATGTGAAGTCATTAGACAGCTTCTTAAAGAATAAATCCTTTATTAAAGTCTCACATTGCTCCCTATACCCTAGCACACAGCGGGTACACAGCAAATACCAAAGTGTTACAATCCCAGAGTACTGATGACATGTAGACATTTTACACTTTGGAGTAGAATGGACATAAAGTACACTTCTCAGAGTGCACCAGAACCTCTCTTTGGTGCATTTAAGTTCTGGTTTTTCTGTCTGTCATTGTGAGATTATTGATGTTGTTGGAAGGATTTAGTTCAGAGGGATTTTTATGTTTTGCCTTGCCTTATTTTACTTTGTTGCTTTCTGCAATAAAAGTATTTTGGATTTGGATATTCTGCATTTGGGTCCTGTGTACCTTTCCCTCCAGCCGTGACAGAATAATCTCACAAGGTGAACACAATCAGGTAAATCAGGTAGGAGGGAACACAGAGACAGGAAGCAACAGGCAAGACGGGGGGTGAACACTTTTCAAAATAAAACAGGAAACCAAAGACGGATCTAGACATGACAAAACAAAACACAGACAGATCGTGACATATAGTGTATATTTTGACTCCCAAAGTGTTCAAATCTAACTCTTTATTTGGAGTCTATATTTTACACTTTTGACAGTGTTCAGAGAACACCAAACTCTTGGACCTATATACACCCGAGACTGGTGTTAAATGTACTCTTATAGAGTACAATGTGTGGTTCTTGCTGTGTACATATGTTCTTAAAATATGAAGACTTTTTCTTATACAGTTCAGATTTTTATCTCAGAATGAATTAACTTTACACTTGATTTCGAGGACGAAACAACAATCTGAGAATATTTTAAACATGAGCAGAAATAGTGCTGTAACTCTTGAGGTATTTAAGTGCAGGGTTTTATTAAAGATTAAAGGTCCCCTATTATAGTGTTTTCATCAATATATCCCAGGTCTCAGATATATACAGAGCCTGTCTCTGATTGGCTGAAACACCAAACAGATCATTGCAGCATCCCATAATCCCCTCTGTTTCAGCCCTGTTTCCAAAGTGCTGATTCTCTGTCTGTTACTTTAGATGAAAATAAGGAGCCCCTCCCCACGCCCCTCTGAGAGACATTTGGTTACAAAGAACTCAATGGTGCTCTAGGAGGAGATTCAGGTGATAAGGTGGGGGGGGGGGGGTTACCTTGGTTGCTGATTGGCTAATGGTTACACAAGACAAAACATCGATGACATCATAAAGTGGCCAAAATCTGATCAGCTCATTTTCAGACAGGTTTTTATAGAAATGGATCAGGAGAAAAAGAGAGAGAATCTTTGTTCCTGAAACTTTCAGAGTCTCTTTACACAGAGGGGACACATGTGATGTAGAAGAGACATGGAAGAAGAGGGGACACATGTTGATGTAGAAGAGACATGAAGAAGAGGGGACACATGTTGATGTAGAAGAGACATGAAGAGGGGACACATGTTGATGTAGAAGAGACATGAAGAAGAGGGGACACATGTTGATGTAGAAGAGACATGAAGAAGAGGGACACATGTTGATGTAGAAGAGACATGAAGAAGAGGGGACACATGTTGATGTAGAAGAGACATGAAGAAGAGGGGACACATGTTGATGTAGAAGAGACATGAAGAAGAGGGGACACATGTTGATGTAGAAGAGACATGAAGAAGAGGGGACACATGTTGATGTAGAAGAGACATGAAGAAGAGGGGACACATGTTGATGTAGAAGAGACATGAAGAAGAGGGGACACATGTTGATGTAGAAGAGACATGAAGAAGAGGGGACACATGTTGATGTAGAAGAGACATGAAGAAGAGGGGACACATGTTGATGTAGAAGAGACATGAAGAAGAGGGGACACATGTTGATGTAGAAGAGACATGAAGAAGAGGGGACACATGTTGATGTAGAAGAGACATGAAGAAGAGGGGACACATGTTGATGTAGAAGAGACATGAAGAAGAGGGGACACATGTTGATGTAGAAGAGACATGAAGAAGAGGGGACACATGTTGATGTAGAAGAGACATGAAGAAGAGGGGACACATGTTGATGTAGAAGAGACATGAAGAAGAGGGGACACATGTTGATGTAGAAGAGACATGAAGAAGAGGGGACACATGTTGATGTAGAAGAGACATGAAGAAGAGGGGACACATGTTGATGTAGAAGAGACATGAGAAGAGGGGACACATGTTGATGTAGAAGAGACATGAAGAAGAGGGGACACATGTTGATGTAGAAGAGACATGAAGAAGAGGGGACACATGTTGATGTAGAAGAGACATGAAGAGAGGATTTTGCATGATAGGTGACCTTTAAAGTATCTATTTGCCATTTAAAGAAGAGTAAATCATGATTCAGCAGAGAAAGATATTTTCAACATTTTATTTCGACATATTTTTGTCTGTACATTTTATTTTGACATTCGTTGTGTGTTTATGTTTCCTTTAATAACCAGCAATGTATTTGTATTTATTTTTGTTTACAACATTTTTTTAATTATATTTTATTTAAATATTCAACATTTTATTTTGTATTTTTGTCTGTATTAAAAAACATTTGTATTTTATTTATATATATTTACATATATTTTTGAAATATTCAACGTTTTAATTTGTATATTTTTTGGTATAAAAACAAAATCTTTATTTTTAAATATTGTTATTTTTTTAATACAACCAACATTTAATTTAGATTCTTTTTTTGTGTGTAGAACCAACATTTAATTTGATTAAAAAATACATTTAATACATTTTTGTTTGTGTCTCTATACAACCAACCGTTGTTTATTCGGGTATAAAAACACAATTGTATGACACTTCTTTTGTGTGTGTTTTTGTTTATTTATACAACATTTTTAAAATTATATCATGTATTTGTATTTATGTTTGTGTCTGTTTGTATTTATGTAGTGTCTGTATAAAACCAACATTTCATTTTGAATTTCTTTTTGTCTCTATATAAAACTCTATTTGTCTGTAACACAATATTTAATTTAATTTAAATATATTGAATACATACTAGTTAGTGTCTGTATACAACCAACATTTGCATGTGTTTATGCAGGAATGCAAACAGAATATTATGACTCTTTTTTTGTGTGTGTTTCAGTTTCTTTATTTATTTGTATTTATTTTTGTGTCTGTATATAACCAACATTTACTTTTATATATTTTTTATATTATTATTTATTTAATACAACCTACATTTCATTTTTATTTTTGTCTGTAAACCCAAAATTGTTTTAATATATCTTTATTATTATCATATATTTGTAACCTTTTTGATTTTGTTGAACAAAGTTTGAACATCACATTCTCTTGCACTATTTGATCTGTTTCTATGTCCTGTATATATTCATGTGGCTCTGTTGGAGGAGCCTGGGACCTCAGTTCTTCATTGCCATACCTTCAATGTTGCTAATGTGCAAATGACAGCCTTGAAACTTGAAACTCTCCACTCCTCCTACATTTCCCACAATGCACCGTGTTGTCGGATCCGGAAGTGAACACCCGGCTCCCGCATGCTGCTTCTTGTTGTGGTAGAAGAAGCATCATGGCGGCCCCTCTGGAGGTGATCGTGAGCAGCGACTCTGGCTCTCAGATGTGGAACAGCACCGTGTTCGACCTGCTCAGCGGCTCCAGCCTGCTGTCCTACCGGGGAGGGAGCTCCTCTGCCCGGGGGCTCACTCTGCTCAGCGGGGGGTACCTGCTCTGCGCGCAGCTGGGGAAGAACTTCATCAACGTGTGGGAGATCCAGAGGAAGGTACTCATTTCATATATATATATATATTAAACATAATGTACACACAAGGTATATACAGGTAGTACAGAGTCATATAAATACTATGTAAAGAAATAAAGAGAGAAATATAGAGAAAATGGTGAGAAATAATCAGATCCAGAGGAAGGTAGATCATTTTATACCAAACACGATGTACACACAGGACATATACAGAGTCAAACCAATACAATATAAAGAAAATAGTGATTAAGAACGATCCTAATCAGATCCAGAGGAAGGGTTTAACTGGGTTTATTTAACATGTCAAACACTATGTACACACAACATGTACAGAGTCATACCAATACAATATAACGCAAACAATCCAAATCAGATCCAGAGCTGGGTTTATTTATAATATAGTAAAAGTAGAAGTACTCCGATCTTGTACTTCAGTAAAAGTAGAAGTACTCCGATCTTGTACTTTAATAAAAGTAGAAGTACTACGATCTTGTACTTCAGTAAAAGTAGAAGTACTCCGATCTTGTACTTCAGTAAAAGTAGAAGTACTCCGATCTTGTACTTTAATAAAAGTAGAAGTACTCAGATCTAGTACTTGTGTAAAAGTAGAAGTACTCAGATCTTGTACTTGAGTAAAAGTAGAAGTACTCAGATCTAGTACTTGAGTAAAAGAAGAAGTACTCAGATCTTGTACTTGAGTAAAAGTAGAAGTACTCCGATCTTGTACTTCAGTAAAAGTAGACGTACTCCGATCTTGTACTTCAGTAAAAGTAGAAGTACTCCGATCTTGTACTTTCATAAAAGTAGAAGTACTCAGATCTAGTACTTGTGTAAAAGTAGAAGTACTCAGATCTAGTACTTGAGTAAAAGTAGAAGTACTCAGATCTTGTACTTGAGTAAAAGTAGAAGTACTCAGATCTTGTACTTGAGTAAAAGTAGAAGTACTCAGATCTTGTACTTGAGTAAAAGTAGAAGTACTCAGATCTTGTACTTGAATAAAAGTAGAAGTACTATCATCAAAATATAGTTGAAGTACCAACATTAAAAGTAGTCATTGTGCAGATTGCTTTCTCCAAGTTTCCTTTGAATATTATAAACTGTCTGCCCCTCATCCTGCCAGTTCTTTTTCATTTGTGATTTGATGATTCTTCTGATCTCAGATTTGCTTTATTTCACTCTCTCTCCTCACCTAACCCTATTCAAGTACACCACAGTGAACATGTGATTAAAGTACATCACAGTGAACATGTGTATTAAAGCAGACCACAGTGAACATGTGTTTAAAGTACATCACAGTGAAACATGTGTATTAAAGTACACCACAGGAACATGTGTGTTAAAGTACATCACAGTGAACATGTGTATTCAAGTCACAACAGTGAACATGTGTATTCAAGTACATCACAGTGAACATGTGTGTTAAAGTACACCACAGTGAACATGTGTGTTAAAGTATCACAGTAAACATGTGTATTCAAGTACACCACAGTGAACATGTGTATTAAAGTAACCACAGTGAACTGTGTGTTAAGTACATCACAGTGAACATGTGTATTCAAGTACACCACAGTGAACATGTGTGTTAAAGACATCACAGTAAACATGTGTATTCAAGTACACAGTGAACATGTGTGTTAAAGTACATCACAGTAAACATGTGTATTCAAGTACACCACAGTGAACATGTGTGTTAAAGTACATCACAGTGAACATGTTTGTAAAGTACATCACAGTGACATGTTCTTCAAGTACCCCAGTGAACATGTGTTTAAAGTACATCACAGTGAACTGTGTGTTAAAGTACACACAGTGAACATGTTTGTTTAAAGTACATCACAGTAAACAGTGTATTCAAGTACACCACAGTGAACATGTGTATTAAAGTACATCACAGTGAACATGTGTGTTAAAGTACACCACAGTGAACATGTTGTATTAAAGTACACCACAGTGAACATGTGTGTTAAAGTACACCACAGTGAACATGTGTATTCAAGTACACCACAGTGAACATGTGTATTAAAGTACATCACAGTGAACATGTGTGTTAAAGTACACCACAGTGAACATGTGTATTAAAGTACACCACAGTGAACATGTGTTAAAGTACACCACAGTGAACATGTGTGTTAAAGTACACCACAGTGAACATGTGTATTAAGTACACCACAGTAAACAGTGTGTATTCAAGTACACCACAGTGAACATGTGTATTAAAGTACACCACAGTGAACATGTGTGTTAAAGTACACCACAGTGAACATGTGTATTAAAGTACATCACAGTGAACATGTGTATTAAAGTACATCACAGTGAACATGTGTGTTAAAGTACATCACAGTGAACATGTGTATTCAAGTAACCACAGTGAACATGTTTGTTAAAGTACATACACGTAAACATGTGTATTCAAGTACATCACAGTGAACATGTTTGTTAAAGTACATCACAGTGAACATGTTTGTTAAAGTACATCACAGTGAACATGTGTGTTAAAGTACATCACAGTGAACATGTTTGTTAAAGTACATCACAGTGAACATGTTTGTTAAAGTACATCACAGTGAACATGTGTTTAAAGTACACCACAGTGAACTGTGTATTAAAGTACATCACAGTGAACATGTGTATTAGTACATCACAGTGAACATGGTGTATTAAAGTACATCACAGTGAACATGTGTGTTAAAGTACACCACAGTGAACATGTGTATTAAAGTACATCACAGTGAACATGTGTATTAAAGTACATCACAGTGAACAGTGTGTTAAAGTACATCCAGTGAACATGTGTAAGTACATCACAGTGAACATGTGTGTTAAAGTACATCACAGTGAACATGTGTTAAAGTACATCACAGTGACATGTGTATTCAAGTACCACAGTGAACATGTGTATTCAAGTACACCACAGTGAACATGTGTATTAAAGTACATCACAGTGAACATGTTTGTTAAAGTACATCACAGTGAACATGTGTATTAAAGTACATCACAGTGAACATGTGTGTTAAAGTACATCACAGTGAACATGTGTGTTAAAGTACATCACAGTGAACATGTGTATTCAAGTACACCACAGTGAACATGTGTATTCAAGTACACCACAGTGAACATGTGTATTCAAGTACATCACAGTGAACATGTGTGTTAAAGTACATCACAGTGAACATGTGTGTTAAAGTACATCACAGTGAACATGTGTATTAAAGTACATCACAGTGAACATGTGTATTAAAGTACATCACAGTGAACATGTGTGTTAAAGTACATCACAGTGAACATGTGTGTTAAAGTACATCACAGTGAACATGTGTGTTAAAGTACATCACAGTGAACATGTGTATTAAAGTACATCACAGTGAACATGTGTGTTAAAGTACACCAGTGAACATGTGTATTAAAGTACATCACAGTGAACATGTGTGTTAAAGTACACCACAGTGAACATGTGTATTAAAGTACATCACAGTGAACATGTGTATTAAAGTACATCACAGTGAACATGTGTGTTAAAGTACATCACAGTGAACATGTGTATTAAAGTACACCACAGTGAACATGTGTATTAAAGTACATCACAGTGATCATGTGTATTAAAGTACATCACAGTGAACATGTGTATTCAAGTACATCACAGTGAACATGTGTGTTAAAGTACATCACAGTGAACATGTGTATTAAAGTACATCACAGTGAACATGTGTGTTAAAGTACATCACAGTGAACATGTATTAAAGTACATCACAGTGAACATGTGTATTAAAGTACATCACAGTGAACATGTGTATTAAAGTACATCACAGTGAACATGTGTGTTAAAGTACATCACAGTGAACATGTGTATTAAAGTACATCACAGTGAACATGTGTGTTAAAGTACATCACAGTGAACATGTGTATTAAAGTACATCACAGTGAACATGTGTGTTAAAGTACATCACAGTGAACATGTGTATTAAAGTACATCACAGTGAACATGTGTATTCAAGTACACCACAGTGAACATGTGTATTAAAGTACATCACAGTGAACATGTTTGTTAAAGTACATCACAGTGAACATGTGTGTTAAAGTACATCACAGTGAACATGTGTATTAAAGTACATCACAGTGAACATGTGTGTTAAAGTACATCACAGTGAACATGTGTATTAAAGTACACCACAGTGAACATGTGTGTTAAAGTACATCACAGTGAACATGTGTGTTAAAGTACATCACAGTGAACATGTTTTTAAAGTACATCACAGTGAACATGTGTATTAAAGTACATCACAGTGAACATGTGTATTCAAGTACACCACAGTGAACATGTGTATTAAAGTACATCACAGTGAACATGTGTATTAAAGTACATCACAGTGAACATGTGTGTTAAAGTACACCACAGTGAACATGTGTGTTAAAGTACACCACAGTGAACATGTGTGTTAAAGTACATCACAGTGAACATGTGTGTTAAAGTACATCACATGAACATGTGTTTAAAGTACATCACAGTGAACATGTGTGTTAAAGTACACCACAGTGAACATGTGTATTAAAGTACATCACAGTGAACATGTGTGTTAAAGTACACACAGTGAACATGTGTGTTAAAGTACATCACAGCGAACATGTGTGTTAAAGTACACCACAGTGAACATGTGTATTAAAGTACATCACAGCGAACATGTGTGTTAAAGTACATCACAGCGAACATGTGTGTTAAAGTACATCACAGTGAACATGTGTGTTAAAGTACATCACAGTGAACATGTGTGTTAAAGTACACCACAGTGAACATGTGTGTTAAAGTACACCACAGTGAACATGTGTGTTAAAGTACATCACAGTGAACATGTGTGTTAAAGTACACACAGTGAACATGTGTGTTAAAGTACACCACAGCGAACATGTGTGTTAAAGTACATCACAGTGAACATGTGTATTAAAGTACATCACAGCGAACATGTGTGTTAAAGTACATCACAGTGAACATGTGTGTTAAAGTACACCACAGTGAACATGTGTGTTAAGTACATCACAGTGAACATGTGTATTAAAGTACATCACAGTGAACATGTGTATTAAAGTACATCACAGTGAACATGTGTATTAAAGTACATCACAGTGAACATGTGTATTAAAGTACATCACAGCGAACATGTGTGTTAAAGTACATCACAGCGAACATGTGTTAAAGTACATCACAGTGAACATGTGTGTTAAAGTACATCACAGTGAACATGTGTGTTAAAGTACATCACAGTGAACATGTGTATTAAAGTACACCACAGTGAACATGTGTGTTAAAGTACACCACAGTGAACATGTGTGTTAAAGTACATCACAGTGAACATGTGTGTTAAAGTACATCACAGTGAACATGTGTGTTAAAGTACATCACAGTGAACATGTGTGTTAAAGTACATCACAGTGAACATGTGTGTTAAAGTACATCACAGTGAACATGTGTGTTAAAGTACATCACAGTGAACATGTGTATTAAAGTACATCACAGTGAACATGTGTATTAAAGTACATCACAGTGAACATGTGTATTAAAGTACACCAGTGAACATGGTGTGTTAAAGTACACCACAGTGAACATGTGTGTCCCTGCGTGTGTGTTTCAGGACCAGCTGCAGCAGAAGATCGTGTGTCCAGGTGTGATCACCTGTCTGACCGCCTCACCTGACGGACTCTTCCTCGCTGCTGGGGTGGCTGAGGGCATTTACCTGTGGGAGGTGAGACCCTCTTCTTCTTCTGTGGTGCAAATATGTCCCCTTTCTTGTTTGTTGGTACCTTTTTTATATGCAGATTTAAGGCGTGTATTAAAGTAACGACTCTTTCCTTACGGCTTATTTCCTGAGCCTGGATCGATGTTATTAATCCACTCAGTCCGCTTTATATCAATATCTGGATCATCTCTGCTTTTCATTGAACCTGAAGAACATGTCAGTGATTGGGAGATCTTTAATTGAATGTAACCGATTTAAAAAAAGACGTAGTCGTAAGAGGATGTTGATTATTTCTCTGGTGCAGTTGTTAATGCTGGCGCTATGCAGAACGCTTTGAGGTGTTGTTTTGTAGGTCATTATTAAGTTGTGTTTTGATAAACCTCGATATAGTAACACCTAGAGGTCATAATAACAACATTTCACAAAACATCACCTTGGTTCAGGTGCAATTACGTCTGCTCTCTGATTGGCTCAGGTGTAATTACGTCTCCCCTCTGATTGGCTCAGGTGTATTAATGTCTCTCCTCTAATTGACTGAGGTGTAATAACGTCTCTCCTATTATTGTCTCAGGTGTAATTACGTCTCCCCTCTGATTGGCTCAGGTGTATTAATTTCTCTCCTCTAATTTGAGGTGTAATTACGTCTCTCCTCTGATGGGCTCAGGTGTAATTACGTCTCCCCTCTGATTGGCTCAGGTGTAATTAGTCTCTCTTCTGATTGGCTCAGGTGTAATAAAGTATATTCTCTGATTGGCTCAGGTGTATTAATGTCTGTCCTCTAATTGACTGAGGTGTAATAACGTCTGCTGACTGATAAGATTACGTATAATGGTTTCTGTTCTCTGATTGGGTTGAGGTGTAGTAACCTCTGCTCTCTGATTGGCTCAGGTGTAGTAACCTCTGCTCTCTGATTGGCTCAGGTGTAGTAACCTCTGCTCTCTGATTGGCTCCGGTGTAACTGTCTCTCCTCTGATTGGCTCAGTTTGTAATAAAGTATATTCTCTGATTGGCTCCGGTGTAGTAACCTCTGCTCTCTGATTGGCTCAGGTGTAGTAACCTCGCTCTCTGATTGGCTCAGGTGTAGTAACCTCTGCTCTCTGATTGGCTCAGGTGTCCACAGGTAAGCTGCTGTCGGTGCTGAACCGTCACCTATCAGGACGTCACGTGTCTGAAGTTCACCGACGACAGCAGCCACTTCATTTCTGGAGGAAAAGACAACATGGCTCTGGTGTGGAGTCTGTGCAGGTAACTGGTTATCTATAATGAATACAAAACAAAGAATAGCTATCCATCGTTCTACATACAGTTTTACCTCATGTGATTATAACGATGTCCTTATGTAACTTTAGAATTTAAACTCTGCATTCTAGTGTTATGATTTCTTTGGTGCAGTAATGGTTTTATATTCTACCTAAGAGGTTTTTAAAAAGTTTGTAATTAGGTTTTCTTTTGGACCAAACATGGTATATTTTATGTTAAATTTGTATATTTTGCATCGATAGCCTACAGGTACACTGCGACAATACTGTATGTGTAAATCACAATAATGTTCAGGGTCTCTGCTCCCTCTTGCTCTCGCCGTGCGCCTCAAACCAAAATGCAGATTTCCCCGAAAATGTGAAAGTGATCAGAAAACAATATTTCTGTTCCTCAGAATCTATAATTCCTCTGAGCATCAAACAGAGCGTCAGACGGCAGAGACGGCTTTGTTTTCACGGAGCTCTGACGACACGTTGTTGTTTACGTCACGTTGTTGTTTACGCCACGTTGTTGTTTACGTCACGAGACATCTTGTTTATGGGCGTCATGTTCTCAAGAGAATTGATATATCTTATAACAACATCAGAGACACAGAACTCATACTTACCTGTATTTAAAGTGCACTTTAATTGTGCAGTATAGAGACAGTTACAAAAAATCAGTTCATTTAAAAAATGTAATCATAAATATACAAATGAATCTGCATGAGAAATAAATAAGATTTAAAAAACGATAATAATATTCTTACAGGGATAAATCTAGGCACGGTTGAACCGTGTTGTACTTGTTTAATTAACAGGGTTTTTTGTCTTTTACTTCACTTACATACAGTTTTTATTTATTTGACCTTATTTTTACAGTTACATAAATTAAAAGTGTTCAAATATAAAGCAGCAGTGTCCACCAGGGGGCGCTCTATGGACAGGTACCGATCTGCTACCATAGCAACACCTCGTTAATTAATGAGATGGGCTCATTGTAGAGCTCTGTAATTGTAAAAGTGATTTATGTGTGTGTGTTACTGTGTATTAATGTGTGTGTGTGTGTGTGTGCGTCAGTGTGATCCAGCTGGATTTGAACGCCCCCCCAGAGCCTCGTCACATCCTGTCCCGTCACTCTCTACCAATCACAGACCTGCACTGCGGCCTGATGGGAGCTCAGGCTCGCGTCGCCACCGCCTCCTTAGACCAGACCGTCAAGGTGAGGCTTTAACGAGACGTTTCTTAACGAGGGTTGTTGTTGTTGTTGTTGTTGTTCCAGCTGAGTTTTCCAGCAGACCTTCATTAATTGTGACGTTTTCCTAATGAGGTTTGGCTCGTTGTGCAATGGTTTTATCTCCTCCTCTGAGCTGAGTTTCCTGTCTGTTACAAACTGTAGACTTTTTTAAATGTGTGGTTTTCCCTTTCTGAGGTTTGGTGTGTTGTTCTTAGCTTTAGCTGACTATAAGAAGAAGAAGAAGAAGAAGAACCTTTTTTAATCCCCCTACAGCACATGTGTCAAACTCAAGGCCCGGGGGCCAAATCAGGCCCGTGGGGGATTTAATTTTGGCCCTCAGGATCATTTCTAATGACTATTAGATCTGGCCCTCCGGTATATTGCACGCACACCTTCACTCCATCCTGAGGGTCTCCTCAGCTCAGAGCCTGAGGGTTTCCTCCGCTCAGAGCCTGAGGGTCTCCTCAGCTCAGAGCCTGAGGGTTTCCTCCTCAGAGCCTGAGGGTCTCCTCAGCTCAGAGCCTGAGGGTTTCCTCCGCTCAGAGCCTGAGGGTCTCCTCAGCTCAGAGCCTGAGGGTTTCCTCCGCTCAGAGCCTGAGGGTCTCCTCAGCTCAGAGCCTGAGGGTCTCCTCAGCTCAGAGCCTGAGGGTCTCCTCAGCTCAGAGCCTGAGCCCAAACATTGATGAACTTGCACCCAAGATGATGCCAAGTATCTGAGCTAGCATCACAGAGCAGCACACTGAGTTTAATGGATGTTTCCTTCTGCACTTTCTCTCTTGAGTCAACAGGGCATGTTTGGTTTTCTCTTTGAGGGAAATAGTTTTCTTGAAGCTGTTGTTGGCCTGTGGGAAATGTAATCATAGAAATGACTCTGGAAAAGCTGCAGATAGAGCCATAAGAAATGAATGCAACTGATTATTTAATGTTTAATGTTGTTTTTATAGGCAATAATTGAAGCTTTGTTAGTTCCAGGTTTAATATGTGCAATAAGTTCATTTCAATAAGTTCTGCAATAAACATTGAACCAGTCCGGCCCTCGACTAGTACCCATTTTTTAATTTGGCCCACTGTGTATTTGAGTTTGACCCGCCTATAGGGAAATTCAGTTTTTCACTCTGGCTTGTATTTGTTTTAATACACACACACACACACACACACACACACACAGTATACAGGTAGTATATACACACACACACACACACACACACACACACACACACACACACACACACACACACACACACACACACACACACAGTATACAGGTAGTATACACACACACACACACACCACACACACACCACACCCACACACACACACACACACCACACACACACACAGTATACAGGTAGTATATACACACACACACACACACCACACACACACACACACACACACACACACACAGTATACAGGTGGTATACACACATGCACAATGCCCACACACTTATACACACTTTACAGAATACACATGCATCTGGAGAGGGTCAGAGCGAAGAGGCTGCCAGTCTCTGGGAGCAGTTAGGGGTCCGGTGCCTTGCTCAAAGGCACCTCGGCAGGGCCCAGGAGGTGAACTGGTCGGTCGGGACTCGAAGCTGAGTTTCCTGTCTGTTAAAACCATTACATGACACGTTATCGCTCTGACGTTTTATCCAAAGCAACTTACATACACTTCAATACTGTAGACCTGCCAATGGGAGAAATGAAGTGTCCTGCCCAAAAACACTTAGACGTGTTGACTACAGGGTCTGGGTTGAACCAGTAACCCCTGATTTGGAGATCAGAGTACTGACCACCAGAGATCTCTAAATGAGACGTTTTGTGCGTTGTTGTTGTTTGTTTCAGCAATGATCAGCTGAGTTTCCCGTCTGAAACTATACAGCAGCAGAGACTATTTAAATGTGATTTTGGTTTCAGCCGTCCATCATCTGAGTCTCCACTCTGTGAAACACCTCAGAGATTCTTTCAATCTGGACGTTTCTTTATGAAGTGTTTTTTGAGAGGATAAGAGTATAGATGAAAAGACAGGAGTATAAACAGCTTAGCACAGTACTGCTGTTTTTCTCATTCCTTTCAAGTGAAAGCTTCACAGCGTTACCTCGCCTTCAGACTTCCTTTTCTTATCTTCAGAGACACCAGACTCCTTCATCGTAAACACTGGTTTTACTTCCACCGCTGCCTCCATCGATAAGGTACTTTGGGTGTGAGTTGAATCTGACCCAAAGGTCTGAAACACTCAAATGTATTTCACCATAAATAGTGCAGTAATATATAGCATCCACTTTTAAAGGGGACCTATCATGCAAAATGCACTTTGTGATGTCTTTTATACATACATATGTGTCCCCGGTGTTCCAGGGAACTCACAAAGTGTCAGAAAACACAACCCTCTCTCTTTTCCTCCATACCCAAATCTCTAAAAACGGGGCTGCAACGGATTTGATACGGGTGGATTTTTTATTTGCACCTTTTTGACGTAATGTAGGTGCACTCCGCCTGATTGGTCAACTCTCCACCAATCAGGGGAATGAGAGGTTGGGCCATGTTGACTCTCCACTCGTAATCACAGCAAGCATGATAACATGACGCTCGTGCCGGGGCCGTGTCACGCCCCCTCTTCCGCATGGGGGCGTGGTCAGCTGAATCAGACCTTGCAAAGACAGAGCTGGAGTGAGGCAAAATGAGGCATGGCTAAAATGCATGATCTGTTTCGTATTTTGAAAATTAAAACGTATTAATATACCTATATATATATATATATATATATATATACCTTATATATTATTTAAATATGCATGATAGGTCCCTTTAAGTAATTAAAGTAACTGTAGTCCATGGGAACAAACCCACACCCTCAACATTGTTAGTGCTATGCAAGGCAGAATATATCCCTTCACAGAATTAAAGAATGCTTTTAAACACGTTTTTTTCTTTATTAAGGAGTGCAGATTTAACAGACATACAACCATTTTTCACATTTCCTGGTTTTGGTTTTCTTATTAAAGGTCACCTATCATGCTATTTTTAGGCAATAGCATAGGTCTCAGATATATAAAAATGTGTTTTGCTCAAAATACCAAACAGATCACCCATTCTAGCCATGCCTCATATCCTCTATTTCACTTCCTGTTTCTAAAGTGCTGATTTGGGGAATAAAGCTATAATATATATATATATATATATATATATATATATTGATAAAAAGAGGGGGGAGCTTATGCAGGAGATTCTACCGGCAAATACTGCGGTGATGAAACGCCATATCATGGATTATCAAGGATTCTTTCTGAAACAGTATGGAGCTCAAAGGCTTTCTCTCTTGCCGGTTATACCACAAGGTGAGTTCCTTTTTATTTCCTGCTTCTTCACACACATGCTCTCCAGTACAGGTTAGCTCTGAGTGTTAGCGATGCTAATGTAAACACCGACCATATTACGTCCAAAACAGTCGGGCATTGTTTCTGATAGCAACTTTCTGATAGGGCCGTGGGTCCACATTTCAGATATTACGTCATATCGGACGCAAATCTGGATCAGCTCGTTGTTCCCCCGTTTTTAGAGATTTGGGTACGGAGGGAAAAGAGAGAGGGTTTTATTTCCTGACGCTGCGTGAGTTCCCCGACACACGGGGACGCACCGGGGACACACCGGGGACACATGTTGATGTATGAAAGACATCAAAAAGTGCATTTTGCATGATAGGTCCCCTTTAAAGGAAATTGCACTACTAACCCTCTTTTGTTACTTAGAAGAAAACAAACCCTCACAAGAACTGGAAAGTTGGTCACAGCATTGTCTAAACAAGTGTAACCTGATGATGGTCATCAAGTTTAGAATAGAAATTGAACTGAGCCAATCCTGCAACTTCACCACATGTGAAAAAGGTGACATGTTGAAAACCCACCTCCAGGGGATTACTATCATCCTTCAACAAGCCCTAAAGACCAACATCTTCACGCTGGCTTTTCCCTTGAGTCACTCATGTCATAACTCCACCAATCTGAATGTTAAATGCTCCGTTTTCTTTGTACAGCTGTTTTTGTTAAATGTGACTTTTGTAAAGCGTCTTTGTGAGTCTTGAAAAGCACAAACACATTAATATAAACTAACCTACAGATGGAGGAAGACCCTAACCCAGCTCCTGGGATCTGCAAATAACCATTACTGTTTGTATTCATTGAGTCTGGTACCTTTTATACAACCACACATTGAAACATCGAAACCTCCCTTTATCTTCATCACTTCGTTAGCGGGAAGGTAAAGCGATAACAGATGTTCTTTTTGAACATTAAAGCATGGAGAGGACTCTTTAAAGTAGAGGCACTACATACTGATATACACCTGAACATCATCAGGAGAGGACTCTTTCAAGTAGAGACACTACATACTGATATACACCTGAACATCAGCAGGAGAGGACTCTTTAAAGTAGAGACTACATACTGATACACCTGAACATCAGCAGGAGAGGACTCTTTAAAGTAGAGACACTACATACTGATATACACCTGAACATCAGCAGGAGAGGACTCTTTAAAGTAGAGACACTACATGCTGTATACACCTGAACATCAGCAGGAAGGACTCTTTAAAGTAGAGACACTACATACTGATATACACCTGAACATCAGCAGGAGAGGACTCTTTAAAGTAGAGACACTACATACTGATATACACCTGAACATCAGCAGGAGAGGACTCTTTAAAGTAGAGACACTACATACTGATATACACCTGAACATCAGCAGGAGAGGACTCTTTAAAGTAGAGACACTACATACTGATAAACACCTGAACATCAGCAGGAGAGGACTCTTTAAAGTAGAGACACTACATACTGATATACACCTGAACATCAGCAGGAGAGGACTCTTTAAAGTAGAGACACTACATACTGATATACACCTGAACATCAGCAGGAGAGGACTCTTTAAAGTAGAGACACTACATACTGATATACACCTGAACATCAGCAGGAGAGGACTCTTTAAAGTAGAGACACTACATACTGATATACACCTGAACATCAGCAGGAGAGGACTCTTTAATATGTTTTGAGGTATATCATCTATGCCGAGAATGCTTGATGCAGGAGAGATGTTGCCTGTCTTGCCAATTATGTAATTGATTACTTTTTATCGTGACATTCACAATGAAGTGTTTTTCTATTTGGTTATTGTTCCAGTTTGAAGCGTTGGTCACACCTGATGCATTCACATACCGTCGGAAACTTGAAAATCGAACGTTTCTGGCTGTGATGAATGGCTTGCTGTTTGTGGGGTGTGTGTTATTTGTAAGGCTGTCTAGTTTATTTTTAGTATTTGTTATTATTCATTGTTTCTAACCAATCAGACGCTGAGCTGGTTGATGATGGATCTCTATAAACCCGGAGCACCTCCTCATTTTTAATCTCGGTAAAATCCCCTCTTTCATAAATCACAGTCTGAGGACATAACGGATGTGCAGGAGGACTCCCTTTAATGGATCAGCTTTTAAAGTGGAGTCTGGAACAGAAACAGTGTGAGCCAGCAGCTCCATCTCAGGGTCAGAGGTCACTGAACACCGTTACTACAACCTCCATTTATAACTTTATTTACAGGAATAATAAAAGAGGCACACGCTGATGAAAAACGAACAACCATGCAGTGCTGTGATCAAAAACACACTCTACTTTTGAGGTTTTTATAATAAAACTCTACCGTGACGAAGGTTATTCAAGTAAACCAATTTATAACGCTATATAATAATAATAATAATTATTCATTACATTTATTTTAGCGCTTTTCCAGAAGCTCAAAGCGCTTTACATTCAATGTTACAAATATTAGACATGTAACATTGAACACTGTGGACAATACCCACAGTTATAGTGCTAGCATTAGCAATGTTAGCGGCGTAGTTTGGAGATAACTGAAGAGGGATGTTTTTAATCGGGTTGTTTGAGGTACTTACAGCAGAAATCAGTTTATAGAAGGAGACAGGAATACAGAAGCCAAGCAGTGACGGTTCCAGAGTTCCCGTTAGCCGGTAATTACCGGACTATGACCGGTAAAATATGCTGAAGAACGGCAAATCTAAATCTCTCCGGTCAAAATGTCCGGTCAAAAATAATTTCCCCATAGCGCAATACCGCATCAGTTGCACCACTTATGTGACAGACAAGAAGAGTATGTGACAGACAAGAAGAGTATGTGACAGACAAGAAGAGTATGAGACAGACAAGAGAGTCTGTGACAGACAAGAAGAGTATGTGACAGACAAGAAGAGTATGTGACAGACAAGAAGAGTATGTGACAGACAAGAAGAGTCTGTGACAGACAAGAAGAGTATGTGACAGACAAAAGAGTATGTGACAGACAAAAGAGTATGTGACAGACAAAGAGTATGTGACAGACAATGTGACAGACAAGAAGAGTATGTGACAGACAAGAAGAGTATGTGACAGACAAGAAGAGTATGTGACAGACAAGAAGAGTCTGTGACAGACAAGAAGAGTATGTGACAGACAAGAAGAGTATGTGACAGACAAGAAGAGTATGTGACAGACAAGAAGAGTCTGTGACAGACAAGAAGAGTATGTGACAGACAAGAAGAGTCTGTGACAGACAAGAAGAGTCTGTGACAGACAAGAAGAGTCTGTGACAGACAAGAAGAGTATGTGACAGACAAGAAGAGTATGTGACAGACAAGAATAGTATGTGACAGACAAAAGAGTATGTGACAGACAAGAAGAGTATGTGACAGACAAGAAGAGTCAATTCTAATGTCTAACACTTAATGTGGAGAAAGAGATGTCCTGTATGGGTTGATTGTGCGTTGATCTGTTGGTAATGCCTCGGGGTTCCGGTGGGCATGTAAACAAATGCATAATGCTGCGCTATACTTTGCGGCCTCACCCGGTTGCATAGCAACGCTTATTGTTTAGGTGTCTTTTAATGAGCAGGTAGTCATATCATTAGCTAGAACTAGCTAGATCTGATCGATATGGACATAAACGCGAGTAAAGTCTAATCTGACGGGAGAGAGAGATCAGCTGCTGCTGACGAGTCGACCCGCAGCTCTGCATGATCACCTGCAGCGGTGTAAACAGTTAATGTTCTGATCACTTTCTAGAGAGTTGATGGTCTAAAAGGCTCGGGTTCTAAAGGGTTCATGTTTTGATGAGTTCCGTTTCTTAAGGATTTATGTGTTGATGAGTTCATGTTCTGAAGGGTTTAAATTCTGAAGAGTTCAGGTTCTGAAGAGTTCAGGTTCTAAAGGGTTTAAATTCTGAAGGGTTCATCTTCGGTTGAGTTCAGGTTTTGAAGAGTTCAGGTTCTGAAGAGTTCAGGTTCTAAAGGGTTTAAATTCTGAAGGGTTCATCTTCGGTTGAGTTCAGGTTCTAAAGAGTTCATGTTCTGAAGTGTTCATGTTCTGAAGTGTTCAGGTTCTAAAGAGTTCATGTTCTGAAGAGTTCATGTTCTGAAGTGTTCAGGTTCTAAAGGGTTCCCTCTCTCTCTCCAGGTGTGGGAGCTGTCCTCAGGTGAGCTGCTGCTCTCCGTTCTGTTTGACGTGGAGATCATGTCGGTGATCTTCGACCCCTCGGAGTACTTCCTGTTCTGTGGAGCAGCGACGGGAACATCTTCCAGGTCTCACTCTGCAGCCAGGTCGGTCTCAACACTGTGACCAAATAATGGCTTCATAACCAAACCCTGCAGCCCTCAATGTTCCCAGTCTACATCCCAACATGCTACTTCCTGTTCACCCCCCACCTCCTCCATCCTTCACCCCACCTCCTCCATCCTTCACCACCACCTCCTCCTTCCTCCTTCCTCCATCCTTCACCCCCACCTCCTCCATCCTTCACCCCCACCTCCTTCTTCCTCCTTCCTCCATCCTTCACCCCACCTCCCCATTCCTCCTTCCTCCATCCTCAATCCTTCACCCCCACCTCCTCCATCCTTCACCCCCTCCTCCTTCTTCCTCCTTCCTCCATCCTTCACCCCTACCTCCCCCTTCCTCCATCCTTCATCCTTCACCCCCACCTCCTCCTTCCCCCTTCCTCCATCCTTCACCCCCACCTCCTCCTTCCTCCTTCCTCCATCCTTCACCCCCACCTCCTCCATCCTTCACCCCCACCTCCTTCTTCCTCCTTCCTCCATCCTTCACCCCCACCTCCTCCATCCTTCACCCCCACCTCCTCCTTCCTCCTTCCTCCATCCTTCACCCCCACCTCCTCCATCCTTCACCCCCACCTCCTTCTTCCTCCTTCCTCCATCCTTCACCCCCACCTCCCCATTCCTCCTTCCTCCATCCTCAATCCTTCACCCCCACCTCCTCCATCCTTCACCCCCTCCTCCTTCTTCCTCCTTCCTCCATCCTTCACCCCTACCTCCCCCTTCCTCCATCCTTCATCCTTCACCCCCACCTCCTCCTTCCCCCTTCCTCCTTCCTTCATCCTTCACCCCCACCTCCTCCTTCCTCCTTCCTCCTTCCTCCATCCTCCATCCTTCAGCTGCATCCACCTCCACATGTCTTTGATAAAGAAATGTAAATGACTCTTTACTCTTTAGTCTGAGTCACATAGCATTTACATTACAGTCGGCACACTCGTCATCAGTTTGATCTCTACAGTGATCCCTATTTTGACATTGTTCCCCCAGTATAATTACACACATGGAGAGCACAAACAAACAGAACCAGGGGGTGTTTTTCCCGCTTCGAGGGGAGGAAAATGCAGCAGAAAATCATATTCAAGACGTACATCACTTCCACTTTCTCCAAGCCTTCTGAAATGTATTCTCCTGAAGCCTCACGGAGGAAAGGGAACCTGTCCAACACACGGATTTCATTTATCATATCACACCTGTCAGAAGATTACTCTCCACATGCTCTCAGATCCTGTGTGTGTGTGTGTGTGTGTGTGTGTGTGTGTGTGTGTGTGTGTGTGTGTGTGTGTGTGTGTGTGTGTGTGTGTGTGTGTGTGTGTGTGTGTGTGTGTGTGTGTGTGTGTGTGTGTGTGTGTGTGTGTGTGTGTGTGTGTGTGTGTGTGTGTGTGTGTGTGTGTGTGTGTGTGTGTGTGTGGTGTGTGTGTGTGTGTGTGTGTGTTGTGTGTGTGTGTGTGTGTGTGTGTGTGTTTGTGGTGTGTGTGTGTGTGTGTGTGTGTGTGTGTGTGTGCAGCCGAGGATAAATGCTGCAGTCTTTATTCATTCATCCCCATCGAGTCTTTTCTTCTGACTCTGCTGTTGTTTCTCTTCACAGCAGATTTACATTTTAAAGCTTCAGATAGTTAATCCCCCCCCCCCAAACGGAGGCGCTGCTCACACTCCAAAACACAGAAAATGTGTGTTAGTGTGTGTTCATATATCTGTGTGTTAGTGTGTGTTCATATATCTGTGTGTGTCAGTGTGTGTTCATATATCTGTGTGTGTCAGTGTGTGTTCATATATCTGTGTGTATGAGTGTGTTCATATATCTGTGTGTTAGTGTGTGTTCATATATCTTGTGTGTCAGTGTGTGTTCATATATCTGTGTGTGTCAGTGTGTGTTCATATATCTGTGTGTGAGTGTGTGTTCATATATCTTTGTGTATGAGTGTGTGTTCATATATCTGTGTGTCAGTGTGTGTTCATATATCTGTGTGTATTCATATATCTGTGTGTGTCAGTGTGTGTTCATATATCTGTGTGTGTCAGTGTGTGTTCATATATCTGTGTGTATTCATATATCTGTTTGTGTCAGTGTGTATTCATATATCTGTGTGTATGAGTGTGTTCATATCTGTGTGTGTCAGTGTGTTTCATATATCTGTGTGTCAGTGTGTATTCATATATCTGTGTATGTGTGTATTCATATATCTGTGTGTATGAGTGTGTGCTCATATATCTGTGTGTCAGTGTGTGTTCATATATCTGTGTGTGTCAGTGTGTGTTCATATATCTGTGTGTGTCAGTGTGTGTTCATATATCTGTGTGTGTCAGTGTGTGTTCATATATCTGTGTGTGTCAGTGTGTGTTCATATATCTGTGTGTATCAGTGTGTATTCATATATCTGTGTGTATGAGTGTGTTCATATATCTGTGTGTGTCAGTGTGTGTTCATATATCTGTGTGTATCAGTGTGTGTTCATATATCTGTGTGTATGAGTGTGTTCATATATCTGTGTGTATCAGTGTGTGTTCATATATCTGTGTGTGTCAGTGTGTGTTCATATATCCTTGTTTTAATGTTTATGTTTGATCTGCAGAGTCTCAGCCGGGAAAAATCGTTTCAGTCGGACAGCGACGGAGACACGACCTTCAAAGGACACAGGTGAGTTTTTTATATGAAGACATGTAACCCTAAATCTCAGGTGTGTACAGGGGATTCATTTAGATAAAGACTGTAACTCAGGTGTTTACAGGTACGTCAGCTAAATAAAGAACTGTCAATACTCAAGTGAATCATTTCAATGCAGAGCTGTAACACTCACTCTCAGGTGGGTCCCTTAATTAAAGAAATGTTACTTTAACTCAGGTGTTTACATGCGAGTCATTTATGTTTAAGAGGTGTTACTTAATCTGTCAGTGTGTACAGGTGAGTCATTTAACTTAAGACTTGCTACTTAAGCTCTCAGGTGTTTGCATAAGCATTTAAAGAAATCAAATATATGTAACACATACTGTCAGGTGTGTCCAGTTTAGCCATTTAATAAAGAGCCGTAACACACTCTCTGGTGTTTACAGGTGTGTGTAATTAAAATGAAGACCTTGTTATTTTAACTCTCAGGTGTGTACAATGTGTGATTTCTCTCAGTAAATGTGTGATTTCTCTCAGTTCACGTGTGATTTGTGGTTTCAGGAACCTGGTGACGTGTCTCTCGGTGTCGATGGACGGCACGCTGCTGCTCTCGGGTCACATGACGAGACGGTTCGACTCTGGGACATCCAGAGCAAGCAGAGCATCCGCTCCCTCGCACACAAAGGTAAGCCCCGCCCCCGCCGTGATGTCATCTGTGACTGAAAACAACCAGCCAATCAGGTGAACCGTTTTTTATACAAGGGACTAACCTGCAGCTCCTTCATAATAAAAGCTTTCCAGTTGTTTCACAATAAAAGCCTTCCTGTTGTTTCACAATAAAGCCTTCCGGTTGTTTCACAATAAAAGCCCTCGAGTTTCTTCACAATAAAAGCCCTTCAGCTCCTTCACAATAAAAGCCTTCCGGTTGTTTCACAATAAAAGCCCTCGAGTTTCTTCACAATAAAAGCCTTCCAGCTGTTTCACAATAAAAGCCTTCCAGCTCCTTCACAATAAAAGCCTTCCAGCTCCTTCACAATAAATGCCTTCCAGCTGTTTCACAATAAAAGCCTTCCAGCTCCTTCACAATAAAAGCCTTCCAGCTGTTTCACAATAAAAGCCTTCCAGCTGCTTGCGATAAAAGCCTTCCAGCTCCTTCACAATAAAAGCCTTCCAGCTCCTTCACAATAAAAGCCTTCCAGCTGCTTGCGATAAAAGTCTTCACGCTGTTTCACAATAAAAGCTATATTATTGTGACTGTATTGAGGTGTTATTGATCTGGTCTGTAATACATATTATTGATTATTGATAGAAGTGGTCAGACTTGTTGTTTTGAAGCTTTGTTTTATTTTTTATAAATGCGTAAATATATGAATCTGTAATATTGGGAGTTGTAGGAGGCCAGTAAACACGTGTTGATTCGCCGCTATATATATATTTTTTTATGTTTTATTAACGTGTTATCTATATATTAATCTGCATTATTGGGCGTTGTAAGAGGCCAGTACAGACGTGTTGATCGGTGAGAATCAGACTGAATCAGGTCAGATTTGATGAGAGTCTCGGGAGATAATTTAACCTGCTTGTCTGCTGATGGTTTATTAATGAAGCGCCGTCTCTGGAGCTTTTGCTCTCCGTCTCATTCATAAGAAGTGATTCTGCTGCGACTGACGGGAACATGAGAAAGAAATGCTCGCCGTGATCATGACTGGCACTTTGTAATTAACCAAATCCTCACTTCAAACGTCAGGAGACGATAATCCCTCCTCTGGCTGGACTCGCCCCCGTCACGTTTTTTCGGACGAAAGGAAAGCTTCATCCTCCGTGACGCAGCTCCTCAAACCGATTCGTCTCAGCGGGTTCAGCTGCATGCTGGGAAACACCAGAGAAACCACCACTGTCCTGGCATTATTGATTCTAAAATCACAGCAGAAGCACCTACTTCAAAATTCTGAGCAACTCGGAGGTGAAATATCCGCTTTGAACACATCACATGATCTTCATAGGACGAAGATGAAGGTCATGTGATCAAAGAACAGTTAAATAATCTGTTAATCAGCTGAAACGAAGAGAGTACATCAAAAAAACAATTAGCAATCTCATTAAAAATACGATTAAATATTTAGTTATATAGTATATTAAAAATGCATACTCTGAAGGGATCATGTAACTTTAATTTAACTTAATCCCAGACATCTTCCTTTCAAATGTGAGTATTTGATATATAAGCACACACACTCACATTGGAGTGTGTGTGTTCACAAGTGGATGGAAAAGTATGCATTTTCTCTACAGAGTTTATTTGTGTCTCTGTATTATTGCTCATAAATCTCTTCGTCTCTTGACTGTCCCTGAGAATATTGGCTTATTTTCCACTCTGGGAAAAGACATGCATATTGGGACATGCATACAAATCAGAGTGTGTCCGTCAGTGTGTAACTTCACTCTGGGCTGTGTGTGTGAGTTCAGCTGCAGTTCATGAGCAGGAAACTGAGAAATGAAAGATAAATGTGAGATGTGTGGAGAAGATGCAGGGCTCCATGTTTCCCTCTCCTTCAGGCTGTCCACTGTTAAGAAACATCAGAGTGAAACCTCGTCACTGAAACAGATCTGATCCCAGAGGAGGCGACTGCTCCTGGGTACAAAAGAAATGAGATTATATAGAAGTCTATGAGAAAATAAGATACTTCTCTCTCTCTTTATTACCTCAGATTGAATAGAAGTCTATGAGAAACCAAGATGGTGACGAACAAGAAACAAGCTTGAGGTTATCTCAGGGCAATTTTCATAAAGAGCAGGTCTTCTCTGTTCTCTGAAATTATATTAGATGCAGCTTCTCTTTTGAGGAGGAAAATCACAAAGACATAGATCTTAATAATTTTGGACTGCAAGTGGGACACGTGGAAACAATTTAATGATCTCCTGGGATCTCTCCTCGCGTTTTAATCTGATGAAAGTGAATATTTTACAGTCCAGGTTGGTTTTTAAAAGGTTTTCCCTCTTCCACATGTGGTAAATCACTTTCAAAAACTTCCATTCTGCATAAAACCACACTCTGTGTTGGAAGGCAGAGGTTTGTACTGAAAAAATCTGAGTATTTCCTCCTTGTTGTGGTAATAACGACCGGCTGATTATCTAACACTCAATTATATATATTGATCTCCACTTGGCTGCAGCTGCAGGAATTACACTAATGGTCTCAATGTGTTCCAACACTGAGACATAAATCACACAGAGAGAGGAGCTGCCAAGTCACTGCAGAGGAAACACCTGAGTGGAGTGCACCAGCTGGGCGTGAACGAGTAGGGCTTAACTCTAACGTCATGCTTAGCTTAGATTTGAATTTACACCGAGTGCACCAAGCCTGCCTAGTCACGGTCGTCGCTGCGCCTCGTCTGAAGATGCGCGTCCACGCCAATACACGCGAAACACGTCTACATAATTTAACACTCGAACTTAAGCGTCAAATCTGAGCGCAATCAGCCCCTGCAAGGTTGGGGAGAGCGCAGCGTTTCTCTCTGCTCCGTGCTGGAGTTGAGGGGAGATCTCCTCGATTCATTCATAAAGGGCTTGTCTGCCGAAACGAAACCTCTCTATCAGCTCACCGAATAGATGTCCAGTGGGTTTGTTCGATCACGGACGACTCTCTCATCTTAATGCCCTTTCGTTGTTAAACAAGACACACTGTCATCGTTA
Organism: Dissostichus mawsoni; assembly: GCA_011823955.1. Taxonomy (NCBI): domain Eukaryota; kingdom Metazoa; phylum Chordata; class Actinopteri; order Perciformes; family Nototheniidae; genus Dissostichus; species Dissostichus mawsoni. Next base: position 4,217,860 of record JAAKFY010000025.1, read on the forward strand.
TTTTCCTTCTTGCCTGTTTTACGTTACTATGGATACTAGTCTGTCTTTGAGATTTACGCCTGCTCCACACTAGGCGTAAAAGTTACGCCGCAGCGCATACAGGGCTTCAGTCTAAGTGGTGCAGTAGTCATAACTTTAGTTTGGTCTTAACCTTCGGTTCTACGTCGGACGTAGAGTTACGCCCAGCTGGTGCACTCCACTCCTGAACACATCACACTGCAGAGGAAACACCTGATGTACCTGAACACATCACACTATAGAGGAAACACATCACCTGAACGCAACACCAGAACACATCACCTGAACACATCACCTGAACACATCACCTGAACACATCACCTGAACGCAACACCAGAACGCAACACCTGAACGCAGCACCTGAATGCATCACCTGAACGCATCACCTGAACACATCACCTGAACACATCACCAGAACACATCACCTGAACACATCAGACTGCAGAGGAAACACCCGAGGCACCTGAACACATCACTTGAACACATCACACTATAGAGGAAACACCTGAACACATCACCTGAACACAGCACCTGAATGCATCACCTGAACACATCACCTGAACACATCACCTGAACACATCACCTGAACACATCACCTGAACACATCACCAGAACACATCACCTGAACACATCAATTGAACACAACACCAGAACACATCACCTGAACACATCACCAGAACACATCACCTGAACACATCACCAGAACACATCACCTGAACACATCACCAGAACACATCACCTGAACACATCACCTGAACACATCACCTGAACACATCACCTGAACACATCACCTGAACACATCACCAGAACACATCACCTGAACACATCACCTGAACACATCACTTGAACACAACACCAGAACACATCACCTGAACACATCACCTGAACACATCACCTGAACACATCACCTGAACACATCACCTGAACACATCACTTGAACACAACACCAGAACACATCACCAGAACACATCACCTGAAACAACACCTGAACACATCACCTGAACACATCACCTGAACACATCAGACTGCAGAGGAAAACATCCGAGGCACCTGAACACATCACTTGAACACATCAGACTATAGAGGAAACACCTGAAACATCACCTGAACACAACACTTGAACACAACACCTGAACACATCACCAGAACACATCACCTGAACACATCACTTGAACACATCACCTGAACACATCACCTGAACACAACACTTGAACACAACACCTGAACACATCACCTGAACACATCACCTGAACACATCACCTGAACACATCACTTGAACACATCACCTGAACAAATCACCTGAACACATCACCTGAACACATCACCTGAACACAGCACCTAAACACAGCACCTGAATGCATCACTCGAATATATCCTGCAGGATCCGACGGTTTAACCTCTCACAGTGACTCTGGCTCAGCGTCTTGGATTAAAGCTCCGGCTAATCTGAGGAAATTCATTCAGAATTCCCCAGACAGGAAGTTGGAGTGGTGGTTAAATCAATGTGTGTGTTGCAGTGTGTACAGAGCAGTGTGTACAGAGCAGTGTGTAGTGTACAGAGCAGTGTGTACAGAGCAGTGTGTACAGAGCAGTGTGTACAGAGCAGTGTGTACAGAGCAGTTTTTATGTTGTAGATTTTCAAACCAAAGTTCAGACTCTGATGTTCCTTCAGTTTCAGTCGTAATAAAAGTTTCAATTCGACCGTCAGCTGAAAGTGAAATACAGAAAGAGACACACACACGTCTCTGTTAGTGTTCAGATGAAGGTTTTATATCCAGCTTTCTTCTTCTGCAATGCTTTCAATGCTTTCAACCAGCCCCTATGAATCAACAGCAACAAGCAGTTTCACTTTCAACATTTTAAACCGACCCGACTGATGTCTGCCCTCAGTTACATAAATGTGGAGATTACTGGAGCTTCTTAAATCAAACGCTCCCTCTGAAGAAGAAGCACATTGTTGAGTGTGAGGAACGGTTTAAAGATACGAGTGAAGAATTGTTTCTCAGACAGTTCACGGCATATATCAATAAGTAAATAAATAAATAAATGTGTCGAGCACCAGCAGCAGTGATTGGAGAGCGGCTCCCTGACATTAATAAATGATGAGTAATAATCAGGTCAGGCTGAGAGAGGATCTGCTGCAGCTCTCGCTTATTTCAGCTCTCAAATTGAAGAAATGTCCTCACTTTGATGTTCGTGCTGCCTTCAGGCGCACCACTGATGTCACGGTCAGCTGGCTGCTCATTGGTCCGTGAAAGATAGTTTCTGTCCAATCAGAAGCTTTTATTGTGCTGCTAATTAGGCCATTCAAGAAACACGTACTTTTCAATCAAAAACATCCAATCAGAAGCTCCCAATATACTGATGTCACGGTCAGCCGGCTGCTTATTGGTCCTGACAGAAACATCCAATCACAAGCTTCCAATATACGGATGTCACGGTCAGCCGGCTGCTTATTGGTCCTGACAGAAACATCCAATCACAAGCTCCCAATATACTGATGTCACGGTCAGCCGGCTGCTTATTGGTCCTGACAGAAACATCCAATCACAAGCTCCCAATATACTGATGTCACGGTCAGCCGGCTGCTTATTGGTCCTGACAGAAACATCCAATCACAAGCTCCCAATATACAGATGTCACGGTCAGCCGGCTGCTTATTGGTCCTGACAGAAACATCCAATCACAAGCTCCCAATATACGGATGTCACGGTCAGCCGGCTGCTTATTGGTCCTGACAGAAACATCCAATCACAAGCTCCCAATATACTGATGTCACGGTCAGCCGGCTGCTTATTGGTCAGTGAAAGATAGTTTCTGTCCAGATGGAAACATCCAATCAGCAGCTTTCACTCTACTGATGTCACGTGTCAGGTGGCTCCTCACTGGCTCTTTAACAAGAAGAATTAGTGTCCATTCAGAACCCTCCAATCAGAAGCTCTCATTTAGCTGATGTCACAGTTGGGGGGGGGGGGGCTTCTTGGGCCATTATAGAAAGTACTTTTCACTCGTAATCATCCAATCGGAAGCTTTCATTCATGTCAGGTGGCTGCTTATTGTTCCTTTTAAAAGTATTTAGTGTCCAGATGAAAACATCCAATCAGAAGCTTTCATTTTGGTGATTTCACGGTCAGCCGGCTGCTAATTGGTTCGTTAAAGAGAACATTTAGTGTCCATTCAGAAACATCCAATCAGAAAACTTTCATTCTGTGGATGTCACTGTCAACTAGCTCCTCATTGGTCACAGTCACATGAATTCTAGTATCTGCAGTTCTCTGACATCACTTCCTGTCTGTGTTCAGGTCCGGTGACGAACGCTGTCATCATGGCGGCTCCAGCGAACATGTTCCTCCCCGACAGTCGTCCGGCCGTCCCTCTGCCGAGGTTCAGCCGACACCTGCAGCCTCTGAAGGGGGCGGGGCCTCAGAGGTGTGTGTCCGCCCCGCGCTCTACACACAGGTGAGGGTGGACTCTTATTCTGAAAGGTTTACAGGAAGAGACCTATCTGCAGAAGTTTGAGACTGAAGTGGAGCAGACTTAAATGCGAAAAAGCTGATAGGCTGACATTATTTTGAAATATTTACAGAGTATTATAGACTAAACTCTTTTATTTTGAAATGTTTACACTAAGAGGAGCAGACGTACCTGCAGAAAGCTGAAAGACTGACTTCTTTTATTTTGAAATGTTGACAGGAAGTGGAGCTGACGTACATGCAGAAAGCTGATAGGCTGAACTTGTTGATGAACGCTGTGACGGACAAGGTAAGAAGGGGCGGGGCTTCAGGCGATCATGTGACTCGGATGTTGATCAGATTGGAAAAAAAACAGCTAAATGTCAGAGACAAAAATATAAAATGTCACAGAGAGCCCGAAGAATGCCTGCTCACTTTATTAACATTAATCAACTATTTATAATCCCTGATTATTTATTATTAAATATTTATTTTGATGTTTCAGTCGGTGTTCGGAGACGGGGAGAACACGAAGGTTCGAGTCTCCGAGCTGGAGAGGAAGTTCAAACTCTGAAGAAAGTCAACAAAGATCTTTACGAGTTCACAGCCAGCTGCTCACCAAACCCACATAAAAACACACACACACACACACACACACCACACAACAGACTCACACACTTATACACACACCCGGTAAAGTGTGCACACGTTAAAACCGTCTGTGATGATTTTGTTTTTATAAAATAAAATGATTGATTGTTTTGGTAAAACTTCGTGTTTGTGTCTTTGTTGATGTGGAAATGTTCCTGCAGTGAGGGAATGAATTCAACTGTACCTCATTATTAACCATCGGAAACTTTACAATTTACTATCAGAGGATTTACCTCATCATTTACCAACTTTACATAATGTGAGCCTCTCCGCTCGCACACAGACGGGACGGAAGGAGACTGGGTGCAACCACACGGGTTAATTGTCCAAAAGAACACAACCTAAATAACATAATAAACAAACGTCACCTCATCATCAACCATCTGAAACTTTACAATTTACTATCAGAGGATTTACCTCATCATTTACCAACATAAACGTTACCTCATTATTACCCCTCGACAACTTTAGACCCAGATCTAGACTTTTTGGGTCTTTGTGACGTACAACAAATGAACAGTAATTTAAATCCGTCCAATCAAATCAATAATCGGTCCCCTGCCTACTTTTAGGCTTTTATTCTAAAGGAACTGAGTCTACAGAAGACTTCAGTCGTGGACCTCAATTAACCCCGGCTGTGTGAGTTTAAATGCGCTGATCAGAGCGATGTTATGCAGTGTAGCTTCAATACACCACATTCAAAAAGAAGAAACTTCTACAGCAAACTCAATTAAAAAAGCTACGTTTAACGTCTGAGCTCCTGACCGCAGAGCAGGAGAATATTTCTGTATTTTATTAACTAATATATATCATAATGTGGATTAATAGATCTGTAGACTTTTTATTATTCATACTTACACCTATGAACCTTTTAATTATAAATGTAGCAGGGCACCGTTCTCTGATAAAAGAATCTAGGACAATGTTCTGCTGGAGAAATATCAAGAAGATATTGTGGGGAAACTTCTGAAGCAATTGGAAACAGGACACGAGGAGAGCTGGAGCTTTGATGGAGTCAGGACTCAGAGAGACACGAGGAGAGCTGGAGCTTTGATGGAGTCAGGACTCAGAGAGACACGAGGAGAGCCGGAGCTTTGATGGAGTCAGGACTCAAGAGACACGAGGAGAGCTGGAGCTTTGATGGAGTCAGACTCAGAGAGACACGAGGAGAGCTGGAGCTTTGATGGAGTCAGGACTCAAAGAGACACGAGGAGAGCTGGAGCTTTGATGGAGTCAGGACTCAGAGAGACACGAGGAGAGCTGGAGCTTTGATGGAGTCAGGACTCAGAGAGACACGAGGAGAACTGGAGCTTTGATGGAGTCAGGACTCAGAGAGACACGAGGAGAGCCGGAGCTCTTGATGGAGTCAGGACTCAGAGAGACACGAGGAGAGCCGGAGCTTTGATGGAGTCAGGACTCAGAGAGACACGAGGAGAGCTGGAGCTTGATGGAGTCAGGACTCAGAGAGACACGAGGAGAGCCGGAGCTCTGATGGAGTCAGGACTCAGAGAGACACGAGGAGAGCCGGAGCTTTGATGGAGTCAGGACTCAGAGAGACACGAGGAGAGCCGGAGCTCTTGATGGAGTCAGGACTCAGAGAGACGAGAGAGCCGGAGCTTGATGGAGTCAGGACTCAGAGAGACACGAGGAGAGCCGGAGCTCTGATGGAGTCAGGACTCAGAGAGACACGAGGAGAGCCGGAGCTTTGATGGAGTCAGGACTCAGAGAGACACGAGGAGAGCCGGAGCTTGATGGAGTCAGGACTCAGAGAGACACGAGGAGAGCTGGAGCTTTGATGGAGTCAGGACTCAGAGAGACACGAGGAAGCCGGAGCTCTGATGGAGTCAGGACTCAGAGAGACACGAGGAGAGCCGGAGCTTTGATGGAGTCAGGACTCAGAGAGACACGAGGAGAGCCGGAGCTTTGATGGAGTGAGGACTCAGAGAGACACGAGGAGAGCTGGACTCTGATGGAGTCAGGACTCAGAGAGACACGAGGAGAGCCGGAGCTTTGATGGAGTCAGGACTCAGAGAGACACGAGGAGAGCCGGAGCTTGATGGAGTCAGGACTCAGAGAGACACGAGGAGAGCCGGAGCTTTGATAGTCAGGACTCAGAGAGACACGAGGAGAGCCGGAGCTTTGATGGAGTCAGGACTCAGAGAGACACGAGGAGAGCCGGAGCTTTGATGGAGTCAGGACTCAGAGAGACACGAGGAGAGCTGGAGCTTTGATGGACTCAGGACTCAGAGAGACACGAGGAGAGCTCGGAGCTCTGATGGAGTCAGGACTCAGAGAGACACGAGGAGAGCCGGAGCTTTGATGGAGTCAGGACTCAGAGAGACACGAGGAGAGCTGGAGCTTTGATGGAGTCAGGACTCAGAGAGACACGAGGAGAGCTGGAGCTTTGATGGAGTCAGGACTCAGAGAGACACGAGGAGAGCTGGAGCTTTGATGGAGTCAGGACTCAGAGACACGAGGAGAGCTGGGCTTTGATGAGTCAGGACTCAAAGAGAGACACGAGGAGAGCTGGAGCTTTGATGGAGGGACTCGAGAG
>JAAKFY010000025.1:4225534-4260534 GCA_011823955.1 Dissostichus mawsoni
AACTTTTATTTGTCATTATTTATTTTATTTGTTGTGTACTATTTTAATTTAGTCTTGTAAAGCACTTTGTCATTTAATTTTGAAAACACCAATATGTATTTAAAAATATAGAATAATTTGTAATTTTTAATCTTTCCATGAACTTTATCAAAACTAATTATATATATTTTTGTTGGATTTATTAATAATATGTCTTTACTTTTTATTAAGTTGACGTAATAAAAATTTCCAAAATACACTTATTGTATGTGTTACTTCAACGACTCCTCTCTCCTCGGTTCCCTCTCGACTCCTCCGCTCGCATCTCCTGTGGGCGGGACTAAGACCGAGGATAGGAGTCGAGGAGGGGAGTTAGAGAATGAGAAAGGCCCTTAGTTTGAAAACCTATGAACAACTTTTTTATTAAAGTAATTTTATTTCGAAAGGATTGATATAAACATATTTTAAAAGGTTAATAATTACTTTTTCTAAATCTTTCCATGAACTTTATCAAAGATATGTTTTTTCATTGAATTATCAATAATTTGTATTTACTGTCGGGGAGTACTCACACTCACACTCACACACACACTCACACTCACACACACTCACACTCACACTCACACACACTCACACACACTCACACTCACACACACTCACACACACCACACTCACACACACACACTCACACACTCACACTCACACTCACACTCATACTCACACACTCACACTCACACTCACCACTCACACTCACACTCACACACTCACACTCACACTCACACTCACACACTCACACTCACACTCACACACTCACACTCACACACACACTCACACTCACACACACACACACTCACACTCACACACACCTCACACTCACACACTCACACAACTCACACTCACACACACTCACACTCACTCTCACACACACACTCACACTCACACTCGTCACTCACACACACACTCACACTCACACTCGTACACTCACACACACACTCACACTCACACACATCACACTCACACTCACACACACTCACACTCGTACACTCACACTCACACTCACACACACTCACACTCACACACTCACACTCACACTCACACACACACTCACACTCACACTCACTCACACACTCACACTCACACTCACACTCACACACACACACACACTCACACTCACACACTCACACACACACACTCACACACACACACTCACACTCACACACACACTCACAACTCACTCACACTCACTCTCACACTCACACTCCACTCACACACACACTCACACTCACACTCGTACACTCACACACACATCACACTCACACTCGTACACTCACACACACACTCACACTCACACACACTCACACACACTCACACTCACACACACTCACACTCACTCTCACACTCACACTCACACACACTCACACTCACACTCGTACACTCACACTCACTCTCACACTCACACTCACACTCGTACACTCACACACACTCACACTCACACACACCTCACACTCACACACACACAAACTCACACTCACATCACATTCACACACACTCACACTCACACACACACACACACACCACACACACTCACACTCACATTCACACACACTCACACACACTCACACACACTCACACACACACACACACTCACACTCACATTCACACACACTCCACTCACACTCACACTCACACTCACTCTCACTCTCACACTCACACACACTCACACTCACACTCCACACTCACACTCACATTCACACACACTCACACTCACACTCACTCTCACACTCACACACACTCACATTCACACACACTCACACTCACACACACTCACACTCACTCTCACACTCACACACACTCACACTCACACTCACACACACACACACAGGTGAATCAAAGTTAACGTACTTTTAGTTGTGTTCTGGAGGGTGAGGACAGTGTTTTCCCTTTAATGTGACTCAGTATTGGAGCTCTCCTCTTGAAGATGCTTGCTAATACTTTACTTTTTATTAAATTAAACCAATACAAATGTGTTACTACGACAATGTTACTGTTGTTTACTTTTCTCTTTAGCTCCCTTTTTTTTACTGTATTCTTGTAAGCCACTTTGAAACTGAATTTTTTTAAACGATATAATAAAAGTTTTTCTAATTATTTATTTTTTAAATGTTTCCACTTAATGTTTAAAATACATTTTTTTTTAAAGTATTTTTTTAATTTTTAATTTTAAATGTATATTATTTATTTTTTGTGGATTCACAGATTTTTTCATTATCGTATTCTTCTTTATTTTAATTTTTCTAATTCATCTCCTGGTTTTAATTCTGTCTTGTAAAGAACTTTGAAACTTATAACTATTTAAATAAAGTTTATTATTATTATTTGTTTTAAATATTTCCATTTAATATCAAATACATGATTATTAATAATAATATTATAACTGACATTTAACTCTGTTAAGGTAAGGATTTTTTTCAATGTACTTAATTAAATAAATGATCATATTTAGTTTTAATGTAATCCTTATGAAATCCTTTCTGATGATGATAGGCTCCCTGAGCTCAGCGGCTGGACTGCAGTAATGAAAGTGGTACAACAGCGCCCTCTGCTGGAGACACTGCAGCATTAACCGACTTAATTTCAACTCAATTAAATGCATATAAAAAATGTATTGAATGTTTTTAAGAAGTCAAAACAAACATAAGTGATAATAAAAACAATAATTCTGACTTAAAAACCTTTTTATTTAAATTTAAATCGTTTTGAACAGTTCTATATGTACTCCTTATTGCAACTTGTGGCGTGTGGCGCAGTGGACTAGTGCGTTGGTGTTGGGATCAGGGGGCACAGGTTCAAACCACACCGCAGTCAGCATGTCGTTGTGTCCCTGAGACACTTCACCCCAAAGTGCTCCTGTGGGGATTGTCCACAGTATTGAGTATGTAAGTCGCTTTGGATAAAAGCGTCTAACAAGTAACATGTCATGTAACTTAAATACTTTTACCGTTTATCAAATTATTATACAACTCAGCATATTCTGTGTATTTGTGAAAATACTGGGCAATAAACCCCATTCTGATTTATGGTTAATAACAAAGCAGCACACTTGGTTTTGCAGCAAATACAATTAATAACTATAAGAATCATCACTTTCTTTCTGTGGCTGAGGAACTCTTTACCGTAACGCCAGTGTTTAACGAGAAGCTTGATTATAAATATTTAATAATAATAATAATAAATTCAATTTATTTAGCGCTTCTCATCTGCCAAGACAAATCCCGAAGCGCTTCACAACAGAAGACACTGATAACATTTAATAGATACAAAGTTAAAACATTAAAAAGAATAAAATCAATACAAAATAAGTCAGAGATAGCGATAAAAATGGCAGTACTCAGGTGTACCACGATAAAAGTTTATTGGAAGGCCTGCCGAAAGAAGAGGGTCTTAAGGCCAGTTTTGAAGACCTCGGTGGGAGGGGCAGATCTCAGCTGATCTGGGTTCCAGAGGCACGGGGCGAATGAGCAGAAGGCTCGGGGTGTTTCTCAATGTCGAGGAAGGCTCCTCCAGAGCCACTATTTCAAGCATACTACGTCATCGAGTCCCCCCGAAGGACTGTTCCAATGTCCAGCATACTTGGAATTCTACCGAGCCCGGCGTCCTCCACGGTCTTAAAATCCCCACAATGCTTTGCGCACGGACCAATTTCCAAATCTTTGCGGAAATCGCGCTCCATTTAAGGCGGGGCCTCGCATATGACGCACACCTGCACAGCTGCTGGCCTGTTCCACAATTCTTCGTTTTCGAGGCTAGGAAGGATTCTTGCCTCGCTTCTGATGAAGGAAGTGACTCGGAAGAAAGACATGTCCTACCAAGGAAAGCGTCCGCGACATTGACATGACATCCTACCTCACCGACAGACATCAGTGAATCAACATCAACTGCACCCTCCTCCACTGCTCCTCTGTCCCAAGGCGTCCCCCAGGGTTCGGTGCTTGGCCCCCCCCCTCCTCTTCGTCCTCTACATGCTCCCCCTTGGCAAAATCATTCGTCGCCACAACCTTTAATTTCACTGCTACGCCGATGATATCCAACTTTATATCTCAACAAAAACCATCACCCCCACAACACAATCCACTCTGTCTCTCAGAAATAAAAGCATGGATGCAAACAAACAAACTATCTCCAACTGAATAGTGCCAAATCAGACATCATCATCGGCCCCCCCCCCCCATCCGTACCAAAGCCATCCAGAAGTCAACTTCACCATTGACAGCAACACTCTATCCCCCCCCCCCCCTCACATCCGCAACCTCGGAGTCATCTTCGACAGTCAGCTCAGATTCAGTCACCACATCAATCACATCACCAGGACTGCATTTTTCCACCTCAAAAACATTGCCCGTCTCGCCCATCACTCTCCTCCTCTGCTGCTGAAACCCTGATTCATGCATTCATCACGACTCCACTACTGCAATAGCATCCTCTACGTCTACGGCATACCATCCAACCTCCTCAATAAACTCCAACATATCCAGAACTCTGCTGCCCGCCTCCTCACCCACACCCGCTCCCGAGACCACATCACTCCCGTCCTCCAGAACCTCCACTGGCTCCCCGTCCGTCAAAGAATCCCCTTCCAAGTCCTCCTGATTACTCACAAAGCCCTCAACAATCAGGCCCCCCCCCCCCTACCTCACAGACCTGCTGTACACCACACCCCTTCCCCACCTCACAGACCTGCTGCACCACCACACCCCTTCCCCTACCTCACAGACCTGCTGCACCACCACACCCCTTCCCCACCTCACAGACCTGCTGCACCACCACACCCCTTCCCACCTCCCAGACCTGCTGCACCACCACACCCCTTCCCCACCTCACAGACCTGCTGTACCACCACACCCTTCCCCACCTGACAGACCTGCTGCACCACCACACCCCTTCCCACTGCCTCCGCTCATCAGAAGCCAACCTCCTATCCATCCCCACCCGCACCAAGCACCGGACCTTGGGGGACAGAGCCTTCTCCGTCGCTGCCCCCTCCCTCTGGAACTCACAACCCATCAGAGACTGCCCTGACCTCACCACCTTCAAAACACTCACCTCTTCAATCTGGCTTTTAATGTGTGATTGTTTTTGTATTGCTTGATTTTAACTATATTTATTTGTTGTTCTTTCCTTTTCACTCTCTCTGTAAAGTGTCTTTGAGCACCTGTAAAAGCGCTAACAAATAAATCTATTATTATTATTATTGAGAAACACCCTCGGCCTCCCATTGTCCGGAGACGTGTGCGGGGGATGTAAAGAACAGGAGCGTGGGTGGAGCGGAGAGAGCGGGTAGATGTCTGGGTACGGATGAGGTCACAGAGGTATTCAGGGCTTTGTGAGTCAGGAGCAGAACCTTCAACTGGATCCCGTAGTGGACCGGGAGCCAGTGTAGTTGGGCGAGTATGGGGGTTATGTGGGCGGACCTTTTTGAACCGGTTTGTCCGAAAAAGAGGACAACACAACCCTTCACAATGTTTTTACATAAGCAGATTTTTTTATTGAATAAACAGTCCAACATCACAACAGAGCTGCAATCCAAGAGCAGAATACAAATTAAAAATAAAAACAAAAATACAGGTAAAAATGGCGTCTGAACATCAGGTGGGTTTTTACCCGAGAGCCATTTATAAAAATATGAAATAAAATCTGTGAGTGACTTAAACTGACATTCAGCTATAATCATATATTTATATATAGCTGTTTTCTTTTCAAAGAGAGGACAACCTCAGTGTGTTTACATCAAAACTAAATGACTGACTGCTTCACTTCAAATGTAAAAAAAAGAAAAAGAAAGAAAGAAAAGTCTGAAATGTTTTCAACTGGGCATGCTGGGAAAAAAACAAAACTTGTATTCACATTTACACAAAGAAAAATTTGGCTCAACTGAAAAACTAAATATTGTTCACATACTTCTTTTTTTTACTAACTTTTTACTAGCCCCACCCCATCTCTCTCTGCAGGTTTTAGCCCCACCCCATCTCTCTCTGCAGGTTTTAGCCCCACCCCATCTCTCTCTGCAGGACTAAGCTCCTCCCCATCTCTCTGCAGGTTTTAGCCCCACCCCATCTCTCTCTGCAGGTTTTAGCCCCACCCCATCTCTCTCTCTGCAGGACTAAGCTCCTCCACTTCTCTCTGCAGATTTAGCCCCACCCTCTCCTCTCTGCATGACTAATGTCCTCCCCTTCTCTCTGCAGGATTTAGCCCCTCCCTCTCTTCTCTCTGCAGGATTTAGCCCCTCCCTCTCTTCTCTCTGCAGGATTTAGCCCCTCCCTCTCTTCTCTCTGCAGGATTTAGCCCCTCCCTCTCTTCTCTCTGCAGGATTTAGCCCCTCCCTCTCTTCTCTCTGCAGGAAGTAGCCCCTCCCTCTCTTCTCTCTGCAGGATTTAGCCACACCCCTCTCTTCTCTCTGCAGGATTTAGCCACACCCCTCTCCCTCTGCATGACTATGCTCCTCCCCATCTCTGCAGAACTAAGCTCCTCCCCTTCTCTCTGCAGGACTAAGATCCTCCCTTCTCTCTGCAGGAATTAGCCACACCCCTCTCTCTCTCTGCAGGACTAAATTCTTCCTCCTCCTCTCTCTGCCGGATTTAGCCCGTCCCTCTCGCCAAGCCCCGCCCCTCTCCCTACAGCCCCCTCTACTTATGGCCCTTGCTGGTCTTGAAGGACACCTGCAGGACTTTGTCCCCCAGCCGGTATCCGTTCAGGCTGTGGATGGCCATGGCCGCCTCCTCGTAGTTTGTCATGGTGACGAAGCCGAAGCCTTTGCACTTGTTGGTGTTGAAATCTCGGATCACCTTCACGTTGTTGACGGCGCCGAAAGGTCCGAACATCTGCCAGAGGATGGCCTCGTCCGCGTCCTGGCCCAGGTTGTAGATGAAGATGCACCAACCGGCGGAGGGGTTGCCCGAGACTCCGCCCCCTCCGCCACCCATGTGGTCAACGCTCATTGGAGAAAACCTGGAGGAGAACAGGAAGTGAGTTTTTAAGGCGAGCAGGACATTGTTTAATCACGATGTTAACAAGTTTGAGATATTCGGCTACCTGACATTAGATTACTTTAGTTACATGTGAGAGGTTAGCATTAAAGTTAGCATTAGGTTTAAAGGTGAGTTTTAGGGTTGTAGATGTAAACATTGGTGTTAGAGAGGTTAGCATTAGAGAGGTTAGCATTAGAAAGGTTAGCATCAGGGTTAGAGAGGTTAGCATCAGGGTTAGAGAGGTTAGCATTAGAAAGGTTAGCATCAGGGTTAGAGAGCTTAGCATTAGAGATGTTAGCTTCAGTGTTAGAGAGGTTAGCTTTAAGTTAAGAAAAGTAAGCGTTAAGGTAAGAGAGTTTAGCATTAGCATTAGAGAGGTTAGCTTCAGTGTTAGAGAGGTTAGCATTAGCATTAGAGAGGCTAGCATTAGAGTTAGAGAGGTTAGCATTAGCATTAGAGAGATTAGCATTAGAGAGGCTAGCATTAGAGTTAGAGAAGGTTAGCTTTAGTGTTAAGAGAGATTAGCATTAGAGAGGTTAGCATTAGGGTTAGAGAGGTTAGCTTTAGTGTTAGAGAGGTTAGCATTAGGGTTAGTGAGGTTAGCTTTAGTGTTAGAGAGGTTAGCTTTAGGGTTAGAGAGGTTAGCTTTAGGGTTAGAGAGATTAGCATTAGGGTTAGAGAGGTTAGCTTTAGTGTTAGAGAGGTTAGCTTTAGGGTTAGAGAGGTTAGCATTAGGGTTAGAGAGGTTAGCTTTAGTGTTAGAGAGGTTAGCTTTAGTGTTAGAGAGGTTAGCATTAGGGTTAGAGAGGTTAGCTTTAGTGTTAGAGGGTTAGCATTAGGGTTAGAGAGGTTAGCTTTAGTGTTAGAGAGGTTAGCATTAGGGTTAGAGAGGTTAGCTTTAGTGTTAGAGAGGTTAGCATTAGTGTTAGAGAGGTTAGCTTTAGTGTTAGAGAGGTTAGCTTAGGGTTAGAGAGGTTAGTGTTAGAGAGGTTAGCATTAGGGTTAGAGAGGTTAGCTTTAGTGTTAGAGAGGTTAGCATTAGGGTTAGATAGGTTAGCTTTAGTGTTAGAGAGGTTAGCATTAGGGTTAGAGAAGTTAGCATTAGCGAGGTTAGCTTTAAGTTAAGAAAAGTAAGCGTTAAGGTAAGAGAGTTTAGCATTAGCATTAGAGAGGTTAGCTTCAGTGTTAGAGAGGTTAGCATTAGCATTAGAGAGGCTAGCATTAGAGTTAGAGAGATTAGCATTAGAGAGATTGGCATTAGAAAGGCTAGCATTAGAGTTAGAGAAGGTTAGCTTTAGTGTTAAGAGAGATTAGCATTAGAGAGGTTAGCATTAGGGTTAGAGAGGTTAGCATCAGGGTTAGAGAGGTTAGCATTAGCATTAGAGAGGCTAGCATTAGAGTTAGAGAGGTTAGCATTAGCATTAGAGAGATTAGCATTAGAGAGGCTAGCATTAGAGTTAGAGAAGTTTAGCTTTAGTGTTAAGAGAGATTAGCATTAGAGAGGTTAGCATTAGGGTTAGAGAGGTTAGCTTTAGTGTTAGAGAGGTTAGCATTAGGGTTAGAGAGGTTAGCATTAGGGTTAGAGAGGTTAGCATTAGTGTTAGAGAGGTTAGCTTTAGTGTTAGAGAGGTTAGCTTTAGGGTTAGAGAGATTAGCATTAGGGTTAGAGAGGTTAGCTTTAGTGTTAGAGAGGATAGCTTTAGGGTTAGAGAGGTTAGCATTAGGGTTAGAGAGGTTAGCATTAGGTTAGAGAGGTTAGCTTTAGTGTTAGAGAGGTTAGCATTAGTGTTAGAGAGGTTAGCTTTAGTGTTAGAGAGGTTAGCTTTAGGGTTAGAGAGGTTAGCTTTAGTGTTAGAGAGGTTAGTGTTAGAGAGGTTAGCATTAGGGTTAGAGAGGTTAGCTTTAGTGTTAGAGAGGTTAGCATTAGGGTTAGATAGGTTAGCTTTAGTGTTAGAGAGGTTAGCTTTAGGGTTAGAGAGGTTAGCTTTAGTGTTAGAGAGGTTAGCTTTGGTTAGAGAAGTTAGCATTAGCGACGTTAGCTTTAAGTTAAGAAAAGTAAGCGTTAAGGTAAGAGAGTTTAGCATTAGCATTAGAGAGGTTAGCATTAGCATTAGAGAGGCTAGCATTAGAGTTAGAGAGGTTAGCATTAGCATTAGAGAGATTAGCATTAGAGAGGCTAGCATTAGAGTTAGAGAAGGTTAGCATTAGTGTTAAGAGAGATTAGCATTAGAGAGGTTAGCATTAGGGTTAGAGAGGTTAGCTTTAGTGTTAGAGAGGTTAGCTTTAGGGTTAGAGAGGTTAGCATTAGGGTTAGAGAGGTTAGCTTTAGTTTTAGAGAGGTTAGCTTTAGTGTTAGAGAGGTTAGCTTTAGGGTTAGAGAGATTAGCATTAGGGTTAGAGAGGTTAGCTTTAGTGTTAGAGAGGTTAGCTTTAGGGTTAGAGAGGTTAGCATTAGGGTTAGAGAGGTTAGCTTTAGTGTTAGAGAGGTTAGCTTTAGTGTTAGAGAGGTTAGCTTTAGTGTTAGAGGTTAGCTTTAGGGTTAGAGAGATTAGCATTAGAGAGGTTAGCATTAGGGTTAGAGAGGTTAGCTTTAGTGTTAGAGAGGTTAGCTTTAGGGTTAGAGAGGTTAGCTTTAGTGTTAGAGAGGTTAGCTTTAGGGTTAGAGAAGTTAGCATTAGAGAGGTTAGCTTTAGTATTAGAGAGGTTAGCATTAGGGTTAGAGAGGTTAGCATTAGTGTTAGAGGTTAGCATTAGGGTTAGAGAGGTTAGCATTAGTGTTAGAGGGTTAGCATTAGGGTTAGAGAGGTTAGCATTAGTGTTAGAGGGTTAGCATTAGTGTTAAATAAGTTAGCATTAGAGAGGTTAGCATTAGGGTTAGAGAGGTTAGCATTACGTTTGGAGAGGCTAGCATAAGGTTGAGAAAAGTAAGTATTAAGGTAACAGAGCTTGAAATTAGCGTAAGAGAGGGTAGCATTAGGGTTAGAGAGGTTAGCATTAGGGTTAGAGAGGTTAGCATTAGCGTCAGAGAACAACTGACAAACAGACAGGTTCCCTTTACATTCAGAGCTAAAGCTAGCTCCTCAGTAATCTGATTACATTGATTCACAGTTTACCTGAATCTCTGCTGCTGGTGATGCACCGGCCCTCCGAAGCGCCGTGATTGGCCGTGGTACATCTGTGACATCATCTGGGAGTTCCTGGCCTGATTGGGGTTGGCAGCGAACTTGACTGTGATTGGCTCAGAGGTGCCGGGCGGCGTGTGGCCGTTCAGGTGTTTGACGGCATCCTCGGCCTCCGACCTCTTATCGAAACGGATGAAGGCGACTCCCCGAGACAGACCTGGACAGCCAATCAGAGCAGAGGTGAGTGGAAGGTGGTCACGTGACTGGGAAATACAGCTTTTCAAGATGAGATATTTGCTGTTTTTGAACGATAACTCATTGTGTAAGTAATTGTTCATTTGGAAATGTCTCTGCAGTGAAGAAGAATTGGGAGGGATGAAACCCTCTTTAATGGTCACACAGTTAACCCATCCTAGTACCAGGAGTATAGTACTAGGAGCCACAGCTATTGAACAGCGCCCGGGGAGCAATGGGATTGGGGGGGGGAAGGGGGGTGTCCGATGCCTTGCTCAAGGGCACCACGGCAGGGAGGTGAACTGGGACCTCTCCAAGTAGCAGTCCACACTCCATATTTTAGGTCTGGTCGGGGACAGTCCAAGCATCTACTGACAGAGCCACTGCCGGAGTCAATATCTTTGGACATTTAAACACATTTGACTACTTTTTGACAATTGTGTGCAAGTTTTCTGCCATTTTTCTTTTACTGCTCCAATAAATCAACTTATCGATTAAACTTGATAGAAAAATACTATAAACTGGACAGTAGAAATTATTTTCACAACAAATCATTAATCTTTCATGCAAAAATTCTTTAAAATGCTGTTTTCTGCCTCTCAAATATAAAACAAATGCTGTATTGGTTTTGCTCTTTGGGTTTCAGACGAACAAAACAAGACATTTAAAGACAGACTTGAACTTTGAGAAGCTAATATGGACCGTTTCACTATTTCCTGACTTATTCAACAATTTTTGGGCCTATTTTCTGGCTTTCTTCATACACAGCAACAATAATTCAAATGATTCATATGATGGTCAACAGTAGAATAATTGGTTAATGTCTTGAAAACAGAGTCAATATCTTTGGGTTTTAGAATGACAATACAAAATATTTAAAGACAGACCAGGCCTTTGAGAGAAGAAAGGTCATTTTCCCCATTTTCCATCTTTTTGGGCTAAATGTCTGAATTTTTCTAGGGTTAGGGTTACGATAGGCTATGACTGCAATGATAAATCAACTTTCGATTGGTTGGCGAGGATGGACATTTTTCACTACTTTCCTATCATTTCTGACATTTTACAGTCTTATGGGGCTTAATATCAGACATTTCTCACGGGTAAGGGTTACGATAGGATATGACTGCTATGTTAAGTCAACTTATTGAGTGGTTGGCTAGGATGGACATTTTCACAATTTTCGGACATTTTAAAGTGTTTTTGACAATATTGGGCTTAATTTCTGACATATTTCTAGGGTTAGGGTTATGATAGGATAGGTTATGATTGGTAACGACTGCTATGATAAGTCAATTTATCGATTCGAGAGGCTAGGATGGACATTTTTCTCTATTTCCTGACATTGAATGCACTAAACTAAGATTATTAACGTTGGTTATTACCGGAGGCCTGGTCCACGAGCACCCTGGAGTTGATGATGTGTCCGAAGCGGCTGAACATGTCCTCCAGGTCGGGCTGACTCAGCGTCCTCGGCAGCCCGCTGATGTAAAGGTTTGCGTCTTTAATCGTGTCTGAACTCGGCCGGGCGAAGGAAACCTGCAGAGACAGGAAGCATCTCAGCGTGCCGCATTCACAGACAAACTCCAATAAATACATCAAAATAATCAACATTTTACCAAATTAAATATACAGTTACATCCATCTTAAAAAAAAAACAGAGATATTTAAAAATTGGTGTTTAAATATTCAATGTGAAAAAATTGAAATATAAAAAAAAATCCCAAATTAAATATACAAAAAAAAAAGCATCCAGGTTTTTCAAAATAAAAGCATTAATTTATGAAAATGAAAGTCTGGCACATTGTCACTCTGAACTGAAGAAACTCACAGATTCAGTGTCAACATGTGTCCATAATAAAAAAAACAAAAAAACAAAATGACATCAGTGTTTTAAAAAATACCTTCATCCGTCAGACAGTGCAGGAGAGAGCGCCCTCTAGTGTCCGGGAACATAACACATCTTTCAGGTGAGACAGAAAATCAAAGAGCTCCTGGGATCTTTACCTTGATAGTTTTAGACTGTAGCCTCAGGCCATTGAGCGTACTGATAGCCCTCTCTGCATCATTAGCGTTAACAAAGTTAACAAAGCCGTAACCTAAACTGTGGCCTAGAGAAACACAAAGGAAAACAACAAAATAAAATAATAAAACTGTCTGCGTTTCAGCCGCCACACACTCTGGATATTCACAAAAGACAATAAAAAACTGTGAAAAAAAGTACAGGTTTTGAAAAAGTAAGAACATTAAAATCTTCTGAACAAACAGAGAAAACTTCAAACACTGAATATTTCCTCAGAGTGAGACCTCTCCTCGTTAAGAGCGACCAATCACAGCGCTGCGGATCTTTGTGTCAATAAAGGTTCAAATATAACGATGATTGGACTTCATTTACAAAACGCTAAGGGATGTGGATGTTTAATAAGAACTGGATAGAGCGTGGGAGGCGGGATCTCGTTCTTTCCTACGAGAGCGCTCATTGGCTCATGAGGGCAAAATGGCCCAACTTTTGAGAGAGCGCAACGTCACAGATTACCCAGCATGCCTGGCTGTCAGAGCAGAAGAACCCGTATGTGCGCTCATAGAGCATGCGCCCCTTAAGCCCCGCCCCCCGAGCTCCCACTCTCAGCTCAGTAGAATGAATGGATACAGAAAATAAATCTAGATTCGGCTTTTAGTGCATTTTACAACTTTAAAGACCGAATGATTCTAATAAGGGATATAAGATAGTTCATACTGGGTAGTTTATTTAGTTTAAAAAAAATTATCCTCTGATTTACAGCCGTCTCTTTCCCCATGTTAGTCAATGGGGAAAAGTATTTCTGGGCCGGGTGACGTCACGGAAGTTGCAGTACCGCCGTTTGGCCACAACGAATATTGGGCACAGAGTCCGGCGCACTTCCTGGGGCCTGGATGCAAATATGCGATTCTTTTGACTAATATTCCAGTTACGATATAATTTGTGATATCAGAGGTAATGGCCTTTGAACCGGAGCGCTCACTCTGAGGAAAATCTCGGTGCATAAATCGAATGTTAAGTTTCCTCTACTTATTCAGAATAAAAAAAGATCAGGACATTCATTGTTTAGGATTTACAGACATTTGCAAAGCCTGAAAAATAAAAAACAGGTGAAAACATAATTCAAACATTTCAGTGTTTCCCCTAGGATGGAGTCATAGCAGCGGTGCTAAGGCTCGCGGGGGCCCAGCAAAATGTGTGCGCATGCGAAGTGCGCCCCGCCAATATGTTTCTATGTGTCTGCCAGCACAAGAAAGGCTTTTGAGGCTCTACAGGTTTATTTTGCTAAATCTTGAAGATTTAGCAAATAAACCTTTATTGAACACAAATACTACACATCCACATAACAAACAATCAAAATAAAATGTATGCAATTTAATTATTTTAACCTGCTTTATTTGGGGGTGGACCTCACCTCCTCTCGGGGGGTCCGGGGGCCTGCACCCCAGGAAGATTTTTTTTTTTTTTTTAAATGTTGAAGTTAAAAGCATCAATCTGGTGCACTTTGAGAGCAACATGAATGTATGGATACAGCTCTCAACACTCATATGAAAGGGAGCTGTATACTTTTCAATAATCCAAACATCTTTAGAATATGATCACGACCAATAGGCGCTTTCACACCGGAGTACTTTTCCCGTTTAGTTCCGTTAGTGCCTGGAATTTTGCGTTCACACCAAAAAGAGAACTTAGTTCAGAGAACTTTTACCCCCATTTTTAGTCCCTGCTAGAGAGGTGGTACTAGCCTGGGGAGAAAAAAGTACCAATTTCTGATTGGCTGGGCGAATTGCAAACCACGCCCCGTAAAACTCTGAAAAGGTTTGTGAAGCCGCCATTGTATTTGCTGGCATTAGCATTATTAGGCATATATGGCAACACAAAAGAAAACATGGGAGCGGTGGAGATGAGGAGGTGTCGGCGTTCTGGCGATTTACTCGGAAGGCTTCAGTAGAAGCTGCTGGGAGTCCCAGCAGCTTCTACTGAAGCCAGTCCCCAACTCCAGGGACTTCCGGCCGGGGACTTCGGGTGGCAGTATAGCCGTGAAGTTTTGTTTGTCCGCCTGCCAGTAAACCCAAAGCAGAAGAAGAAGAAGTGACGTCAGCAGCTCATTTGCGTAATCTTCCCTCAGGGAACTTATTCCGGTGTGAACGCGATCTGTACTTCGTTCCATGGCGGAACTAAGTGCTGGGAACTAAGTACGGCAAAGTACTTGGTGTGAAAGCGGCTATTAACAAATCATTTAAACTTGTTTATTCTGATCTTATGTTACCTAGTTAGCATTCTTTCTTTTCATTTATGCATATTTTACTAACTCACTCCCCTTTTAAACCGTTTTTTTTTTTTTAACTGTCCTATAGTACACATTGGAATGATTTCTTACTTTACAACTATATTAAATAGATAAAGGTGTGCTCCAGTGGCATAACTATCGACGGTGCAGCCGGTGCAACGCACCGGGGCCCAGAGCCGGCCAGGGGCCCATACAAAAGCTGCACCGCTGCTGAATGTATATAGGGGAAACACTGCATTTGTACATTTCAGTTAAAATAATAAAAACAGACATTATGGGCTGGGTGTTATGTCACAGAGTATTGATCCACATATTGCCCAGCCCTGATTAGCACCATCAGATACCTGACAAACACTGTTGTTATTCAACCTGGTGTGAAAAGTAAAAAAAAACAAAAAACATTACAACAGTGCAGGAAAAAATATTGAGATTAATAAAAAATAAATAAATATTACAGCATTGTCCTTCAAAAATTACAATGAGATTGTATTAAAAACAAAACATTTAAAAATCATCAATAAACATCAAAAAGAAGAAAAGAAAATTCAAAACCGGAAAGAAAAGAGTACACAGGAAATACTGAAGATATTACTTCAACTAGAATTACTGCTGATAATACTAAATCTACAAAGCAGTACCAGGAAGTAGCATTTACCTAATTCTAACTTGTTATAAAAGTACAATAAATCAGAACTGAAGCCCTTGAAATACTTGAAGTCAAACTTTATCTCAGTAGTTCTGCAGTAGTTTCATTACAAATACTCATGAGTAATATCGAGTGGTGCAGGAATGAGTCTTAAACCCCTGACATTTCCTCGCGTCCTGTCCTCTGGTCAATGGGTTTTCTGAATATGATTTTGGTTGTCATCCCGAAATAAGGTCTCTGGTTAACAAGCTGAAGAGATTTTAACGTTTTGTTTTACGACATAACATACCCACAGGTGAATTTAAAAATGGAGACTTGCAAACAAGTGTCTAAAGGAGACGACTAAACGCCATCCATCACGGTCAACATTAGCCGCCTTTAGCTTAGCGGTGGTGACGTGAAGTCATGTGACCGTGCTGTAATTCCTTTATAGCCCAACATTAGCCACCTTTAGCTTAGCGGTGGTGACGTGAAGTCATGTGACCGTGCTGTAATTCCTTTATAGCCCAACATTAGCCACCTTTAGCTTAGCGGTGGTGACGTGAAGTCATGTGACCGTGCTGTAGTTCCTTTATAGCCCAACATTAGCCACCTTTAGCTTAGCGGTGGTGACGTGAAGGCCTGTGACCGTGCTGTAGTTCCTTTATAGCCCAACATTAGCCTCCTTTAGCTTAGCGGTGGTGACGTGAAGTCATGTGACCTTGTTGTAGTTCCTTTATAGCCCAACATTAGCCTCCTTTAGCTTAGCGGTGGTGACGTGAAGTCATGTGACCTTGCTGTAGTTCTTTTATAGCCCAACATTAGCCTCCTTTAGCTTAGCGGTGGTGACGTGAAGTCATGTGACCTTGCTGTAGTTCCTTTATAGCCCAACATTAGCTTCTTACTTCAGAAATCCTAAAGTGGTGTTAATATGTGGAGATTATTCTGCTGAACTAAAAGTATCATAAACGTTTGTTTGACAGAGATTATTTTCTAACATAATCCAAAATCACATGGAGAAATCTCATTGGACCAGGGAGACGCTGCCTTCAGGGACTAACACAGAAATACCTCATCCGTGCACCACTCTTTCATTGTACAATTGTAGTGTAAATGTAGTAAATGTGTTTTATGAGACGTACTGTCAGGGTTACCTGCCACTTTGTCTCGGATCAGTTTGGCAGACTCTACGTCTCCCACGCTGCTGAACAGGCTGCGCAGCTCGTCCTGACTCATGCTCTGCGGCAGGTAGTTCACGATCAGGTTTGTCTTCGAGTCGTCGTCCTCCATCATCTGCTCGCTGTAGCCGTTATCATACAGCTCCTGAGACACACACAATGTTATCATGTCTGGTAGTGTTGGTCTAGAGTCTAGAAAGACTGACACACATCGCTAAGGGCAAGCGGAGGGAGGACTTTGTTCAGATTAGGGATGGGAATGTGGACTGCCTCTGAATGGAAACTGTGAAATTATTTTGTTTTTTTATTTGATTTGTAGGCCTTTGCTTTTAATACTGGTGCAAGTTGAGGGTGTGTGTATGTGTCAGTGATGTACATGGTTTTTGTTCAATAAGAAAATACCAATAACATATTGTGAAGAAAAAAACAATATTATCATATACACACATGTTGGTATTGTGTTCCTTAAAAAGGTGACTGCACATGTGATAGTGAATACAGTTCAGCCAATCAGAAGCCAGCACTCACCTTTCCAGCTCCTCCTTTCGGAATGTGCTGACCGTCTCTGATGTCACTCTGAGACGACTGCACCTCGCACACCTTAAAAACACACACACAGATAAGTTTAACACACACCACTAAAAGACACACACACACACACACACTTCTACCTGATTGATGGACTTACCTTCAGGTACCGGATGTGTCCTCGTCTTAGGGCCATGGAGATGACTCAGGTGATCACTGCGTTAAGAGGGGAGGGGGATCATTTAAGATCATTTGCCAGACTTCTTTTTACATTTTATGACATTATTATACTAATATTTGCAACAATGAAAAAGGAACAAAAAAAAAAAAAAATAAATGTCACAACACCGTGTTACATGATGTACTGAATGTTACCAACATATTATATATACAGTATGTTTAGCATTTAGTATTGTATTTGGTCAATGTGGAGCAAATTAAAAAACTTCAAATACTGTGTAGAGTAAATTCTCAAGCTACCCTGCAGTATACAAAGTCATTCAAACTAGCTGCACCTTTACCAGCTTTGAGAACACTTTCATGATCAATCATTATAAAACATATCATATATATTATTCTGAAATGGACCAATCTGCACAATGACTACTTTTACTGTCGCTACTTTAACTATATTTTGATGAGAATACTTTTCTACTTTTACTTGAGGAACATTTTGAATGCAGGACTTTTACTGTAACAGAGTATTCCTACACTCTGGTACTTCTACTTTTACTCAAGTACAGATACTTCTACTTTTACTCAAGTACACGATCTGAGTACTTCTACTTTTACTGAAGTACAAGATCTGAGTACTTCTACTTTTACTCAAGGTCAAGGTCTGAGTACTTCTACTTTTACTGAAGTACAAGATCTGAGTACTTCTACTTTTACTCAAGTACAAGATCTGAATACTTCTACTTTTACTGAAGTGAAAGATCTGGGTACTTCTACTTTTACTCAAGTACAAGATCTGAGTACTTCTACTTTTACTCAAGTACACGATCTGTGTACTTCTACTTTTACTCAAGCACAAGACCCGAGTACTTCTCCCACCGCTGGTGTGTTTTACCGCTAAGAGCCAGGTATACACTGCCTGTGGTCATGTTATGGTTAGTATGGTTTTAAACAGCAGTGTGTAAATGGTTGTTAGCCAGGTTAGCGTTCTTTTTTATTTAAAACTCATGTCAAATGTACCAAACGGAGCTAACGGCACTTTTTTTTACACAAGCTACACTTAGTATCTACACACGTTTCCACTTTCCATAACAATACTGCGTATATTCTATTATCCTGAGTACTTTGCAATAATAATCTTAACGTATAACATCTTGTTTTTCTTATTTTGTATCTTCTTAAACTGTGTTTAAACCTGCCTAGCAACCAATCTGATTTCTGATGTCTTTCTTTCTAACGGCTAACCGCTAACAGTTAGCCACATGTTAGCTCCGCGGCCGCTCTTACAAAAAAGCTCCACAGCTTCACGCGGGCAGCTAACTGCTAACACGCATTATATCTCTTACCTGTATATGTTTCGTGCAGGTGAGACACCGTCTGTTAGGGTGATTCACGAAGGATGAGCTGCTGCTGTGAGGCGGTAAAAACGACAGATTAGCTTCTTAGCTCCTCTCCGCTCCAACAAAGAAAACAAACTCACGCTGAAGGAGGTATCGCGATACTTCCTCTTCTTCTCTTTGGTGTCATGGGAGAATATCGCCACCTGCTGTTTTGTTGTGTTGAGTCTATGATAGTTACAGTAAAGAAAGTAGGTTACAAACAAGGACAACAAAACAACAACTCTAAATGATCTGTATATTCCTTTTTATGCCGGACTTCTAAAGATACATGTTTTATTTTGGGGAATGTTATTTAATACAAATAAGTGTATACTGCAAATGATTTACACAATTCTGATATTGTCTTTATTTTAATAAGAGATATAATAGTGGGAGATATGGCACAATTGACGATATACAAAATATATATATATATATTGTTGATGTGGTAATAATACATGATTTATTTGCAAAAATATAGTTTATTGTGAATTATTCACACATCAATGTTTGAATACGTATTCACTGCAGGACTAACTCTGTTTTCTGTAAATGTTATTGTCTGTCTAATGTGGATTCTACTACAGCACTAACATTCTTTTTTTGTGTATTTTATTGTGTGTCTAATGTTTTTTTCTATTGCAGGTCAAAGATTATTTTACTATATAAATATTTATTTTTTCCATTTATTTTTCTACTGCTGGACTAAGATTATCTTAATATATTTTACAGTGTGCTTAAGGTTATTTTCCCATGGCAGAACTACAATTATTGTTGTTATATTCCACAGTATGTGTAATTTAGTTTTTCTTCTGCAGGACTAACATTATTTTTGATGATTTTATAAAGTGTTGAATGTTTTTTTTTTCTACTGCAGGACTAATATTAATTTAAATATATTTTATTGATTTTTTCATATGTTTTTTTCCTCTTCAGGACTAACATTATTTGTATATATTCTATAGTTAATTTATATAAAACCAGTCTCTGGTGAAATGTGATACACTTTCAGCCCTGTGCGTGACGTCACAGCGTCGCCTCGCTGCATGTAAACAAAGCGCCGCGGCTGCTGCGGTTCTGATGGAGACAAACTGAGAGGAATCGGAGAGAAAAGTGGATGAAGTTCGTTCTTTTTGATCCGGAGCCGATGGCAGTGTGATGGCAGTGAGATCAGACTGAACCAGAACCAGCAACATGTCTATGGAAGACCCATTCTTCGTCGTCAAAGGGTCAGAACCGAGCTAATGCTAATGCTAACAGCAGGGTAGCTTCTAGTGTTACCCTGCAGACAGAGGAGAGCTGATCAATGATCGATTAAAACAGCAGGTTATTAACAGGGAATAACAGCAGGCTAACTGCTAAGCTAATGTTAGCTCCCAGTGTGTTGTGAGTGAGTTAGCCAGTTAGCATGTTGCTATGATGTTAGCACTGAGTTACAGTCAGTGTTCAGGGTCACAGTATTGTCCGTTAATTACAGAAATCATATTCCGGAATAACAGTAGAAATACTCTGGAAGAGGACCTGCATTCAAAATGTCCCTTCAGTAAAAGTACTGAGTATTTTCAGCAAGTAAACATAGTGTTACTCGTTATGTTACTACTATGTGTATTATGTCTATATTTCTGTTGATGTCTGTCTGTCTGTCTGTCTATTTAGAAACAATACCATCACATTAGAATTACAGAATGTTATATTATTCTGTTTTCAACACCAGCGAATACATATGAGAGCATTTTAATATTGCACTTTACTGATTAAGATAGAATTGTAAACATTGTACAGTTATGGATACATTATTATTCCTACATCAATGATGTGTGTATATCAAATTAGTTTGTAATGTATAAAGTTACCAGTAATGTAAGCTGATAGATAAAAGCAGTTCACCTCTGAGATTTACTGCAGTAGAAGTATACAGTAGCAGAAAACTGAAATTCCTCAAGTACAAATCCCTCGAAATGAATGTCCTTCATTTACCTGCTGTCTAATTATCAATATATAACATTTAAAGTTCAGTGAAATAAAAAACTAGATGCCTATTTCAGGCACGACAGGCTTAGTCAGCCAATAGGACCGATAGCTGTACAACTAACTAAGGTAACTAGCTAACTACTTCTGTCACGCAGAAGGCAGTGAACGCATCACAGATGTGTTATGATGTTTGTTACAGGGAGGTTCAGAAGGTAGTGAACGCATCACAGATGTGTTATGATGTTAGTTACAGGGAGGTTCAGAAGGCAGTGAACGCATCACAGATGTGTTATGATGTTAGTTACAGGGAGGTTCAGAAGGCAGTGAACGCCTCACTGATGTGTTATGATGTTAGTTACAGGGAGGTTCAGAAGGCAATGAACGCCTCACAGATGTGTTATGATGTTAGTTACAGGGAGGTTCAGAAGGCAGTGAACGCCTCACTGATGTGTTATGATGTTTGTTACAGGGAGGTTCAGAAGGCAGTGAACGCCTCACTGATGTGTTATGATGTTTGTTACAGGGAGGTTCAGAAGGCAGTGAACGCCTCACTGATGTGTTATGATGTTTGTACAGGGAGGTTCAGAAGGCAGTGAACGCCTCACAGATGTGTTATGATGTTTGTTACAGGGAGGTTCAGAAGGCAGTGAACGCATCACAGATGTATTATGATGTTTGTTACAGGGAGGTTCAGAAGGCAGTGAACGCCTCACTGATGTGTTATGATGTTTGTTACAGGGAGGTTCAGAAGGCAGTGAACGCATCACAGATGTGTTATGATGTTTGTTACAGGGAGGTTCAGAAGGCAGTGAACGCATCACAGATGTATTATGATGTTAGTTACAGGGAGGTTCAGAAGGCAGTGAACGCCTCACTGATGTGTTATGATGTTTGTTACAGGGAGGTTCAGAAGGCAGTGAACGCATCACAGATGTGTTATGATGTTTGTTACAGGGAGGTTCAGAAGGCAGTGAACGCCTCACAGATGTGTTATGATGTTTGTTACAGGGAGGTTCAGAAGGCAGTGAACGCATCACAGATGTGTTATGATGTTTGTTACAGGGAGGTTCAGAAGGCAGTGAACGCCTCACAGATGTGTTATGATGTTTGTTACAGGGAGGTTCAGAAGGCAGTGAACGCCTCACAGATGTATTATGATGTTTGTTACAGGGAGGTTCAGAAGGCAGTGAACGCATCACAGATGTGTTATGATGTTTGTTACAGGGAGGTTCAGAAGGCAGTGAACGCATCACAGATGTATTATGATGTTTGTTACAGGGAGGTTCAGAAGGCAGTGAACGCATCACAGATGTGTTATGATGTTTGTTACAGGTTCAGAGGGCAGTGAACGCCTCACTGATGTGTTATGATGTTTGTTACAGGGAGGTTCAGAAGGCAGTGAACGCAGCACAGAGCCTCCACCACAGATGGAGCGAGCTGCTGCAGGAAGGGGGCGGGGCCTCCAAGGAGGAAATGGACTGGACGACCAATGAGCTGAGGAACAGTCTGCGCTCCATCGAGTGGGACCTGGAGGACCTGGACGAGACCATCAATATCCTTTAAAACCCTTGTAGAATCTGTTTTATATAATCATGTGTTTCAAGCCATACTAGTGAGTATCCATTTAGTTTCCAAAAGGAGGCATACCTATTTCTGTGGCCAGCATTAGCATGTAAGGTGTCAGCAGAGAAAAGGGTCGTGAAACCTAGAATTATTTAAAGACAGAGGGGACAAAGGTCAGGAAAAGTTTAACTACGGATGCAGTTTGAGGTGCGTATAAGCTCTGAGATTCCCCTTAGACTGTAGGACATTTATTGATTCCTCTTTGTTTTATTCTTTAATGTTGTGAGTGTTACATCGGATCCACGACACCCTGACGTGTTGTAGAGATCAGAGATGTGAAGTGTTAACCTGTGAAAGATGAGTGTTTTTCTTAACTGTCTGTGAACGCATCGTGGAGTCCAACCCAAAGAAGTTCAACCTGGACATGGCAGAACTGTTGAAGAGGAAAGCCTTCATCACCAGCACCAGGCAGACGGTCAAGGTAAGCTTCACTTACATCAGGTAAAACTCACCTCCGTGCTCAGGTGACGAGTCACTGTTTTATAAAACAAACCGAACACCAAGCCCCCGGGAAGTGCTCCGGACTCTGAAGAACATATTCGTAGTGGCCAAACGGCGGTACTACAATTTCCATATCAGTCCGTGACGTCACCCGGCCCAGAAATACTTTTTCTCATTGACTAACATTTATTAGAATCATTATGTCCTTAAAGTTGTAAAATGCGCTAAAAGCCAAATCCAGAATTGGGTATTCAAATTTCACTGGTATTGGTATTGACTTAAATTCTGGTATTGCGACATCCCTAGTTGCTGTTAGTCTTCACGCTGAACTGCTAGTGTCTGATTTGATTCCAAACGATCTGATTGGCTGCTGACTGTCCTTTTTTGTCTTGAAGGAAATGAAAGAACAGATGTCGAGTCCAGGTGCGTCTTCAGGGGACAGAAAGAACCACCAGGTAACTGACCACAGGGGTACTTTAATACTGGAACTGTTACAAAAGCCTTTAGAAAAGCCTCAAATCAATGCAGATAACCTTTTTAAAGACACTTTCCCCCGAGAGACACAAAAAGACCCCCTGTAGTTGCCTTAACTCTTAAGGGTTGAAGGTAGGAAAAGTCCCTGAAGGTTATAGATAGGGTATGGTAGGCCAGGTGCTCAAAACAATATGATGGTAGGGTTGGTCCTTGGAGTTTATATATGAACACGGTAGGGTAGGTCCTGATGTAAGAGTTAAGATAAGATAAGATGGACCTTTATTAATCACTGTGGGGAAATTCAGGAGTTTAAGCATCAACAGGGTCAGAAGGAAAAACAGGACAGCACAGATTCACACAAGATTAAAGATTAATACAATTACAATGATATACAGTTAAGTAACTTTTAAAATAAGAAATGAATTAAATGAACATATTTAGGGTATGGTAGGGCTTTGGAAGTGATATAAGGAAAGGGTATATAAGTCCCTTGATGTTACAGTGAAGGAAGGTCGGGTACATTGAAGGGAAATACGTTTTTGGATATGGAAAAAATATACATTTGCAGCTTCCTGTCATTGTAAGCAAAGGACAACGAACCTTGGAACCAAAATCCTGTGTTCTCATCAAGACGTAAGATGTCTGACGTTGTGTGTGTGTTGTTGTGTCCAGGCTCTTCTCGGTGAGCGCGGCCCTTCAGGTCCGATCTGGCAGCCCGGAGGTAACAAATACAGCCGTCTGGACAGCCAGCTGCAGAACGCCAACTCTCAGTGCATCGAGGAGCAGCAGGGCCAGCAGCAGGTACACAAACACTGGAGCCATGAGACAGCCGATGCAAATGCTTACCTTCTTTACAACCGGGGGTACGGGGGCCCCTAGGGGTACTTGAGGGGATCGCAGGGGGTACGCAGGTGCCTGGCGTTCTAAAAATTGCGCAAGTCATCGCCAAATAAATAAATAACTTTTGTCTTACATGAATACAGAAAATAATGTTTCTTTTCAAATATGACGGATAAAAGTGGCTGTTCAGAAGGGGGGGGGGGGCTCTTCTCCTAAAAAAATACATTATTGGCTTCCTAAATAAGTAGTGAGTCTTAACATACTTTGTTTACCTGACAACAAGTGTACATTTCAAGTTTAAATGGACTTGTATTGAATGTGAGTTATACAAGTGATTTTCATTTAGGAGCAGTTGGGTTAAACACGATACGAAGGGTTTCATACACGAAAAGATGTAGGCGAATTATCCCAGATGAGTGAGGGGGTTCTTATAGAATGACGACCAGCTCAAGGGGTACACGAGACAAAAAAGGTTGGGAACCACTGCTTTACAAGATTATCCACGGCCTCACCTCACCTCCTCTCAAGACGGTTTATTATCATACGCACTACTGCACATCGGATAACAAGAGGTGCAGCGAGACACTGCCTGTGTTTTAATGTTCTTTCTTGTTTAGTTTTTTTGCATTAAGATTTCCAGGACTGTATGTTGCATGCTTTTATTTGATTGTATTTACTTCTTTAAAATTAAATGTGTCTTTAGGTTGACTTACAAAATCTGTCCAGGGACTACAGATGAAAAATAGCCTCTTGGCACATTTACAGAAATGTTGATTAATGTCCCTGTTAAATAAGTGAATACATAAATAAATAACAGAGCTCTGAGCGATGATGCAATATGGGGATGTTTTGGGTACCTGCTGGATTCAAACAGCATGATAATGTGTGTCTGTATCAGCTGATTGCAGACCAGCAGGACGAACAGCTGGAGCTGGTGTCGGGAACAATCGGAGTCCTGAAGAACATGTCGGAGAGGATCGGCATGGAGCTGGATGAGCAGTCTGTGTAAGGACTTTCAGATTCATTTCCATTACTGGGGTTATGCTCTACGTCCGGTTTGTCCCGGGAGGTAACAGACTGGGCAGGGCCTTGAAGGAATAAAAGGATAGGGTAGGTTGGAGATTACTGTAGCATAGAGAAGGGTAGGTCCCTGGAGGTTTCATCAGGATAGTGTACTGCCCTGGAGGTTAGAGTGAGGGTATGGTAGGTTCTTTGAGGTTATATGAGAATGGGGTAAGTGAAGTTCATTTAAAAAAAATAAACTTTTAGGTCTTCTAGGACTTGTCAGACAAATACATTTTGGTCAGTTTCTGTAGGCAAAAGTTAGCATGGTCAAAAAAGGACTGAACTCAGTTGTTTAGGGACATGAAAAGCAGGTTAGGGACAAGGACAGGAAGTGAGGGACCACAACAGGAAGTAAGGGTAAAAATAGCACCTTTTTTTGAGCACCTGGTGTTGAAGCGACATTTTAAAAAGTGGCCACAGGTTGTTACTCCAACTTCCGTGAGTCTCCTGATGTCATTGGGCCCAAAAAAGACTTTCCCATAGACTTACACTGGGAAAGAGACGTCTGTAAACCAGCGTATGATTTATTTTGAGGTAATTAAACTACCCAGTACGAACCCTTGAATATCCCTACTTTTAAATCATTACGTCTTTAAAGTCCTAGATGCGCTAAAAGCCGAATCCAGAGTTTTTATCCTCTCCGTTCATGTGACTAGCCCAGAGCGGCCGTGACGGAGCAGAGAAAACTTCTGAATCAATAAAACTATTCATCTTATTAAATGAGTCAGTTTTCTTTTATTAAATGTAATTTCTTTAATGTAAATAACTTGGCAGTGCATGCCTCCCTTTGTTTGCAGAAAACATTAAAATATGATATTTGTTTAGCTGACAAAGCACATTTTTTGACTCAAGCTCATCGGGCCGGACTTGATGAGTCTTTGTGTTTTTCTTGCAGGATGCTGGATGACTTCACTCATGAGGTGGACAACACTCACTCCAGATTGGACAGTGTCATGAAGAAGCTGGCTAAGGTGTCGCACATGACCAGCGGTAAACTGCCCTCATCCTGCAGTAGTGACAGAAATAAAACAATGGATGCTAGTGGTTTTAGCTTGTAGTTAATTAGTTGATATGTATTAACAGTCTGTTTTCCCACAGATCGTCGTCAGTGGTGTGCTATCGGTGTGTTGCTTGGAATCCTGTTCATCGTCCTCCTCCTCTTCTTCATCCTCTGATTGATGCCTCCTCCTGTCAGCACTCATCAATCTGTCTACTGGAGTCCAGCGGATCCTACTGGACTCTACGGGACTAAACAAGACTTTACTGGACTCTATCGGACTCCACCAGAGTCAACTTGACTCTACCAGACTCTATCCCACTCCACCTGACAATCGACTCTATAAGACTCTTTCCGAATCTTTCGGACTCTATCGGACTCTTACAGACTCTATCGGACTCTATCGGACTCTATCGGACTCTATCGGACTCTATCGGACTCTTACAGACTCTATCGGACTCTATCGGACTCTTACAGACTCTATCGGACTCTATCGGACTCTTACAGACTCTTTCGGACTCTATCGGACTCTTACAGACTCTATCGGACTCTATCGGACTCTATCGGACTCTTACAGACTCTATCGGACTCTATCGGACTCTTTCGGACTCTATCGGACTCTTACAGACTCTATCGGACTCTTACAGACTCTTTCGGACTCTATCGGACTCTTACAGACTCTATCGGACTCTATCGGACTCTATCGGACTCTATCGGACTCTTACAGACTCTATCGGACTCTATCGGACTCTTTCGGACTCTATCGGACTCTTACAGACTCTATCGGACTCTATCGGACTCTTACAGACTCTATCGGACTCTTACAGACTCTATCGGACTCTACTGATCGCTAGAAGACTCCACCAGTCACTGCTGGAATCAATTGTACCCTTCTGTACCTCTACCAGACCCTATTTGACTGAACTGGACTCTCCTGATCTCTGGAGTCTACCGGACTCTATCCCACTCCACCTGACAATCGACTCTGTCGGACTTTACTGGACTCTTTCGGACTCTATCCCACTCCACCTGTCGACTCTATCGGACTCTATCGGACTTTACTAGACTTTACAGGCCCCCATTGGACTCGACTGATCTCTAGAAGATCTCCACAAGATCTCCACCAGACACTACTGGTTTCTATCGTACCTCTACCAGACCCTATTTGACTGAACTGGACTCTATCAGACTCAGCCGGACTCTATCACACCCCACCGGACTCTACAGGCCCCCATTGGACTCGACTGGACATTACTGGTTTCTATTGTACCTCTACCAGACCCTATTTGACTGAACTGGACTCTCCTGATCTCCAACTTTCGGACTCTACCAGACTCTACCAGACTCTATCAGACTCTATCAGTCTACCAGACTCTACCACACTCCACCGGACTCTATCGGACTCTCCTGATCTCGTTGTCTGTCTGTTTTCTGCTGAGTCGACTGAAGGCACTTTTTGGTTCTCTGAATGTCTGACTGTTAATCATGTGGAGGTCAGACCAGGTGGAACCAGGTTTGATTTGTGTTAAAGAATCCTGTTTGTTTTATTTAAGGGCTGAAAAATTCCAATCGACTGAAACTCTTTTATGAAAACCACTTTAAATCCATGTTTACTCTACTTTGAAAACCACTTTAACTCCATATTTACTCTGTTTTAAAACCACTTTAACTCTACTTTAATCCAAGCTGGACTTAATCATAACTGTTGACTCCAGTATATCTATATACCTTCAGTGTAACTACTTTAAAGTGTTTAACTCTGCTTGAATCTTGACATTAACTCCAGTATAACTTAAAGATAAGTGTATTTCCAACTCAGTATTTTCTACATTTAACTCTGTTATTTTAACTCCATGTTAACATCATGTTATCTCCGTTTCATTTCATTGGTTTGACTCTGGTTCATTGCAGGTTTAACTCCAGTGCAATTCATATTTAATCATGTCACCACAAGAATTTTAATCCTGGTTCAACTCTCGTCCAACTATGGTTTTTAATCAGATTGAATCCTTAGTTTCAGGTTTAACTCGTTGATTTAAGATTCAAACCTTGTTTCACTACAGTTAAAATATGTTTAATCTTGGTTTGATTCCAGTTTATTCTTGATTTGATCATTCTTTAACTTTAACTCTGGTTAAATTCAGATGTAATCTTGATTTAAACCCAAGTTAAACTCAAACCCAAGTTTTAACTACAGTTAAAATATGTTTAATCCTGGTTTATCTCTATTGTAACTCTGTTTAAATTTACCTTTAATCCTGTTTTTTAGTTTAGTCGGCGGTTCGTGGAAAAAAAGTAATAACACTAAAACTTCCTGTTTTTGTTTACAGTTTGCGTGTTTGTTTTACTGACTGAATCTTTTTATGTTTAATGTTTTATTTCAGTTTATTTTACTTCATTTCATTTTATTGTTTTTTGTTGTGTCCCACATGATCAGATTCACGGTACGCACGGTGGTAATGAACGCGTTTCCTGTTTTAACAAAATAAAACTGACTGTCGCAAATAAAGTCTATAAATACAAAGATTATTAACAGACTGACTTTGGATCTGTTCTCACTCTCCATAAATCCATCAAGTTGTTTTACAATTAATTTCACAACACAATTAAGTATTCTCTGCAATTAATCCTTCGGTTGAAATTACTGAACAAAATTATATTCATCAGATTTTCATAGAGAAGTTTGGTGTTTTGAATTTAGAAATAAATATATCAATGTTTCTTAACTTTACTTATTTTCTGAAATCTGAAAATTCAGACTTTTTTCTAAAAATTCAGACTTTTTCCCAAAAATTCTGACTTTTTTCCGAAAATCTGAATTTTTTTTTCCAAAAATTCAGACTTTTTTCTAAAAATTCAGACTTTTTCCCAACATTTCTGACTTTTTTCCAAAAATCTTAAAATTCTGACTTTTTTCTAAAAATTAGAAAATTCTGACTTTTTTCTAAAAAATTAGAAAATTCTGACTTTTTTCTAAAAAATTAGAAAATTCTGACTTTTCTAAAAATTAGAAAATTCTGACTTTCTGAAAATTCTGACTTTTTCTGAAAATTCAGATTTTTTTAGAAAATTTCAGAATTCAACAATTTTCCGACAATTCAGACTTTTCCAAAAATCAGAAAATTCAGACTTTTTTTCCAAAAATCAGAAAATTCAGACTTCTTTCTGTGTTTATATTTTGAGTTCGTTAGTATCACATTCACTGATCTTAGAGGCCAACTTAAATACAAACAAACATAATAAATCAAATATAACTTTAATTTACAGAGAATCAATTATTTAACAACAAAATATTAATATTGTTTCTCAACAAGATTTGCAAGTTGTTTCTTTATTTGTCAGAAATTATAAACAAACATAAAAATACATGTAAACTATACATAAATACTGCAGAAGTTTAAATACTGTGAATACATGTTTAATGTTTGTGTTAAATAACATTAGTTGAGTTTATATATACAGCAGGTCTGAAGAGGCACAAAGGTTAAAATCAGAAACACATTTTTATTTACATTAATAAGGTCAGCTGATATCATGACGCTGCTTTAAAGTTCAATTAAAGTGAAAACAAGATAATTTCAAAATTATTCTGTGGTTTATAAGCTGCCTTTGTAAACAATGGTTTCTCTTCTTCTGTGGTGTTCAGCGTGGAGGGTTTTCTGAAAATTCTGACTTTTTTTGAAAATCTCAGAATTCAACAATTTTCCTAAAATTCAGACCTTTTTCTCAGAATCTGGAAATTCAGACTTTTTTTAAAAAATCTGGAAATTCAGACTTTTTTCTCAAAATACAGACTTTTTTTGAAAATCTCAGAATTCACTATTTTCCTAAAATTCAGACTTTTTTCTCAGAATCTGAAAATTCTGAATTTTTCTGAATTTAAGAAAACAGGATGTATTAACAGCTGATATCATGACGCTGCTTTAAAGTTCAATTAATGTTCAATTATAGTGAAATGATATCATTTAAAAATTATTCTGTGGCTTATAAACTGTCTGTGGTGATCAGCTGTCTTGATGGCCTCTCTTCCTCTGTGGTAATCAGCTGTCTTGATGGCCTCTCTTCTTCTGTGGTAATCAGCTGTATTGATGGCCTCTCTTCTTCTGTGGTGTCAGCGTGGCGGTGTGCGTAGTACCCTGACGGTGGTGACGGTGTTCTGGGTCAGCAGCCGGGTCACCTGATCCAGAGTCAGAGCGGACACTTTCTGCCCGGCGACCTCCAGGAACTCATCTCCCACTGAGAGCAGACCTGAGAACAGCTTCTCTGTGCTGAGGTCCAGCATGTCCTCCACGTACACTCCTAGACACAGTACACAGAGTACTATTAGTACACTCCTGAGTACACAGAGTACTGTTAATACACACCTTCAGTACACAGAGTACTACACTGTTACTACACAGAGTACTACACTGTTAATACACACCTGCAGTACAGAGAGTACTATTAGTATCAGTATTTGCTGTATTTTCAGCAATATTGTCAGCAGTATTTTCAGCAGTATTTGGAGTAGTATTTGACGTAATTAATTGCAGTAATAGTAGTAGAATTGTTTGTATTTATAGCAGTATTTTCAGCAGTATTTGCAGCACTATTTGCAGCAGTATTTGCTGTATTTTCAGTAGTATTTTCAGTATTTTCCTCAGTATTTTCAGTAGTATTTTCAGTATTTTCCTCAGTATTTTCAGTAGTATTTTCAGTAGTATTTTCAGCAATATTTGCTGTATTTTCAGTAGTATCTCCAGTACCTGAGTCCCTGCGGCCCCTCCCCCGGCTGACGATGAATCCGAACGTTCTGCTGCTCGGTCGGATCAGCTCCAACAGAACCGAGCCGTCAGCAGAGACCTGGAGAACCCGCCCCACGCAGCGCGCTGAGGACGGAGAACCCACGTCCTGCAGGGTGAGAGACCTCTGAGAGAACCTGAGGAGAGAGAGGACGACTTAGGACTCATAACGCTGACTCATTCCTTCACCAATCTTAATCTTAAAAGTCCCCTATTATGCAAGATGCACTTTCTGATGTCTTTTTCTAGATCAATGTGTCCCCGGTGTGTCCCCGGTGTGTCCCCGGTGTGTCCCCGGTGTCAGCAGACTCACAAAGTGTCAGAAAACAAAACCCTCTCTCTTTTCCTCCGTACCCACATCCAGTGGCGGCGCCAGAGATTTTCTTTTGGGGGTGCTGTGGGTAGCTTGACGTTTCATAGAGGGTGCTCAAATATTTAGGGTTTCCCATTAAGGTACCGGGCGCTACAGTGAAATGTTCTACTGCAACACTCCCCACACGCACAAACACAAATCACTCCCCTTTTAAACTGTATTCTTGTTTTACTGTCATATAGTATTTCATACCTGTTTTTCCTTTATTCTCTTATTTCTTTATAACTATAATGATCATATGAAGGTGTGCCTCAGAAATAATTGTCTACATAATTCGACCAAACCGTTTGAGACCCACTGAGATAAATTAGACTAAAGTGAACTCTCTAAACACTCAGAGAGTCCTTTAGCTCACTGAGCCTCTCAGTCTGACAGGAGAGAGTCCTTTAGCTCACTGAGCCTCTCAGTCTGTCAGGAAGAGTCCTTTAGCTCACTGAGCCTCTCAGTCTGTCAGGAGAGAGTCCTTTAGCTCACTGAGTCTCTCAGTCTGACAGGAGAGAGTCCTTTAGTTCACTGAGCCTCTCAGTCTGTCAGGAGAGAGTCCTTTAGCTCACTGAGCCACTCAGTCTGTCAGGAGAGAGTCCTTTAGCTCACTGAGCCTCTCAGTCTGTCAGGAGAGAGTCCTTTAGTTCACTGAGCCTCTCAGTCTGTCAGGAGAGAGTCCTTTAGCTCACTGAGCCTCTCAGTCTGTCAGGAGAGAGTCCTTTAGTTCACTGAGCCTCTCAGTCTGTCAGGAGAGAGTCCTTTAGCTCACTGAGCCACTCAGTCTGTCAGGAGAGAGTCCTTTAGCTCACTGAGCCTCTCAGTCTGTCAGGAGAGAGTCCTTTAGCTCACTGAGCCACTCAGTCTGACAGGAGAGAGTCCTTTAGCTCACTGAGCCTCTCAGTCTGTCAGGAGAGAGTCCTTTAGCTCACTGAGTCTCTCAGTCTGACAGGAGAGAGTCCTTTAGTTCACTGAGCCTCTCAGTCTGACAGGAGAGAGTCCTTTAGCTCACTGAGCCACTCAGTCTGTCAGGAGAGAGTCCTTTAGCTCACTGAGCCTCTCAGTCTGTCAGGAGAGAGTCCTTTAGCTCACTGAGCCTCTCAGTCTGACAGGAGAGAGTCCTTTAGCTCACTGAGCCTCTCAGTCTGTCAGGAGAGAGAGACTTTCCCTTCACCTTGTTATGGAACCAGCTCCTTATATCCGTTGTGCAGCTAGCTAATCAGATGCTAACAAAAAAAATCCCTGGCACCGGTGCGCTCTCTCTCTCGCTCGCTCCATCACACTAAATGCGCGCGTGACACACACAGAGCCGAGCTTGAATGAAACACAGAGACCCAGAAGTACTTGTACTGTATATTATTTTCGAATCAATCATTTTTCAAATTATGAATTTCACACATAAAAATAAAAAAAGACAGGCATTTATTGGGGGTGCTTAGGGGGTGCTATGGCTATCCTAGGGGGAGCTTCGCCGCCTATACCCACATCTCTAAAAACGGGGGAACAACAGAGCTGATCCAGATTTGCTGCGTCATGACGACATTACTAAAATGTGGCGGGCTTTACACCCACGTGCCAATCAGAAATGTTGCTGTCAGAAACAATGAGACGTGTTCTCTAAGTAATATGGTCTTTGTTTACATTAGCCATCCTTGATGTAGTTTGGAACATAATATGGCGTGTAATCGCGGCAGCATTTAGCTGAGTTTCTGCTGCTAGAATTCTCCTGAATGAGCTCTCCTTTTTTTTTTTTTTAAAGCTACGGACCCAGAATCATCACTTTAGTAACAGGGCTGAAATAGAGGGGGATGGGCTAGAATGGGTGATCTGTTTGGTATTTTGAGCAAAGCACTTCAGAGACATGTTTTGTATAGATATGGCCCTATAATATATTGTTCAAATATAGCACAATAGGTGAGCTTTAAAGGTGGGGTAGGTAAGTTTGAGAAACCGGCTCGAGATACACTTGTTGTTATATTCCATGGAATGCTCTTAACATCCCGATAGCAATGAATATCTTAAGTGCTTTGACAAAAAATCCATAAAGAAACATCATCAGTGGAAGCCGTGGCGCTGTGAAAAGCACGACCAATCATCTGAGCCGGCCCGGCTAAAGTAACTGGATGGCCTACCTGCCTGTCAGCCTTCCATCTGTGCACACTTATCTCGTGCCCTCATTGGTCATGTGCGCGTTCGTGTGTGTTGGAGGAGGGGCTCTGGAAGGAAGTGGCAGATTTTCTCCGGTTGTGTAAAATTCTAGTGCACTCGAGCTGGTTTCCAAAATTACCGACCCCACCTTTAAGTCTTAACAGGAAACTTACGGCTCAGCGGCTCGTCTGTAGTCCGCAGAGCGATCCTTCTTCTTCTTCTTACGCTCCGAAACAATACCCTGAACCGAAGACGACTTCCTCACTGCAGGAAGGGCGACCCCTGCTGGACAGACAGGAAACACAGACTTTTACTCAAGTACAAGACCCAAGTACTACTACTTTTACTCAAGTACAAAATCTCACACAGACTTTTGATTTCTTTCTTTCTACTTTTACTCTAGTACAAGATCTGAGTACTTCTACTTTTATTAGAGTACTAGATCTGAGTACTTCTACTTTTACTCTAGTACAAGATCTGAGTACTTCTACTTTTACTCAAGTACAAGATCTGAGTACTTCTACTTTTATTAGAGTACTAGATCTGAGTAC
Organism: Dissostichus mawsoni; assembly: GCA_011823955.1. Taxonomy (NCBI): domain Eukaryota; kingdom Metazoa; phylum Chordata; class Actinopteri; order Perciformes; family Nototheniidae; genus Dissostichus; species Dissostichus mawsoni. Next base: position 4,259,329 of record JAAKFY010000025.1, read on the forward strand.
TTCTACTTTTACTCAAGTACTAGATCTGAGTACTTCTACTTTTACTCCAGTACAAGATCTGAGTACTTTAATTTACTCCAGCAAGATCTGAGTACTTCTACTTTTACTCAAGTACAAGATCTGAGTGCTTCTACTTTTACTCCAGCACAAGATCTGAGTACTTCTACTTTTACTCAAGAACAAGATCTGAGTACTTCTACTTTTACTCAAGTACAAGATCTGAGTACTTCTACTTTTACTCCAGTACAAGATCTGAGTACTTCTACTTTTACTCAAGTACAAGATCTGAGTACTTCTACTTTTACTCGAGTACCAGATCTGACACAAACTTTAGATTTATGTATTTTGTCACAAATAGTTTGGATGAGATGCAGAAATATAACTTAAAAATAAAATAATTGATGATGTTCTCACCACACTGGGAGACTGAGCGGAGGACTTCCTGGTTCCTGTGGGGGTGGGGTCAGAGGGGGCGGGGTCAGTCGCAGGGGGGGGGCCTGACGCTGAGGCGGTCGAGGCTGCCGGTTCGAGTCCCGCTGAGCCTGACGCTGGAGAAGAGACGACGCAGAGAGAGACGAGAGGAATCGTCTCTGCTGCCGAGGCTGGAGGAAACACAGGATACATAAATAAACAGTTGGGAGAAATACTCACGTGTTGTACTTGAGTAAAAGTACAAGTCTTTAACCTTTAGCTGTTGGTTTTTTACTGGAGTCTTTACTACATTTGGGACGGGAATTTATTTTGAGGTTTGTCTCCTCCTATAGTCTTAAAAAGTCTTAAAATGGTCTGTACAGAATACTTACAGAAAAAGGGTCGGTGTACACAGGATGACATTTGACACTACTTCAAAAGTATTCAGTTATTATTGTTTATTGTGTTTATATCTGTGCACAAGTTTATGTTGAAACATGTCAAATAAAATACAGTTTATGAATGTTTAGTGTTGAATGAGGACTTCCTGCATTCAGACTCACCGTTCAGGAAGAGGCGGGTCATCAGCGTGAGTCTCTACTCTCATTGGCTCCCTGTAAGCAGGGGGCGGAGCTGTTCTCTCAGCTGTAAACCAATCAGAGGAGGAGATGTTAGTGTACGTTTTATTTTCTTATCAAATAGTTGAGCAATATATCCTGTAAAGGTTCTCACCTGTGCAGCTCTGAACCTCCACAGAGGGGCTTCTCTGCTGCAGAGCTGCCCAGCTGTGGACCT